>CM035427.1:6799108-6866608 GCA_020310875.1 Ceratopteris richardii
ATCCTTTGGATCTAGTGCACACGGATGTGTGGGGTCCAAGTAAGGAGCCATCTATATCAGGCTCAAGATATTATGTGTCTTTCATAGATGATTGTAGCAGGTGGACCATTCTGTTTTTCATGAAGCACAAGGATGAAGTGTTTAATTGCTTTAAGAAGTATATTGCTCTTGTTGAAAACCAACCAGGTAGGACTTTGAAACGACTCTGATCAGATGGTGGAGGAGAATACTTCTCTTCTGAATTTGATGCCTTCTTGCATGAAAGAGGCATTAAAAGGGAAGTCACTACAAGGTATACACCCGAACTCAATGGTGTAGTAGAGAGGAGCAGGAGAGCTATTGTCGAAGCTACAAGGTCCATGCTCAACGAAAAGGGATTGCCAAACTACCTATGGGCAGAGGCTGTGTCGACAGCCACATATCTCATAAATAGACTTCCATCTAAGTCACTACATGGAACCACTCCATATGAAGTGTGGAATGGAAGAAGACCTAGTCTAGAGCATTGTAAAATCTTTGGATGCTTAGCCTATGCTCAGATTCCTTCTCAAGTAAGTGGGAAATTGGATCCCAAGGCAAATAAATGTGTATTCATTGGTTATGATCAAAACCAAAAAGGATATAGATTGTACAATCCAACCCATAAAGGATTTTCTATGAGTAGAGATGTAATTTTTGATGAAAACAAATCATGGTTTGATGATGACTGGAAAGTGAAGCTACCGTATGACTTGGATGAAGACTTTCCATCACTTCAACCAAAGGAACCAAAGCAGCTTGAAGAAAGTGATTCGGAGATTGACCTAGAAGGCTTGGAAAGACTAAAGCTATGGAAGAACAAAGGTAAAGCAAAGATGCAGGATGCTACATATGGACCCGAGAGCTCACATCAACCACTTAGAAGGTCTTCAAGGGAGAAGAAGAAACCAGAGAGGTTTGGTTATGATACTTCTTTGGTCACCAAGCACTCAATCTACATTGCAAAAGATTCAACCAATGAAGAACCTACCACATTCGAAGAAGCACAAAGCAAGAAAGCTTGGAGAGATGCAATGGATGAAGAAATGGAAGCCTTGAAGGAGAATGACACTTGGGAGTTTGTACCTAACAAGCCATCTATGAAGGTAATTGGATCTCGATGGATATTCAAAATCGAGAGGAATCCAGATGGAAGTATAAATAGACACAAAGCAAGGTTAGTTGAGAAAGGGTTTGCTCAAACCCATGGTATTGATTATGAGGAGACTTTCTCTCGTATTGCGAAAATGCCTACAATTAGGGTTCTCATTAGTCTTACTGCATGTAGAAATTGGAATCTCTATCAACTCGATGTAAAGAATGCTTTCTTGAATCGATGGATTTCTCACGAAGTGTATATGGCACAACCTCCTGGATATGAGGATGCACATCATCCTAACTATGTATGCAAACTAAAGAAAGCTTTATATGGATTAAAGCAATCTCCAAGAGCTTGGAATTTCAGATTGGTGACTTATTTGCAGGACCAAGGATTCAAAGCTAGCAAGGTGGATACCTCTTTGTTCATAAAGAGGAATGGATCTGAAGTGATCTATTTATGTGTGTATGTTGATGATATTATTATCACAGGCATTGATCTTGAAGGAATCAAACAGATAAAGAGTCAAATGAAGGAGGAGTTCAAAATAACTGACCTCGGACCACTCACTTATTTTCTTGGATTGGAGTTGATCTACTCAGATTCAGGTATATACATCACACAAAGGAAGTATGTGCATGACATGCTCGGCAAGTTCAAGATGGAAAATACCAAGTGTGTAGGTACACCTATGGAGCAAAATCATAAGCTTAGTGCTTATGAAGGAGAGCCAATTGAAGACATCACAAGCTATCAAGGCTTGGTTGGAAGTTTAAACTATGCAACACTCACAAGGGTGGATATATGCTATAGTGTTAGCATATTGAGTCAGTTTATGCATAAACGGAGAAGACCACATATGGAAGCGGCCAAGAGAGTCCTCAAGTACCTAAAGGGGACCATGAGTGAAGGTTTGTTCTATTCATATACTTCAGATATTGAGCTAAAGGTCTACTCAGATGCAGATTGGGCCGGATCTAGAGATGATAGAAGAAGCACATCCGGGTATATATCATTTGCAGGTTCAAAAATCATTTCTTGGTCATCAAAGAAGCAACCAACCGTGGCACTATCTTCTACTCAAGCTGAATATAGAGGTTTGGCTAATGCAACTCAAGAAATCATGTGGTTAAAGTCTTTGTACACAGATCTTATACTTCATTCTTCAACACCTCACATTTTAGGTGACAACACAAGCTCACTACATCTAGCAGCTAATCCGGTATACCATGCTAGAACCAAGCATAGTGAAGTCCACTACCATTATGTAAGGGAGAAGCTAATGAGCAAGGATATTCAACTATCCTATGTCTCTACAGATATGCAATGTGCAGACATGTTGACGAAAGCTCTTGATGGTACGAAGTTAAGTAGATTCAAGTTGATGATTGGCTTGCAGGAAATCAAGGACAATTGAAGATTTATTTGAAGGCCAAGCATGTTAGGCTTGAGGGGGAGCTATTGGTGCATTTTACCCAAGCCTACATGCTTGATATATTTGATATCATCCTCATTTGTAAGTCACATGAGTAGTCATGTGAACACCTCTTGTAAAAGAGTTCATTTTTATCTCTTGTAATTGAAAAAAGAAAAAGGAAAAGGATGGCTTACCTCATGCATAATGTAAAAGCAATTTCGTGGCTCTAACTACCAAAAACCACGACTTTTTGAGCTGAGGGAATATCTCCTAACTTTGGGGATCTCTTTTAGGTGGAGCCATTCGAATTCGAATTCAAAACTCCCTCCAAGAATAGCTATAAAAAGAGTAAGAAGGAAGAGGTGATTAGCAAACCTTGTATGTGACCACTTCATGTCATTTTGTAGAGATTGAAGAGCTTACTCCATAGCTCTATCATTATACTCCCATTGTGCAAAGATTCATTGCCAATGTGGTTGTAATCATATGTGAATCTATACATTTATCATCATCTACTTCTCCGTTTTGTTCTCTGCCATACTCACTCAAAGCAGTACCTTCAAAAGGTCATATCTTGCGTTTTGCTGAACCTTTTTCAGTGATTTAACATGCGTTGGATAGCTCTTACTGTCTAATTTCTAAATATTAGTTTTCATTGTCATTGGATGAAGCTTTTTGGAGATATCTGCATTTTACTGCTCACTGGTCTATCTCTACAGAGCCCCAATAATGGTGGGCATATTCCAGAAATTGATAAATCTTGTTCTCAGTGCTCAGTCTATCATTTGAAGTGTTTTAACTTGGATTGGGAAGCTTGATAGGTATACTGGCTATGCCCAAAAGGAATTTATCTAATTTTTACCAGGTTAAGAGCACTATTCATGTTTTCTAGCAGGTGTATGTCCAAAAATAGCAAGTTTTGGGAGCTAGTCATTTCGCAACTAGTCTGTCTTGACTTAAACTTTTGGGATAAATGTTCCAAAGTACTTGGCTGATATTTTGGTGGATTTAGGAAGCTCAAAGGGTCTAATAATCAACTCTGAAGTCTCAGTTGGCTGGTGTGAAGCTGGTTGTAGCGGCACCTACTCATCTTTGGATTGCATCCACCATGTCTCTTCACAGTGCTATTAGAGCATAGTTAAGCAACATGGGAGATGGATTTCCATCAATAATTGACAAATTGGATTGAAAAAACTACCCGGCATGGTCTCTAAGGATGGAGGCTTACCTTCAAGGGAGGAATCTATATGGATTCATATCCGGAGATGAAGCAATGCCAACCATGAGGAACAAAGGGCAACCATCACATGAAGAAGTGGAAGGACTTTCAAATTGGTGTTCGAAGGATGCACTCGCAAGGTCCTATATTCTAAACTCAATCTCTGATTTTCTTTTACCTCATGTTAAGGGATGCAAGACATCAAGAGAGACCTGGAATGCACTTGCTTCTTTCTTCTCTTCCAACACTCGAGCGAGGAAGAACCAATTGTGGATGGAGTTCACAACAACGAAGAAAAGTCGGAAGCAAAATGTGACTGATTATGTCACAAAGAAAGAGATTTCTGACCAACGTGGAAGCATTGGAGAGGTAATTGAAGAGGAGCAAATCATTAGACAAATCATAAATGGAATCAAAGCAGACGACAAGTGGGAGTCATTCACAAGAGCCATGGATTTATACATGGATATGCATGTACCCGACCTCAACACACTCATGGGCCAACTCTTCACTCATGAAGCAAAGATTAGCAAAGGTGGTGAGTCCTCAAGAGGTAATCAAACTTCTACCTTATATTCTGATAAAGCTAAGGTCAAGGACAAGTCAAAGAATAGGAAGAATGAAGATGAAGGTAGCTCTTTCCAAGCAAACTTTGCAGGTAGAGGAAGACCTAGAGGAAGAGGCAGAGGTGGAAAGTAAGGCAGGGGGAGATTCCAATCATCTCAACCTTGCAACATATGTCGCTTATCTAACTATACTACTTAAGAATGTTTCAGGAACCCGAGGAACTCAAGAGGAAGAGGATTCAATAGAGGTGGCTATGTTTCAAGAACCCGAGGAACTCAAGAGGAAGAGGATTCTATCTCTGCAGAGCCCCGAGAATGGTGGGCATGTTCCAGAAATTGATAAATCTTGTTCTCAGTGCTCAGACTAGCATTTGAAGTGTTTTAACTTGGATTGGGAAGCTTGAGAAGTCTATTTGCTATTTCCAAAAGGAATTTATCTAATTCCTACCAAGTTAAGAGCACTGTTCATTTTTTCCAGCAGGTGTATGTCCGAAAAAAGCAAGTTTTGGGAGCTAGTCATTTCGCAACTAGTCTGTCTTGACTTAAACTTTTGGGATACATGCTCCAAAGTACTTGGCTGATATTTTGGTGGATTTAGGAAGCTCAAAGGGTCTACTAATCAACTCTGAAGTCTCAGTTGTCTGGTGTGAAGCTGGTTGTAGCGGCACCTACTCATCTTTGGATTGCATCCACCATCTCTCTTCACACATTTGACCAACAGAAATGAGATTCTTTGTAATAGTAGGGACATATAATACCTCGGATAGTGTCTTTCGCTTCTTGCGATCGTGAAATTTGACATCGCCAATGTGTTTGATCTCATGCTCAGTATTGTCACCTGTCTCTACACATCCTCTTTGCTTTGGATCCTATACAGTGCAAAACATGTCCTCCCTACAAGACATATGATTGCTACAACCACTATCTATGTACCAAGTATCATCCTTCTCATGTTTACTATCCCGATATGCATGAGTCATGGTAAGAACTTCATCCCTAGGCTCATTTGAAGCATAGTTACCTTCAACATTGTTCCTCCTTTGGTAGCATTCATTTGGCCAATGTCCTAGCTTCTCACAAATGAAGCAACCATTGCCTCTTGATCCTCTTCCTCTTCATCTACTGTTCCTTCCTCTACCTCTTCCATTTGAAGATAAGCCTTCATTTGAGTCTACTTGGTTGTCACTTTATTTGCTTTGGCTTTGCCTTCCTCTTCCTCTACCTCTTCATGCTTTCCCTCTTCATCTACCTGCATATAACATTTGACCTTGGGCACCTTTAACCTTGCTCCCACCTTGCAATATTTCTTCATTAACCATTAAAGTGTTCAATTGATCAAAATCAGGCATGTTCTCCCTAGCATACAATGAGGATATGAAGTTCCTCCACTTGTCATCATCTTTAAGACCATTAAGTGCAAAAACAACCATGTCATCATCATGAATTGAATGTCCTATGGCCACCAATGAATCTCTAATACCTTTGGCTTTAATTATGTAATCATAAATGCATTGGTTACCTTCTTAATTCATGTTGTTGAGTTCATTTTTGAGTTGTACTTTCTTTGCCTTTGTGTTTGTGATGAACATCTTCTGCAAATATTCCCACATCTCCTTGGCCGTTTCCATGCTTTGAATGTGACATATCATTGTGTTGCTTACATGCTGCAATATCATAAACATAACCCTTCTATTTCTTACCTCCCATTCTCTAATTTCTCTCCTTTCTTGGTGGGTAGGGTTAGTTGGATCCACAGGCATTGGTTTGACATCTCCTCCATTGATTATGCCTCCTAGGTCCTTGCTCATGATGAAGTTTGTCATCCTAAACTTCCAAGGTTTGAAATTTTCTTTGTCCAACTACCCTCTTCCATCCTCTTGAATCACCTCAAAGTGAAATATGGTGTAGGATTACCTTTTGTTAAAAGTGAAGTCCCTTTGAGTGATGAAGATGAAGCTCCCCCTTGGTTCCAAGTTTGCAGCCTCCTTCAAGCTTTGAAAAGGCTTCAATGGTTGATTCCTTGGCTTAGAGTCCTTCTTTGTGCTCTCCTTGATGTCCAGAAAGAGCTCTCATACCACTGTTGGAAGATTTCTCCTCCAAATGCACAACAAGAAGCTTGGACCCTTCCCAAGACCTATCAACCCACAAATCAATTCTTGCTACAACTAGTATATCGCACAATTCCAAAATTCAATCCAAAAACCCTTTTGACCACATAAACAAGATAGTAAGAGCTTTCCAATGAGCTATCAATCACTAGATTTGGACACTTGTAGACGTGTCAACTGACTCACACAAGCAAACCAAGTTTTCCTAGAAAGTTTTGGGACAGAACAGTAGACAAAGAAATACCAATATCTCACCCTACAAAATTAGTTTTGCCAAAACTCTTTTTGGAATATAATCCTTGGTTTATAAACTTTCCAACAAGTACAAGAAGTCTCAGAATGGAGCTTCCTACAAAGAGAAATTGAAGTCCTAACAGGGTGCTATAGAAATGGAGCCCCCTTTGGAAAAGGTAGGAGAGATATACAAGAGAATAATAGCATCTTTGAGAGCCTATGGCTCAATGACACATATATATGCAGCACCCCGACTTCCTAGCATCCCCACATGCCTTTGAATGAGCTTGTATGGTCTTTATATAGCCTTGGGAGGTTTCTATGACTCTTCATTTGACCTCCATGTCTCCTCACATGCCCTCCTTGTCACTTCACTTGCCTTGTGACTTTATCTCTTCATTGGAGTGGATTTTGGTGGTCCAATGCCTCCTTTTGGATAAGATTGCACCTTCAACTTTGTATTTTGACTTTTCTAAGGTTCAAAAGCCTTCAAATGAAGTTATTTTATGAAAGACAAAACTTGAGCTGCCCTAGAAATGCATATCTTTTAACACTACCCCTCAAGCTCAAGTTTCTTTTGCATTTGAAGTTGGTTCCTTGAGTTGTATGGATTGCTTTAGTTTAGCAAGCTTTCCAGCATCCAAGAACTTTGTTAGTAGATCAGCTACCAGGTCCTTTCTACTTACATGATGAATATCCACTTCCTTTTCAAGCATCTTCTCCCTTATGAAATGATAGTGGACTTCGATGTGTTTGCTCCTTGCATGAAACGTAGGATTGTTTGCAAGATAGATGCTTGATATATTATCTCCAAACAAAGGAACTGATCCAACCTTCATATTCAAGTCTTTTATTAGTTTTTTCATCCACATTATGTCACAAGTAGCTTGGGCCAAGGCTCTATATTGAGCTTCGGCTGAAGACAAAGCAACCGTGGGTTTCGTCTTTGAACTCCATAATACACAATTGTTTCCTAGCATGATCATATAACCTGTGATGCTTCTTCTATCATCTTTGGAGCCCGCCCAATCAGCATCCGTATATCCTTTGAGCTCTAATGATCCTCCATAAGCATAGAAAAGTCATTGATTTATTGTACCTTTGATGTACCTAAGTATCCTCTTTGTTGCATTCAAATGATCATTAGTAGGAGCATGCATGTATTGAGGAAGAACTCCTACACTACATGCCAAATCAGGTCTAGTTATGGTTCCATATACAAGTGCGCCTATTGGGCTCTTATAGGTATGTTGTCCTCAAGTTGTTCTCCTTGGGTGGAGCTAAGTTTGGTCTTTACATCCATTGGTTGCTTTAGTGGTTTGCATCGACTCATTCCAAGCCTGTACAATACATCCAAAAAATATTTTCTTTGCATCAAGTAGAGACCATCATTTTCTTACACAACCTCAATGCCCAAGAAGTATTTGAGGATTCCAAGATCTGAAATCTTGAATTCCTTCCCAAGTCTTGCCTTAATTTATTTGATACCTACATCATTATCACCTGTTATGATAAGATCATCAACATATATGCATATATATATAGATTCTCCATCAACCCTTTTGGTGTAGAGTGAAGGATTTGAATCACTTGCAACATAACCACACTTCATTAGGTACTCAACCAATCTATGATTCCATGCTCTAGGTGCTTGCTTGAGTCATTACAAGCCTTCTTTAGTTTATATACAAAATAATGCTTATTTTCATCTTCATAACCTATGGGTTGATACATATAAACCACTTCTTCCAAATTTCCATTAAGAAAAGCATTTTTAATGTCCAATAGATACATTCTCCATCTTTTAGAAGCACCCATTGAAATCAAACTCCTAATTGTATTTGTATTTGCAACAGGATTTAAAGTTTCTTCATAATCAAGCCCATATGTTTGTGTGTAGCCCTTAGCTACTAGCCTTGCTTTGTACCTTGCTAAAGATCCATCTGAATTCCTTTTGACTTTGTACAACCATTTGTTTGTGACTACCTTCATGCCTTCTTCTCTAGGTACCAATTCCCAAGTTTGGTTTTCCGTGAGAGCTTGAATCTCCTTATCCATAGCATCTCTCCATTCTTTGTGTTGGCTAGCTTCCTCATAGCTTGATGGTCCCTTATCTTTGATAACTTGTTTCATATAAGCATAATGATTTGCAATAAAGCTATCATAAGTGAGTTTTTGAATAGGGTGTTTTACCCTTTTTGACCTCCTTTCACTACATGTTATTGGATATTTCTTCAATGTCTATTTCTTTTGCACTTCAAGAGTTATAACTTCTTCAAATTCATCTTCATCTTCACTTGAATGAAAATATCTTACCAAGTTACCTCCATTACCTCTATTGTGGCTACATTCTGATGTATGCTCTAACTCCTTTTGCTTTCCATTCCATGATGATGAGCTTTGTGAAGGACTTGGCATACTTGGTCCACTCAATGTAGTGCTAACTTGCACTTGCTCTTCATGTACCTGATCTGCATGTACAAAGTCTTCTTCCTACAAATCATCCACACCTCCATACCAAGGTTTTAACTCATCAAACACAACATCCCTTGACACTCTAAGATTTTTAGTGACCGGATTATAACAAATGTACCCCTTTTGCTCCTTTGAGTAGCCAACAAAAATACATTTTTCAGCCCTAGCATCATGTTTACCTTCTCTAACTTTGTGTGGGACATGAACATAGCATATGCAACCAAAAATCCTTAAATGAGATAAATCTGGTTTCCTTTGATAGTATACCTCATCGGTAGTAAGATCATGAACTCCTGAAGTTGGTATCCTGTTCATAATATATGCTGTCGTGGTTGCTGCATCAGCCCAATATGAGAAAGTTACATTCATCTCATTCAACATGCATCTAGCTACCTCTGCAATCTGTCTATTCTTTCTTTCTGAAATACCATTTTGTTGAGGGGTATATCTACATGTGTATTCCCTCCTTATGCCTTCATCTTCTAAGAACCTTGTGAACTCATTGGAGAAATATTCCACCCCTCCAGCTGACCTTAGGGTTTTAATCATTTGACGTGTTTCATTCTCAACAAGTGCCTTGTATTTTTTGAATACTTCAAACACATTTGATTGTTGCTTGATTATATATAACCAAATTTTCCTTGAACAATCATCAATAAAGGTAACAAAGCACCTATTACCTGCATGTGAAGGTTCTATTGATGGTCCCCATACATCTATATGCACTAAATCGAAAACCCTTTGAGAAACATACTTGCTTGACTTGAAAGGCAATCTAGGTTGCTTCCCAAATTGAAAAGCTTCACATACGTCATGAAGCTGTGATGTTGAGAAGTTTGGAAGCCCTTTGACCAATGCACTTTTCTCCATGTTCTTTAGCTTTTCAATGTTTACATGTCCTATCCATTTATGCCACAAATCCAAATCTGGAATTCTTCTATTTCCTTAAGTGATGAACATTACCTTGTTATGGTTCTTCTTGATATTGAGAGTAAACATCCTTGCATGCTTCTCTCCTTTTTCCACAAGCTGAAATCCATTCTCTGGATCCTCTATGAAGCAACCTTTGCTATTGAACTTCACGTGGTATCCATTATCTACCATTTGACCAACAGAAATGAGATTCTTTGTAATAGTAGGGACATATAATACCTTGGATAGTGTCTTGCTCATCTTGCCATCCTGAAATTTGACATCTCCAATGTTTTCTATCTCATGCTCGGTATTGTCACCTCTGTCTACACGTTCTCTTTGCTTTTGAGCCTCTACATTGCAAAACATTTCCTCCCTACAAGACATATAATTGCTACAACCACTATCTATGTACCAAGTATCATCCTTCTCATGTTTACTATCCCAAGATGCATGACACATGGCAAGAACTTGATCACTAGACCCATTTGAAGCATAGTTACCTTGCGCATTGTTCCTCCTTTGGTAGCAATCATTTGCCCAATGTCCTGGCTTCCCACAAATGAAGCATCCTTTGCCTCTTGATCCTCTTCCTCTTCCTCTATTGTTCCTGTCTCTACCTCTTCCATTTGAAGATGAGCCCTCGTTTGAGTCTTCTTGATTGTCATTTTGCTTGCTTTGGCTTTGCATTCCTCTTCCTCTACCTCTTGATGATTTGCCTCTTCCTCTACCTGCATATAACATTTGACCTTGGGCACTGTTGCCCTTGCTTCCACCTTGCAATATTTCTTCATTACCCATTAAAGTGTTCAATTGATCAAAATCAGGCATGTTCTCCGTAGCATACAATGAGGATATGAAGTTCCTCCACTTGTCATCAACTTTAAGACCATTAAGTACAAATGCAACCATGTCATCATCATCAATTGAATGTCCTATGGATAACAATGAATCTATAATACCTTTGGCTTTAATTATGCAATCATGTATGGATTGCTTGCGAAGAACTACAAGAACTCTCACAATGGATCTTTCTACAAAGAGAAAGTGAAATCCTAATAGGATGCTACAGAAATGGAGGACCCTTTGGAAAGGGTAGGAGAGATATACAAGAGAATAAGAGCATCTATGAGAGCCTATTGCTCAATGACACATATATATGCAGGACCCCGACTTCCTAACATCCACACACATCTTGAATGAGCTTGGATGGTTTTTATATAGCCTTGGTAGCCTTCTATAACTCTTCATATGTCCCACATGTCTCTTCACATGCCCTCCTTGTCTCTTCACTTGCCTTGTGACTTTCTCTCTTCATTGGAGTGGCTTTTGGTCGTCCAATGCCTCCTTTTAGATAAGGTTGAACCTTCAACTTTGTACTTTGGTTTTCCTAAGGTTCAAAAGCCTTCGTGAAGTTATTTTATGAAAAACAAAACTTGAGCTGGCCTAGAAGGCATATCTTTTAACACCCCCCCTCAAACGCAAGTTTCTTTTGCATTTGCTGTTGGTTCCTTGAGTTGTATGGCTTGCTTCAGTTAAACAAGCTTTCCAACATCCAAGAACTCTGTTAGTAGATCAGCTGCCTGGTCCTTTGTACTTACATGATGAATATCCACTTCCTTATGAAGCACCTTCTCCCTTATTAAATGATAGTGGACTTCGATGTGTTTTCTCCTTGCATGAAACATAGGATTGTTTGCAAGATAGATGCTTGATATATTATCTTCAAACAAAGGAATTGATCCAACCTGCACATTCAAGTCTTTAATTAGCTTTTTCATTCACATTATATCACAAGTGGCTTGGTCCAAGGCTCTATATTGAGCTTAGATTGAAGATAAAGCAAATGTGGGTTGCTTCTTTGAACTCCATGATACACAATTGTTTCCTAGCATGGTCACATAACCTATGGTGCTTCTTCTATCATCTTTGGAGCCCCCCCAATCAGCATCCCCATATCCTTTCAGCTCTAACGATCCTCCATAACCATAGAAAAGTCCTTGATTTATTGTACCTGTGATGTACCTGAGTATCCTCTTTACTGCATTCAAATGATCATTAGTACGAGCATGGATGTATTAGGAAAGAACTCCTACAAAAAATGCCAAATGAGGTCTAGTTATGGTTCCATATATAAGTGAGCCTATTAGGCTCCTATAGTCATGAATGTCCTCAAGTTCTTCTCCTTGGGTGGAGCTAAGTTTGGTGTTTACATTGGTTGCTTTAGTGGTTTGCATCCACTCATTCCAAACCTGTACAATACATCCAACAAATCGTTTCTTTGCATCAAGTAGAGACCATCATTTTTGTACACAACCTCAATGCCCAAGAAGTATTTGAGGACTCCAAGATCTGAAATCTTGAATTCCTTCCCAAGTTTTGCCTTAATTTCTTTGATACCTGCATCATTATCACATGTTATGATAAGATCATCAACTTATATCCATATGTATATAGATTCTCCATCAACCCTTTTGATGTAGAGTGAAGGATCTGAATCACTTGCAACAGAACCACACTTCATTAGGTACTCAACCAATCTTTGATTCCATGCTCTAGGTGCTTGCTTGAGTCCATACAAAGCCTTCTTTAGTTTACATACAAAATCATGCTTCTTTTCATCTTCATAACCTATGGGTTGATACAAATAAACCATTTCTTCCAAATTTCCATTAAGAAAAGCACTTTTAATGTCCAATTGATACATTCTCCATCTTTTAGAAGCAGGCACTGCAATCAAAGTCCTACTTGTATTCTTAATTACAACAGGACTAAAAGTTTCTTCATAATCAAGCCCATATGTTTGTGTGTAGCCCTTAGCTACTAACCTTGCTTTGTACCTTGCTAAAGATCCATCTCAATTCCTTCTCATTTTGTACACCCATTTGTTTGTGACTACCTTCATGCCTTCTTCTCTAGTACCAATTCCCAAGTTTGGTTTTCCTTGAGAGCTTGAACGTCCGCATCCAAAGCATCTCTCCATTCCTTGTGTTGGCTAGCTTCCTCATAGCTTGACAGTTCCTTATCTTTGATAACTTGTGTCATATAAGCATAATGCTTTGTAATAAATCTATCATAAGTGAGTTTTTGAATAGGATGTTTTACCTTTTCTGACCTCCTTTCACTACTTGTTATAGGATATTTCTTCAATGCCCGTTTCTTTTGCACTTCAGGAGTTATAACTTCTTCAAATTCATCTTCATCTTCACTTGAATGAAAATATCTTACCAAGCTACCTCTATTACCTCTATTGTAGCTACATTCTGATGTATGCTCCAACTTCTTTTGCTTTCCATTCAATGATGATAAGCTTTGTGAAGGACTTGGCATACTTGGTCCACTCAATGTAGTGCTAACTTGCACTTGCTCTTTATGTACCTAATCTGCATGTACAAAGTCTTCTTCCTGCAAATCATTCACACCACCATACCAAGGTTTTAAGTCATCAAACACAAAATCCCTTGACAGTCTAAGATTTTTGGTGACCGGATTATAACACCTCTACCCCTTTTGCTCATATGAGTTGCCAACAAAACTACATTTTTCAGCCCTAGCATAAAGTTTACCTTCTCTAACTTCCTGTGGGACATGAACATAGCATATGCAACCAAAAATCCTTAAATGAGACAAATCTGGTTTCCTTTGATAGTATACCTCATCTCGAGTAAGATCATGAATTTCTGAAGTTGGTATCTGTCATAATATGTGCTGCTATGGTTTTTGCATCGGCCCAATATGAGAAAGGTATATTCATCTCATTCAACATGCATCTAGCTACCTCTGCAATTTGTTTATTCTTTCTTTCTGAAATACCATTTTGTTGAGGGGTATACCTGCATGTGTATTGCCTCTTTATGCCTTCATCTTCTAAGAACCTTGTGAGCTCATTGGAGAAATATTCTCCCCCTCCATTTGACCTTACGGTTCTAATCCTATGACATGTTTCATTCTCAACAAGTGTGTTGAGAGAAGTATGGGCACCCAAGGACTGACTAGACAAGGAAGCCAGCGGAGAGAGTCAGAGCGAGGTGAAGGAGTAAGTAGACAAAGCAGTCGACGCAAATCTGGCAGATAGGCCCTTCAAATTTTTCCAAATCAACATCTTTATAACAGTGATTCTTATCACTAACAATCATTGTAAATACCATTTCATATTTTTTTAGCTCCATTTTGTGCAAGCCAAGGAGTCCTTGAGCTTGAGGAGCCTTAGAAGTACCTACATATCAATTTTCGTATTTTTTAGACTCCGTTTAAGCCCTCAAATTGGCCCTGGAACCTAATTTTTAACTAGGCCGGACACTAGGTCTGGACAGGGCCAAAACCTAGTCAAAAACTATAAAAAGAGCTAGAGAGCTCATTTTTGAGGTTAGATTGTAATTGAAATGAACTTGTAATAGCTTTTTGAAAGTAATCTAAGAACTCCATTGCTTCTCACTCTTTGTCTTGCCGTGTGTGCGCGTGTGTGTGTATGTGTGTGCATGTTTGTGTGCTTCTCACTCACGCACTTGTGCCGCCACTTGCTCGAGGTCTTCATACCATCCTCACGTCTTCCCGGATTGACATTAAAGGAGGTGCTACTCATCACTGAGCTACACCAAATTTTGGCACCGTTGTCGGGGATCGAGCTTTGAGGATGAGCGTGTGATGGTAAGACGTAGATTGGAGACGTTGACGTTGTAGGTAATTTCTCTACTTTTCCTATTTTTCTCTTTCTTACCTTACCACCATCATCACCATCATCATCATCATCATCATCATCATCATCATCACCATCTTCCACCTCCACTTCCATCATCGCGAAAATTTCAGTTTTTTTATTATATCACCTTCTCCACCTCATTTCCCTCATTTCACTTGTGAGAGAGAGCGAGAGAGCGAACTGTTGTGTGCTATTTTCTGCATGCTTTTGATGTTTCTTGCAGGTTTCAGCAGCATCATCCCCTCCAGCACGTCGCGCAGGTACGGAAATGTGCAGAACTGTCTCGCAGTCGCCGACTCCTGTCGATCGCGATTGACAGAAATTTTCACCTTTTGGTAAATCTGAGTGCACCACAGTGGACTAGAGACCCTGCACACCACATTTCCACAAAAAATTTTGAAAATTTTGCAAAATTTCAGTCCATCGCGATTGACAGCTCTGTCCATCGCGATTGACAGCTCTGTCCATCACGACTGACTGCTTGTCCATCGCGATTGACTGACCCCTGTCCATCGCGATTGACTGACCCCTGTCCATCGCGATTGACTGACCCCTGTCCATCGCGATCGATTGCCTGTCCATCGCGATTGACTGACCCCCTGTCCATCGCGATTGATTGCCTGTCCGTCGCGATTGACTAACCGCCTGTCCATCGCGATTGATACTCTGTCCATCGCGATTGATACTCTGTCCATCGCGATTGATAATCTGTCCATCGCGATTGATACTCTGTCCATCGCGATTGATACTTTGTCCATCGTGATTGACAGCCCTGTCCATCACGATTGATACTCTGTCCATCGTGATTGATACTTTGTCCATCGCGATTGACAACCCTGTCCATCGCGATTGACAGCCCTGTCCATCGCGATTGACAGCCAATTTTAGCCAAATTTTTTAGGGTTTTTTAATTGAAGAGTTGGGCTAATTTTGGGCATAAACATTTTACTCTAGAGCACATAAGGAGGCCTTAGGAAAACAACTTGGGGAAAACCTGTTGCACAGTGATCCTGTTTGAACCATGTCTTAACCCTAGAACCCTGAACGGTCATAACTTTCTCATACGAAATCCGTTTGCCGTGATTTTTGTTTTGTTGGATAGGGTATTTTTAAGTTGACCATACCCAAGGGGAACAAAATTCAGGGATCTCTAGAGTTCTGTCCAAAAGTCATAGTGCAAATTGGTGAAGTGTTACATGAATGAAAGTCATTGGTTCTGTCTTTTGAATTTAAGTCTTGAGCTAACAGTGGGCCTTTTACAGATCCTTTGGGAGCATCGAAGGGTACCCAAAGCAAGAGTAAGTGTAGGCTCGGGAACGCGCGTCCTGGGCACACCAGGGCAACAACACAAGGAAAGGAACTCAAGGTTGGAAAACCCGCAACACACTCTGTCAATTCTTAGTTTATGCTAAGTGCGGGTAGTGTTAGAAGTAATTCCAGGCAACTATAGGCACGAGATAAATCAAAGACGATCTAAGAAATCAAGTTCAAGACAAGAGAGAACCTGTGTGTGTGAACGACAACCTTAAAGGAAAAGAACCTAACGTGAAACGACCAAAACTTAAGTGCGAAATTAAACTCAAGTATTCCTAACGACGTGATATCAGACAAGAGCATAAACACGATAATCAACATAAAAAGGGGACTAAGTAATTGGTACAAAAGGACTCTGCAACGAGGTTGTACTCTGGGCAAAAATTGGGCTACTTAGATAGGCATATGAACCTTAGATCAGGACGACATCTAGTAAGGGATAGACAAAGCCTTAGGTCTTCAGAGGCTAGTGTCAACCACACTGCTAGGTCGTGGGCCCAGCAGTTGAGCCACCACTCATACTACCCAAGTTCTGAGACTAGTGAATCCGAGATGTCTCAAGGTATGGAGAGACCTACAGGAAGTTCAGGAGTGCTATACTTGCATAGGGTAGAAGGCCCTTACAAAACGCAGTTGGAATACCTTAGGACCAACCGATTAGGTGCCAGCATCTATGAGGATGGCCTAGGAAGATCTGTGGTACAGATTAAGAATCCTGATCAATCCATTGGATTAGAGCACCCAGCTGTCAAGTTTGAAAATGGAGCATACTTGGACAAAGAAGGAACCATATACGTAGTCACCAGTCACCCGAATAGGACGGACCAATTTGGAAATGTGATCCCCGAAGCAGACTTAGGTGACCTGGAGCAAGGAAACATGGGGGCAGAACCTAGAACCCCTCGAGGTAAATCGGTTCTCACTAGGATTATCAAACCGGAGTGGATTCCCCAGGATAATAAGAGCATAGATTTGCTCCTCAATCGAGAGACTGACGAAGCCTTTTGGAGGTACAAACCTGATCGGCCAATTGATATAGGAACAATCATGATATATGTGTTTAAGGATCCTGATAGCCCAGGTAGAGTGACCTACTTAGATCACGCTTCGGAGAGGATCTTTGTGGTGACAGAAAATGATAGGCATGCTTACACTTGGAAGGGTGAATTCGTTTTCCCCCAACCAAGATCGAATGTATCCTATGGTCACCCTGGAGCTAGAACATCCCAAGCTCATGGAATGCAAAGAGACAGAAGTAGAGATAGACCAGAAGTAAGCTTTGCCAACCCAGTGGGCAGAGAAAGAACGAGGACGGAAACAAATAGAGTAGAACCTGAGATACTTAGAGCTCACAAGAATCAAAGAAATGCGGATGAGTTCCCTCTACCACGACCTAGAGAGCACACAAGGACTTTGAGACCGACTCAGCTAGTTAAGTCCATGAAGAACTACTTCGATGGCACCGGAGATCCATACGATCATGTGGCTGAGTTTAGGCAAGTCCTGAGAGCTGAACAAGTGGAGGATCTATTCACGCAGTACAATGCCTTTGGTCTGACCCTTAGGAACACTGCCCTGACATGGTTTCAGCCACTAAATGAGAGGCAGTTCAGGAGCATAGACCAACTCCTAGAGGCTTTCATTATTGAATTCTCTAAGAGTGGCATAAGGCATAATACCTCCTTGCTGATTCACAGCTTCAAGCAAACCCCTCAAGAAACCATGAGACTTGCAGGAAGAAGATTTAGGCAATACTTAGAAAGATGCCCTCTTTCGGAGCTACCCACACCAGCTAAGCAAGTGGCTTTATTCCTGGATGGATTGCTAAGTACTAAATTGAGATCTTATGTGTACTTGAAGGACCCTAGGACCATAGAAGAGTGTGTGCGCATGTGCATTGACATCGAGGATAACCTAGGGGAGGAGTTAGAGCTTTCCAAGATATACAAAGATTCGGATACTGCCTCTAACCTCTCTTCCACGCAATCCACATCAATCGAGGAACTTGCAGAGAAAGTAGCTCAGAAATTAGGTGTCACTAACAAACAAATCCCAAGGTTTGCCCCTGTGAAAAGGTGCTATACTTGTGGTGGCGACCACATGGAGAATGTATGTCCCGTTATGGCTCAACCCCAAGTTAATCCTAGTAGCCAATACTGCACTATAGAACGAAGGTACACCAATCACACTGCGCAAGATTGCCCCTACAATAAGCAAACCGTTAGGCAGACGTACCCACAGCCATACCCTCAACAAGGAAGATACCAGAACCAGTACCCACCTCAGCAGTATGCTAGGCCTCAAAAAACCTACCAACCCTATCAAAACCAACAAAGGCCTCAGCCTGTGCTAGCACAACAACCCCCAGCTCCGGCTAATGTGATTCCAGTAAAGTATGCTGTTGCAGAAGAAAACCTGAATAGAGCTAGAGTCCATGTAACACCAGTGCTTTCAGAAAGTGATCCCAGTGACCATAGCTTTGATTCTACACATGTTGATAGTCCCCATGCTTACTACATGCAATCTCCTGAACATGGTGAGTCCTACTATAGTGAAGAACCGAGTGAACCTAGTTGGGAGTCAGATCACACAAACCTCATGTATACAAACCCCAATCCTAGGCCTCAATCTAGGCAGGTAAGACCTCCATTCCCTAGAGGACCATGCTACAGATGTCAAGGATATCATCTCATTCGTGATTGCCCTGTGCCTCCACCGACACAACCCCAGTCAATAACGATCCAAGGTTTTTGCCAAGACTGTGGAAAGGAACATCTCTTATGAGACTGCCCTAGGAATCCTAGTAATATGCCAAAAATTACTCCTATTAACGTTATTGGGTTAGTGGTAGATTCCACAGGAAGTGTCACTTCCACTACACCCGTGCAAGTGATCACTAGAGCTCAAGCATTGCAGCAAAACCAAGGTGTAGACCAGGAGAAGAGCCCAGATGTTAGTGAAACAGAGAGCATGAAAAAGAAGAGGACAAGAGCTTGGAGAGATAGCCGTGAACGTATGAAAAGGCAATGGGCAAAGAAGATGAGTGAACTTGAGGAAAGTCTACGAGAAACCAAGGCCAAAACCATAGAGATCACATCCCAACCGCACTCTCACACATTCCCACCGCTACCATCCCCATCACCCTCCATCCCTCCACCCGCTAATACACCCCACGTAACCCACCCACCACCCCAAGAAGGATCAGTATTAGCTGATCCCACTCCCGAAGACCTTAATATGATGCTTAAAGCATATCAGGCCAGAATCCAAGAAGGGCCAAACGTAACTGATCATGAAAAGTGTTACCCAAGAGCAGAATTAGAGCTAGAACGAACCAAAATTTGTGCTAAGATGGTGGAATTGGCTCAGACCATGTTTGAGGTCAGTCGCCTATTTAACATCTCTAGTTCAGCGAAGACACAGTTGCACTTTGATGGACTGTTAGAAAGAATAGAGAAGCTGATTGCACAATCAGAGAAGGAACCCGCCTCTCAACACAAGGACAAGGCAAGTGAAAGATTAAGCATTCCTGCTCAGGAAGCCTATGTGCCTGAAGCCTATGTGCCTAACTCTACGGAGCCAGACACATCATCTTCTATGAATCGGTTCACACCAGAATTCCTACGCGAGATTCAAGAAGACAAATGGGCTAAAGAGAGTGAAGTCCCTCCTCCTATTGAACTTGTGGATGATGCACGCGACCAATTCCCACAAGACATCCCATCCATTTATGAGGAGCAGGAGAGCACCCACTCTCAGGACAGACTAGACTTTGAGTCTAACTCTTTACAAGAATTACCCCACTTCACAAGCCCATGGGAAGCTAAGTCTACTTGTATGAGAGCACCCACGGTCATGGTACGAAATGAGGACTCAGTCTTACCTAGGAACACAGAAGTAGTGAAAAACACTAAAGTGCAGTGCAATCTCAAGTTAGAAGAGCTACTCAAGGTTAGACCTGAATTATGGAAACATGTCGCCAAACAAGTACTAGCGATAGTGAAACCTCATTCCTAGGTAGGATCACATAGGACGGTGCCAGAGATACCCTTGGATAAGATAGGAGATATGTGTGAAGGTGAAGAAGGGAACACCTATCTTCCCATTACCTACCAGGAGTACACCACCAAGGCAATATTGGACTCAGGTGCAGGAGTTGCAATTGCCACCACTTCCCTATGGAAGCGTTGGGGCAAGCCAGCACTCAGGCCAACGAGAATGAAATTGCAGATGGCCGATGGTCATATTGAGAGACCCTTAGGATTGCTAGAAGGAATAACTCTCACCACTTGTGGTGTCGAGTTTGAGCATACATTTGCTATATGTGACTTCAGCAAAAATCATGCCTATGAGATGATTTTGGGAAGACCATTTATGCGACAGTTGCAAGTGGTACAGGACTGGGGAACCAACTCCTTGTATTTGCAACACTTAGGTGTTACAACCAAAGTAAATCTCAAAGATTACTCTCATAGAGATGTACCTCCTATCCAATGGAATCCCATCCATAGAGCCAAAGATGATACAGAATCGGTGCATTCCATTGGGTCAGGATCCTCTTGGATGCATGAAGACACCCACTTATGGATGTGCAAAGTAGTAGTGGACGAAGAGAAGAGAGAAAAAGCCAGAGAGGTAGGTGCAAAAGAAACCCATAGATCAATCCAAGACCCAGCCTACGCACCTGTAGTTTTTCCAGATGAAGAATTTGAACCTCATGGTTGGGCAGAAATTTTAGCAACCATGGATGTAGCCATCAATGAGGAACAATGGACACCTCACTGTGATGAGGATGGCTATGACATTTTAGTCTTCTCCATAGAGCCAATCATGGGAGAGGCAGTTCTAGAAGAATGCGAACCTAGCCCTGATGCATTTGAGGATGCAAGTGACTCCGATCTAGAGTCAATCATTATGGACCCACCATTTGCATCAGATGAAGAATACTTCCATGAAGTAGAATTTCAACCCCAGAGGCATGGAGAGCTTACAAATGATGTAAGATTAGCCACACATGTGACCCCGAAGGAAGAGGGAAAGAAACGAAAGAAGAGAGAAGTCTCACCAGAAGAGGAAGAATCTTTGTTTGAGGTCCCGGAAAATTTTAAGAAGTATGAGATAGACGACAGGAGAGTCATGATAAGAATGCCTAAACGAGAGGCACAAGTAGGAGAGGCCTATGATAACAAAGAAACCACCAAGAAAATAGTAGTGGCCCTAGAAGAAGGAGAGGAGAGATGCACGTACATAGGCCATGACCTAACAGAGGAAGAAGAGCATGCGTTAATTGCCTTGCTAAGAGAATACAGAGATGTATTCGCTTGGAGTTACAAGGATTTGAAAGGTGTTGACCCTGACATATGCTCACACACTATCCCCATGACCTCAGATGCTAAACCCTCTAAGCAAAAGCCCTATACATATAACGATAATTACGCTGCCAAGATCAAAGAGGAGATAGATAGATTGGTCGAAGCTGGATTTATCTATGAAATTGAGCACACTGAGTGGGTATCCCCCATCGTAGTGGTGCCCAAGAAGAATGGCAAGTTGCGTGTATGCATTAACTTAAAGAAGGTCAATGCAGCCACAATCCGAGATAACTATCCACTTCCCATCACAGAACATCTCTTAGAAAGAGTGGCAGGCAAGGAAGTGTATAGCTTCCTTGATGGATTTTCGGGCTACAATCAAGTAGCCATAGCTCCAGAAGATCAGCATAAGACGGCTTTTGCCACAGAATGGGGCATTTTTTCCTTTAGAGTAATGCCGTTTGGGCTTACCAATGCACCAGCAACCTTCCAGAGGCTGATGTGCCATGTATTTAAAGAGTTCCTGAGGAAGAACTTAGAAGTCTATGTTCATGATCTTTGTGCTCATTCCAACATTAGACAAACCCATATTCCTGAACTCAGACAAATCTTTGACAAATGTAGAGAATATCAAGTCTGCCTGAACCCAGAAAAGTGCGTCTTTATGGTCAGGCAAGGCAAGATTCTAGGACACATAGTGTCAAAGAATGGCATATCCACTGATGAAGAGAAAGTGAGAGCCATAGCCGAGTTACCTAGGCCAAAGAATGTCAAGGAAGTACAGGCTTTCATGGGGCATTGTGGTTACTACCGCCGGTTCATTCACATGTATGCCGTCATTGCAAAGCCCATGTACGGACTTTTGACAAACTTTGAGTGGACTGAGGAATGTGAGAATTCCTTCAATGAGCTTAAACGAAGATTATGTTCAGCACCAATCTTGACCACGCTAGATTGGAATGAGCCTTTCCATGTTCATGTGGATGCATCCAATTATGCCATTGGATGTGTGCTTGCTCAACCTACTGGTGAAGGTAACATGGATCTTCCAATTGCCTATGCCAGTAGACGATTGAATGCAGCTGAACGAAATTACACCACTACGGAGAGAGAAGGCTTAGGCATGGTATATGCAGTTAAGAAATTTAGACATTATTTGCTTGCAAACAAGTTTAAATTTTTTACTGACCACCAAGCATTGTTATATCTCGTAAACAAGCCATGCAATACAGGAAGATTAGTAAGATGGTTTCTCTTACTAATGGAATATGATTTCGAGGTTGTGGTAAGGAAAGGGAAGACTCATTTGAGAGCGGATCATCTCTCTAGGCTCACATCTGGAGAAGCCCCACAAGGAGTGTCAGATAACCTTCCTGATGCTTACTTGTTTAATTTGGAAGTGGTGCCGCAGTGGGCTAAGCCATTGGTACCAGTATTGACATACGAGCCTAACCATCCAGTAGTAAACACACGGAATAGAGAGGTTGTGAAAGCCCAAAAGTACCACATCATGGCAGGAAGCATGTACAAGCACACGGATCAAGGAATCTTGGCTTGTTGTGTGGAAGAGGACGAGTACAATAAATGGTTGCATTTAGCACATGTAGGTGCATTAGAGCAACACTACTCAAAGCAACGAACCTTACAGACGCTAAGGAGACTCGGAGTACATTGGCCAACTATGGAAGCTGATGTCCAAAGGTTGTGCAAGGAATGCCCAATCTGCTGCACTAAACCACCTGTGGAACATGCCACTCTTTATCAAGTGTCCATAGTGCCAGATTGGAGTGAACCACTAGTATCCTTCCTAAGGACGAAAACATTCCCTTCAGACATGACTCTGGCTAGGAAAAGGAGTTTAGAACAAGAAGCCCAGGATTACTCTCTCATTGGCGATAATCTATACAAACGTGGTAAAGACGGTTACCTGAGACTATGTGTCCATGAGAGTGAGTATCTCAAGATCTTGGACACTGCTCACCAAGGTGTAGCAGGAGGACACTTTGGACCAGATCAGGTGATCAAGGCAATACTATTTGCGGGCTTCTGGTGGCCGACTCTTCACATGGATGCACATACCTATGTGAAACGATGTGATGTCTGTCAGAGAACTCAGTATCCTATACGTAAAGATGAGATGCCACTGAAACCTATGATGGGTGGACGTGCATTCTCTAAGTGGGGAATAGACTTTGTAGGCCCTATTAATCCCCCAGCTAAGGGTTCACATGCTGAATATATCATTGTGGCCACGGATTATCTCACCAAGTGGGTGGAGGTAAAAGCTACGACAAAGAACGACGCTCAGACAACTGCTGAATTCTTGTTTGAAAATGTATTCACAAGATATGGGCTACCTATAGAGTTAGTAAGTGATAGAGGCACTCACTTCTTGAACGAAGTGATTGGAAATCTACTTCAGGAATTCTTGGTAGTTCATAAGAAGTCTGCCCCCTATCACCCTCAAGCTAATGGACAAGCCAAAAGCACCAACAAGATCTTATGCAATGTACTGACAAAATTAGTGAACACTTAACGCTCTGATTGGGACAAACAGCTACACCATGCTGTTTGGGCATACCGGGTCGCCTACAAGACGATACTCCAAGCCACCCCCTTTCAGATGGTGTTTGGCCAAAACGTCGTGCTACCTTTGGACTTCTTAATACCTACATTGAAAGTAGCATAAGAGCACGAATGGACGGGTCATGAACTCTCCTCTAGACTTTTTGACCTTGAACGATTAGGAGAAACAAGACTGAGAGCAGCTGCAGGGATATATGCAGCTAAGAAGAGACAGAAGGCATACTTTGATGCCCATGTGAAGGATAAGGGCTTGAAAGCAGGAGATCTAGTTTTAGTCTACACATTGAAACAACACGCAAGGAAGCTAGAAAAGAGAGGCTACGGACCTATGATCATCAATAGGATCTCCACGAGTGGAGCAGTACAACTAGCCACTTTAGAGGGTGATGTTCTCCCAAACTATATTAGCGGATGCAGAGTCAAGTTGTATCAGGAACCCCTCACGGAGGAAATGCTAAGTCGACTCAACACTGCTAAGAAACGCAAAGAGGAAGAAAAGCGAATTCGAGAAGAAGCTCAAGCAGAAGCCCTAGAGCGCATACGGAGATTGAAATTAAGAAGACAAGGTAGAGAGCACCCTAGGCAAGATGCATATGCAGATCAAGGATATGACGTGGCTATGTGTGAAGTTTCAGGTGATAGCTCACATAGGATAACTGATCGACGTCCTTTCATAACCTTAGATATAGGACAAGGAAAGAGTGCAAGGACTGTAAGAGCCTTGATTGACTCAGGTGCAGCCACTAGTGCTGTTAAATTGTCTTACTGTCAAGAGTTGCAGTTAACTGTCAATCCTGTGGAAGCATATCTCATAGGATTGGGAGGCGTGGAAACCCCTTGCATGGGCGAGGTGGAACTTCCCTTCTATATTCATGATGAGGCAATGACAGTTAAGGTACTAGTGTGCCAAGATGAGGACCTCACTGAACCTCTTGTCTTGGGTCAAGACTGGATCTATAACCAAGTAGTCAACTTAAACCTAAGAAGTGGAATTCTTCAGGTATGGGTGAATCAGACTAGAACTACAATTGAGTTAAATAATGGAGCACTCAAGGAACTAGAAAAGACACGGACTCCTGGTCCCTCCAGGGGTGCACATGAAGTTGACCATGTTGTTCTTGTCCAAGGCTATGTGATGCAGAAGAATGAAGATCTCAAAGAAGGAGTCAGAGCCACAATGGAACTCTCTTCTTTTCCAAAGGCCAGAAGGAGGCAGCAACTAAGGGCAGATCAATCATTGAAGACTCTCCAGGCAAGAGACCAAAAGAACGCACGAAGCAGAACAACTCAGTCGATGAAACAAATGTGGGTGCGGAAAGACGAGCTGCCGACCGTAACTAAGTCGCAACAACGGTCTCAACTTCCTATTAATAATCAACGACTTGATGCTAATAAGAGGACTCCTAAAACCTCTGTTGAGAAAGTGAAGTCCATTTGGGTACCCAAGAAGTCGATGAAGGCTGACCCACAATCAAGACAAATTTGGGTGTCTAAGGCTTGCTTGCGGGCTCAAATAACCCCACACAATTCACATCATACACGACAGGGTTCACTCGCTCAAGCAGCCGCCACCCACTCTTGTCTGATACACTCGAACACACTGCCACCTAGAAGCACGCACAGACTCACTCGTAGATGGGTCCTTAAACAGCCCCCTTTTTCAAGTAAATACCCTATCACACTTTCCAGAGCCTCCACAAAGTCAAACTCAAAACCTATCCGTTGCATTTGGCAACCTAAAACTTGTAATAAACCCCCGGACCCCAATTGTAAATCCATGTCCGCCTACTAACTACTTCACTATCACATCACATCATTCCGCTTAGCTTGTAGGTCTACCCAATTTCTAACTACACACACTAGCACCGAGCACTTATTAACCCCTAACCACTCCCGAACTTTAAGTTAATGTTGTAACAGGGGACACCGTGTCATTTTTGTGTCCATTGCAATGTTAACATTTATTCATATATTCTCACAGAACCAGCTGCAAAGTTTTCAACATGGCTGAGGCAGCAGGAACTAGCTCTCACACAGAAACAAGCCCGCAAGTGGTGGACTTAGACAGTTTACCCGTTTTGCCTGAAACAAATGAAAGACCAGAAGAATTGCAGGCCATCAAAATCATACCTATTGCGGACTCTCCGCGTGGCCACACCATGCCCGTAGGAAAGACTTCCCACTGGTTTACTAAAGTGGCAAGACCCTTGGGTGAGGGAACGTACCTATGGGAATCGGAGTTGGACTTCAATGGGAAGCAAGGCAGATACCATTTCTTTACAAGAGAATTCGAGAAATTACAAAATGCAGAAGGTCTACGTTTGATATGGGAAAAGGCAGGATTGAATGCATATTTCAGTGCACGGCTCCCAAAGCCTGACTTCATGCGATGCTACTACCTCATCAACACCTTGACTCCAAACCAGAACCCAAAAGGGGCAAGCTCATTTGTGATTCCATCTCTGACAAAGGGGAACGAGCTTAAGAGGTTCAGGCTATCAAACAACTTGGTGAGAGAGGCCCTAGATATGCGTGGAATGCATATTCCTACAGAGAAGGAAACCCTAGTACTGGATTACATGAAGAATTGAAGTCTCACCAAACTCAAGGACATGGTGTCCATGACGCCTAATATTGCAATACACCTTCGCATGTGCATGCAACACTTTGCTTTCCCTGCACAAGATAGATTCACCATGCCGCCCAAAAAGATTTGGTTTAGTTTGTATCTGGCAGAGACACAGAGCCTCACCATCAACTTACCCCACTGGATAATTGATCAGATACACCTAGCTCACAAACGATGGCCGCGGAAACAGGTTTTATATGGTTGCTGTGCTTTGACGAGAATCATTTATAGGTGTTTGGCTTATGACATTCCTATTCAACGGGCCCTAATGTGGAATCGTGTAGAGCAGTTTAGAGGCAGGACATCCACTGGACCCCCTTCTAAGAAGATGAGAGGCACTGTCCAAGTCCCATGTGCTCAACCACATGGAGCCACCCTAACACCAGATGTTACCCCTCCACCCCGAAGAGTCCGACCATTCACACTCCGACTTCCAAGACGCAGCACCGATGGTTCCACCTTGATATTCCCTCCTATCCCAACCGATCTTGAATTTCCCAGTGGTGCACCTTTGGAAGAATTCACTAATGAAGATTTTGAACAATTATTACAAGATGTAGAGCTCGAGGCAGAAGAGGCACAACAAGCGGAAAACGTGCAAACACAGGCCACAACCTCCCAAGCACCTGTCACCCCAGTTGAAGTGGATGAAGAGGATGAAGGAGATGAAGAACAGGAGGAAGATGAGGAGGATTATGATCAAGAGCATCAAGATGAGCAACAAGAAGTGCCAGAACTTGTAGGTGCACCAACATATACAGCTCAACTACGAAGGTTATACGACACAATCAAAGCAGTACAAGAAAGGCATCAACTCTCTCTTGTATCAGGTCAAGCTTTGATGCAAGAAATGCTATCAGATGAGGGGGTGGACCAACATTTCATTGACACCCTCAAATTAGTGTCAGAATCTTTAGGAGTTCCGGAGGCTGTCCACACTGCAGTCCGCCAGTCCGTGAGGTATGACAAACGCAGAGTTGACACATTACCACGAGGAGGTAAGACTATCAGGATACCCGTCACAGAACAAGAAGTACCCATTGAAACAACAGCTACCCCCACAACCACTGACCTCTCTGCCGAAACCTTCGTTCAGACATCACCCATCTCACCCCAGCATCCTCCATCACCACCTTCTCCACCCCCATCACCACCTCCCACTATGGAAGAAACGACAGTCATCACCTCTACCTTCACTTATAACCCATCCTCATTCAAATCATTCTCATTTCGAGAACCCACCTCACAAGACACCCTCTTCTCCTTCGTCACCAATCCCTTGTACACTTCATCCCTTCTATCCTCCAAACCCATGAATGGCCATCCCATAATTCCAAGTGTAGTTGGAAACCCAGCACCCACCGAAGGCACCCTGTGTTTCCCAGCCTATTCCCCACTACGGGCACCTCCATTCCATGACCCTCACTTCCCATCTGGCCCCTACCCCTCTTTCAACCTGACCTCACCACCCCAATACCCGTCCTTTGTAGAGCAGTTCATCCGCTCTCCAATGTTTCAGAGGCACATTTCCCCGATGTTCGCAACGACATCAATTTACACGAACACCACACTCACTTCACCTACCATACCCACCTACATGGTAGCCCCTGTACACACCACTTTGTCTGACCCAATGGACATTTCACCAACCACAGCACCTCTCCCCACGATTCCACCATCTCCCCCTCCCTTACCCCCCACCTCACCACTCACATCATTGGCACACACAGCATTCACTACCCCCCTACCCAATCCCACCTCCCCTGCACTTCAAACTTTTCCCCTTGCATCTCATAATGTAAATAGCACGTTCAACACCTTACTTCAGTGTGCACATCAACTACAACAAGAATACCATCAATTGGAAGATCGCACTACGGCCCTCCAGGCAGAATCTCAACGTCTGCAAGCTAGGGTCACCACTCTTGAAGCAGACTACCAAACACTCCTAACCGAGCATACCACCTTACAGCAGGCTCACTCCGAACTGGAATCAAAGACATCAACAGTGGATGACCAAGCAGTCAAGGAATTAGAAACAGTGCTCCAAGCGCAAATGATATCTAATGCTACACTCAGACGCAACATTGGGCTATTAAGGAAGCATATGGCAGCAGCACTAGAAGAGAACAAGAGACTTCAACAACAAAACCAAGACAACTTTGAAGCGGCTATGGAAGGAACTGTAGGAGCAACCATTAGCCCTACCAGATATAGAGCAGTCCCATCGGAAGACATTCGCATCTTACTTGAGGAGCATGCAAATTTCTTGGGGTCATATGAAAAGTTAGAGACTGAATGTGCAGATCTAAAGAAACAGATAGCCAGTGTCCCCACAGCTCAACAGGAGCCGGCAATCTTGCAACACTCTACAGAAGAAGTAGAGACCCTCCGGAAATAGGTGGCAGAACTCCAAGCATGCCTCTTACCATATGAAAGGCCACCCTCGCCCATTGAAGAACCAGAACCTGAAACAGTAGTGGAAATCCCCGTCGATGACAGCTATGAAGAGCCATACGAGCCTATGCCGACACCCGGTGGTCGAACTACAGAGGAAGGACAAGACACTGTAGAAATTCAAGTTCCAGATTGGGTCAAAAGGGTCGAGAAAGTGGGTAATACACATGATGATCGTGTGGCCGTGCAAATGCAATCTCTCACAAATCTGGAAGAAACTGTCCTTCGGTCTTCCTACTTTCAAAACTTATCCCATCAACGGTTAATCACAACATCAGAGTCGCAATACATGCCTTATTTTGTCTTACTACACGATTATAATGCAGAAGTCAAAAGACATACAGGGAAGGAGCCCACATTCGCCACTCAATTTGAGCTAGGGGATTTACCGACAGATGCACGTGCTGGCTCGATCTTCCAACCTAATTGGCGTGCACGTTTACTAACCGATTACCCAGAGATGATGAGCACCTCGGCAACCATGCCACTATATATCAAGTATAATCCATGCTATTGCCCAGTGGTACGTCGCAGATCCTGGCAAGCAATTGCAATCAAGGTACGCAACAATAAAGAATGCTCGGCTTGGGTTAACTATCCATATTTTGCTCCACCTCGAGGGACCCCAACTGTAGCCTACATGATATCAACAATTCGGCACTGGTCTACACGTATAAATAATGTACCCGACATAGCAGCGAAAATGTGTATGAAGATATTCGAGCTCATGACCATTGTCTTCAAAACCTTTCGGAATGTACAAGCTCCATACATCTCTGCCCCTGGATTCTCTCAAGGTAACAAGGATTTAGTCTACGACATGAGCCAGACCCCCTCGGTCACTATAATCTTTGCTTGGCATGCACGAATAAAGTACTTACCCGCATGCTTCAAGCAGACATTTGAGGAAATGTTCTCTACGGGATTCTGGGAATATCATTCGGAAATTTTCATTCCCAGACCCACACATTTGCTACACCTATTCGCAGTAGAACAAGCGATCCATGCAGATCAGTTACGTCTGCCACATCCGGACATTCCAGGACCAATTGATTGGGATCGTATGATGACAGACTTGGCCAGAGGACTACGCATACAAGAACATCAGCTTGCCACTCAGGTTGTGGAATATTACATCCAACACTCCCAGCAACAAGGGTCTGTCAGGGACGACAAACGCGAGAGAGGGGGGGGTGTTGAGAGCAGTATGGGCACCCAAGGACTGACTAGAGAAGGAAGCCAGCGGAGAGAGTCAGAGCGAGGTGAAGGAGTAAGTAGACAAAGCAGTCGACGCAAATCTGGCAGATAGGCCCTTCAAATTTTTCCAAATCAACATCTTTATAATAGTGATTCTTATCACTAACAATCATTGTAAATACCATTTCATATTTTTGTAGCTCCATTTTGTGCAAGCCAAGGAGTCCTTGAGCTTGAGGAGCCTTAGAAGTACCTACATATCAATTTTCGTATTTTTTAGACTCCGTTTAAGCCCTCAAATTGGCCCTGGAACCTAATTTTTAACTAGGCCGGACACTAGGTCTGGACAGGGCCAAAACCTAGTCAAAAACTATAAAAAGAGCTAGAGAGCTCATTTTTGAGGTTAGATTGTAATTGAAATGCACTTGTAATAGCTTTTTGAAAGTAATCTAAGAACTCCATTGCTTCTCACTCTTTGTCTTGCCGTGTGTGCGCGTGTGTATGTGTGTGCATGTTTGTGTGCTTCTCACTCACGCACTTGTGCCGCCACTTGCTCGAGGTCTTCATACCATCCTCACGTCTTCCCGGATTGACATTAAAGGAGGTGCTACTCATCACTGAGCTACAAAGTGCCTTGTATTTTTTGAATATTTCAAACACATCCGATTTTTGCTTAATTATATATAACCGAATTTTCCTTGAACAATCATCAATAAAGGTAAAGAAGTACCTATTACCTGCATGTGAAGGTTCTCTTGAAGGTCCCCGTACATCTCTGTGGACTAAATCCAAAACCCTTGGAGAAACATACTTGATTGACATGAAAGGCAACCTAGTTTGCTTCCCAAATTGACAAGCTTCACATACCTCATGAAGATGTGATGTTGAGAACTTTGGAAGCCCTTTGAACAATGCATCTTTCTCCATGTTCATTAGCTTTTCAATGTCTACATGCCCTATCCTTCTATGCCACAAATCCAAATTTGCAATTCTTCTATTTCCTGAAGTGATCAACATTACCTTGTTGGGGTTTTTCTTGATATTGAGGGTAAACATACTTGCATGCTTCTCTCCGTTTGCCACAAGCTGAAATCCATTCTTTGGATCCTCTATGAAGCAATGTTTGCTATTGAGCTTCACTTGGTATCCTTTATCTACCATTTGACCAATAGAAATGAGATTATTTCCAATAGAAGGGACATATAATACCTCGGATAGTGTCTTGCTCTTCTTGCCATCCTAAAATTTGACATCTCCAGTGTGTTTGATCTCATGCTCAGTATTGTCACCTTTATTTGCACATCCTCTTTGATTTGGAGCTTGTAGATTGCAAAACATGTCCTTCCTACAAGACATATGATTGCTACTACCACTCTATATGTACCAAGTATCATCCTTCTCATGTTTACTATCCCCATATGCATGACTCATGGCAAGAACTTGATCACTAGACTCATTTGAAGCATAGTTACCTTTAGCATTGTTCCTCCTTTGGTAAGATTCATTTGCCCAATGCCCTAGCTTCCCACAAGTGAAGCATCCATTGCCTCTTGATCCTCATCCTCTTCCTCTATTGTTCCTGCCTCTACCTCTTCCATTTGAAGATGAGCCTTCATTTGAGTCTTCTTGGTTGTCACTTTGATTGCTTTGGCTTTGCCTTCCTCTTCCCCTACCTCTTGATGCTTTGCCTCTTCCTCTACTTGCATATAACATTTTACCTTGGGCACTGTTGCCCTTGCTTCCACCTTGCAATATTTTTTCATTAACCATTAAAGTGTTTAATTTATCAAAATCAGGCATGTCCTCCCTAGCATACAATGAGGATATGAAATTCCTCCACTTTTCATCATCTTTAAGACAATTAAGTACAAATGCAACCATGTCATCATCATCAATTGAATGTCATATGGCTACCAATGAATCTCTAATACCTTTGGCTTTAATTATGTAATCATGTATGGATTGGTTACCTCCTTTCTTCAAGTTGTTGAGTTCATGTTTGAGTTGTACCTTCTTTGCCTTTGTGTTTGTGGTGAACATCTTCTCCAAATATTCCCACATCTCCTTGGCCGTTTCCATGCTTTGAATGTGACCTATTATTGTGTTGCTTACATGTTGAGATATCATAAACATAACCCTTCTATTTCTTACCTCCTATTCTCTAATTACTCTCCTTTCTTGGTAGGTAGGATTAGTTGGATCCCCAGCAATTGGTTTGACATCTCCTCCATTGATTATGCCTCCTAGGTCCTTGCTCATGATGAAGTTTGTCATCCTAAACTTCGAAGGTTGAAATTTGTCTTTGTCCAACTTCTCAATATGGTTGGATACCTCTCCCATCCTCTTGAATCACCTAAAATTGAAATATGGTGTGGGATTACCTCCTTTGTTGAAAGTGAAGTCCCTTTGTGTGATGAAGATAAAGCTCCCCATTGGTTCCAAGTTTGCAACATCATTCAAGCTTTGAAAAGGGATCAATGGTTGATTCCTTGGCTTAGACTCCTTCTTTGTACTCTCCTTGACGTCCACAAGGAGCTATGATACCACTGTTGGAAGATTTCGCCTCCAAATGCACAACATGAAGCTTGGAACCTTCCCAAGATCTATCTGTCCTCAGATCAGTACTCACTAAAACTGGTATATCCCACAATTCCCAAATCCAATCCAAAAGCCGGTTTAGCTACAAAATCTAGATGGTAAGGGCTTTCCAATGAGCTATCAATTGCTGGCTTTGGACACCTGTAGACCTATCATTTGAGTCACACAAGACAGCCCAGTTTTCCTAGCAGGTTTCGAGACATAAGAATAGATAAAGAAATAGCAATATCTCAGGCTACAACATTAGTTTTTCCAAATGTCTTTTTGGAATAGAATCCTTGCTTTATAAGCTTTCTAGCAAGTACAAGAACTCCTAGAACCGAGCTTCGTATAAAGAGCAATTGAAGTCCCTAACAGGATGCTACAAAAATATAGCACCCATTGGAAAGGGTAGGAGAGATATACAAGAGAATAAGAGCATCTATGAGAGCCTATGGCTTAATGACACATATATATGTAGTACCCCAAGTTCCCAACATCCATACTCTCCTTGAATGAGCTTGGATGGTCTTTATATAGCCTTGGGAGCCTTCTATGACTCTTCATATGTCTTCCATGTCTCTTCACATGCCCTCCTTGTCTCTTTACTTGCCTTGTGACTTTGTCTCTTTATTGGAGTGGCTTTTGGTGATCCAATGCCTCTTATTGGATAAGGTTGCACCTTAAACTTTGTACTTTGACTTGCCTAAGGTTCAGAAGCCTTAAAATGAAGCTATTTTATGAAAAGCAAAACTTGAGGTGCCCTAGAAATGCATATCTTTTAACACTCCCCCTCAAGCTCAAGTTTCTTTTGCATTTGAAGTGGGTTGTTTGAGTTGCATGGCTTGCTTCAATTTAGCAAGTTTTCCAGCATCCAAGGACTTTGTTAGTAGATCAGCTACCTCATCCTTTGTACTTACATGATGAATATCCACTTCCTTTTCAAGCACCTTCTCCCTTATGAAATGATAGTGGACTTCAATGTGTTTGCTCCTTGCATGAAACATAGGATTGTTTGCAAGATAGATGCTTGATATATTATCTCCAAACAAAGGAACTGATCCAACCTACACATTCAAGTCTTTCATTAGCTTTTTCATCCAGATTATGTCACAAGTAGCTTGGTCCAAGGCTCTATATTGAGCTTCAGTTGAAGATAAAGCAACCATGGGTTGCTTCTTTGAACTCCATGATACACAATTGTTTTCGAGCATGATTACATAACGTGTGGTGCTTATTCTATCATCTTTTGAGCCCACCCAATTAGCATCCGCATATCCTATGAGTTCTAATGATCCTCCATAACAATAGAAAAGTCCTTGATTAATTGTACCTTTGATGTACCTGAGTATCCTCTTTGCTGCAGTCAAATGATCATTAGTAGGAGCATGCATGTATTGAGAAAGAACTCCTACACTAAATGCCAAATCCATTCTAGTTATGGTTCCATGTATAAGTGAGCCTATTAGGCTCCTATAGGTATGAATGTCCTTTCTCCTTGGGTGGAGCTGTTAAAAGGGACTTCCGTCACGTCCACTTTTAATCTCTTTTCGGGTTCTTGGGGATGGTAGGGGTCTGACAATGCAGAGGCCCTAAATCTGATTTTCCCACTTAACTATCAAATTAAGCAGTACGCCATCGCCCAGTATCAATTCTTCTACATAGTATTACTGTTCGTATTCCAGCTATTCTTTACGTCATATCTAACGCATAAATTAATGATTACCATCGCACAGATTTATTAACGCCAACATATCATTATTGTGTTAACATGACATTAATGTAATTCAACAAAGGTAAAGTAACAGTACTCAAAATTACTGGAATCTGCACTATGATGTCTACACAAGGTCGCAAATCACCCAGACAGACAGTCTGGCGATCCTGTCTCCTCTCTTGACCGGAGAATACCGTAATACCTCTTCATTACGTGCGGTATATGAAAATATAACATTACATGATGCCAATCCGGCAACCTAACACTGGCACGCACGGTGGACTTGAACCCGCAGAGAAAAGAAAATTAAGGCTCATCTACAATGCCTTGTATATACATAGTTCGGGCTAATTTAAAGGTTCTAGCTATTTTCTGTTTTAAGGAGTCCAGCATCATCTTTAATGTCTCTAGCTCCACCAGCTGTGTGTCAGTTCGAACTCAACTTGCCGCAATGACCTCACTCATCAAAACTTCAGTCTAGGTTTGCAAAAATGCTTCTTGTAAGTAAAAGTCATTTGCAAGGGCTGCATCTCGGCTCAATCTCATATCAGCAATTTTCCCATCTATTCTGGATAATCTATGGGCTTAAACTCCCAGCTGTTTTTCTCTACGTTCCAACTCCTGAGCTTGATATTGAATTGTTTGATAATAAGCATCTCTTTCTTTCATAATCTTGCTAATTCCTTCTTAAGTTGAATTGTCAGACTCGTCTGTGCTTTTAAGGCAGAATTCGCCTGAAAAAGATCGGCAGATATGGCCTATAATTTTGCAGTAGTCTGCTTAGCCAATGTAGCCATTTCTTGTCCTCACTGCACGACTTCATCAAGCTGTACTCGATTTTCCTCCGAGAAATTGCCAATCGCTGTTGGAGTTAGATGTCTGCGGAAGCACTCAAACAGCACAAGGAAGAAGAAGAATCTTGGAGCACAACACACAATACTGAATGTATTACTAGAGAATGTACAAAGATAAGTAGCCCATTAGGGAAATAGGCGTATATACAAGCCGGGGGAAAAAAACTTCCTAAAGAGGGAAAAAAGTGCCCCGGCGGTCCTAGTGTGTTCACACACATCACTACCTAAATATATCAACAAATCCCCCCTGGGAGTGATGCGGTGAAGAAGGAGCTGGCACTCATGTATAAGGAAGTGCCAAGCTATGTGGAAATCACTCCACAAAAGGAAGTAAGCCCAAAGCTTTGCCGAAATCTTCAAACTTCTCCCTAGGCAGAGACTTCGTGAAAAGGTTTGCAATGTTCTCCTGCGTGGGCACATATGCCAAGCTGATCTCCCCAGCAGAGAACCTCTCCCTGACATAGTGATAATGCACCTCAATGTGCTTAATGCGAGCATGGAACATAGGGTTCCTCACAACTTCCAATGTGCTCTAACTGTCAGGGAAGATGGTGGTGGCAGAAGACAGGCCAACACCCAAATCAGCCATAAGGCGTCTGAGCCACACACACTCAACAGTCGCTGTGAAAGCTGCCCTATACTCAGCCTCACAAATGGAAGTGGCCACAGTAGGCTGCTTCTTGCTCAACAAAGATATACATAAGCTACCAAGCATGAAGCAAAAACCACTGGTGGACACACGAGTGTCATAGCAACCACCCCAATCTAAGTCAGAAAAAGCATGCAAATCTAGCGGTAGTGATCCCCCCTTGGGATAAAACAACCCAAGTAGCGGAGTACCACTCAAGTAGCGAAAGATGCCCTTAACCACCTTCCAATGCGTGACTCTTGGGCAATGCATAAACTTGCTCATCTGTGAGACAGCAAACTGAATATCTGACCGAGTAGTGCATAAGTAAATCAAACATCCAACAGCCTGCTGATAGAGAACAACATCAAATGCATCTCCAGCATCATGAAGACTCAATCGTAAACCTGTCTCCGTAGGAGTGGCAATAGGCTTACAGTCTTCAAGGCCAAAACGCTGCAATAATGTGTCAATATATTTCGTTTGACACAAAGCCATTCCACCATCAACTTGCATAAATGGAATGCCCAAATAGTGATGCAAATGCCCCAAATCAGACATCTGAAATGAGGCATGCAAATCAGCCTTGAAATCAGCAATATGCTTCTCAATAGGACCAGTGAGCAGCATGTCGTCAACATAGACAACAATGATCAAAAGTACATCATTAGCATGCTTAACATATAAGGTGATTTCAGTTGGATTGTTCTCAAAACCATGTGCAATCAGATAGGCATGTATCTTCTCATACCAAGCACGTGGTGCTTGCTTTAAACCATATAATGCCTTCTTTAACCTGCACACCTGGTTTTCATGCCCTTTCTACACAAAGCCACGGGGCTGAAAAACATACACTTCTTCATGCAAGTCCCCATTCAGAAATGTTGTTTTAATGTCCAACTGATGTACATTCCAACCATGATGGGCTGCAAGTGCACAAATGCTCCGAACAGTAGTCATACGGCATGTAGGTGCAAAGGTCTCATCAAAATCAATGCCTCTATCCTGCACATAACCCTTTGCAACGAGCCTAGCCTTATACCTGTCAACTGTACCATCAAGTTTACGCTTCAGCTTGTATACCCATTTAGTGCCAATGGCCTTCTTACCTGGAGGCAAGTCACATAAAGACCATGTACCATTCTTCATTATAGCATCATATTCAGATTGCATAGCAACCATCCAAGTTTCTGAATTCTATGCTTCATCAAAAGAAACAGGCTCATTCTCATCAGAAAGACTAGACGCAGCCATAGCATAGCAATCTGATGCAAAGGAGGCACTATGAGAGCCTGAACGAGTACGATATGACAAAGGTGCATCTAATTTGCTGTCACGCAAAGTTTGCACCAGCCATTTTGTTGTCAGGATCTTGCTCACGCGCATACAGAGATTACGGACGCAGAAAAACACACAGAAAATAGAGGCAACAAGAGACAAGACTGAACGCAAGATTGGGTGCAATCTCCCCCCATGCACTCTATTTCGACAGTCCACAGAGTGCATGTATTTATAGGACTTTTGATTACGTCGAAAATAGTGGTTACATGAGGGCAGCTTCGAAAAGCAGGCGTGAAACTAAAAGTTGGTAGCTTTTACAGAAAGCCATTGCTTTTTAATAACAGAAACTGCGGTCTACAACGACCCTTATTCTAACCATTACTTTTCTAACAATAGAACCTTCTACGTAGGTTTATTTACAAAATAAATAATAATTATTCGGATTATTGATGTCTGCCCTTTCACGCCTTGCACGCTCCTCACGAACCTTCAGCTGCTATATCAAAGACATCAAAAACATATTAATACATTAATAATTTAACATTTTAACAATGCCTTGTTCAATAGTATACAACATGCCTCTCAGTTGACAAGCAACTGACCTCAGTTGATAAAATAATTCAACACTCTAACAATTATAATACAGTGTTCAACATATTCCATATTACTGTTACAATCCAACAATGCATTGGCCAACATATTTCATGTTACAATCCAACAATGCATTGGCTAGTCGATATTTCAATCCAACAATGCATTGGCTATTCCATATTTCAATCCAACAATGCATTGGCCATTCAATATTTCAATCCAACAATGCATTGGCTATTCCATATTTCAATCCAACAATGCATTGGCCATTCGATATTTCAATCCAACAATGCATTGTTCAACATATTCCATAAGGTATAACATGCCCCTCAGTTGAACAAGCAACTGACCTCAGTTGATAAAATAATAAACATGGATGGCCAGTCACATGTTTCATCACTGAATAAAGAAAATAGGCATGTGCCATGTAAAAATACATGCATGGAAATGTTCATGGAATTGTTACATTATTGTGTTTGTGTATGATATGCAGAAATTAAGTGGTCATAATGAGGTGTTAATTGTGTTTTGTGTATCCATTGACATTCTTCAATAGAGTGATTTTTGTACTTAACCAAATATCGATGATATTGAGTACCTGTGCGTGTAGTAGTGACATCATGATCAATGATTTTCTCACGAACTAAGATTTCAGATTGTTCTTCAATTAAAGGAGGATCATCAAGAAGTGGAGCAAGTGGTAAAGTTCCTTTAAAGGGTTTAAGTAAGCTAATATGAAAAGAATTATGTATAGTCCAATGGGACGGAATATCTAATCGAAATGAATTATCATTAATTTTTTCTATAATGCGAAACGGTCCATAATAGCGTGGTGCAAGTTTAATTTTAGGATGCTGCAAAATATTTTTGAGACGTCTTTTAATTATTCGCAACCATACAAAATCATGTTCCTTGAATTCTTTGGCTAATCGTTTAGTATTGATAATACGTGTATATCGCTCTTGACTTTTTCTAATATGCTCATGAACATCATGAAGTATAGAAACATGATCTTGAGCAATAGAATCAGCCATCAGAATGTCGGTTTGGGTGAGGGACATGGGAGTGGGAAGCTTTTTACCAAAAACTATTTCAAAAGGTGCACGACCAGTAGTGGTGTGTGAAGTGTTATTTTAAGCAAATTGAAGCAATGGCAACTTTTCATCCCAGTTATTAGGATTATCTAATGAATAACAACGCAATAAATCAAGAATAGTACTATTTGTAGCCTCACTCTGTCCATTAATTTTAGGATGAAATGCAGAGCTAAAATCTATTTTAGAACCAAAATGTTGAAATAAGGCAACCCAAAAATGATTACAAAACCTAACATCACGATCAGATAACATTACTTTAGGAAATCCATGATGTGGAAAAATGCATTTAATGAATAATTTTGCAGCTTGAGGTGCAGTCAAAGTTTTTCTACATGGAATGAAATATGCATATTTACTAAACCTATCAACTATTGTCCAAATCATATCATTATGTGATGAAGTGATGGGAAGACCTGTAATAAAATCCATAGAGATTTGTTCCCATGGTTCATTTGGAATAGGAAGGGGCATTAATAATCCAAATGGTTTACCATGATGACGTTTGACACGCTGACATACAATGCATTGAGAAACATAATGTGCAATGTCTTTTTCCATATGTGGCCAAAAGAAGAAATCTTTGCAAGCAGAAATAGTGCTCTGTATGCCTCTATGACCCATGTAAGATGGTTCATGCATTTCTTTAATGACAAAATCTTTAAAAGCTTGGGTTATGCACAATCTATGTTGAAAATAGAGAAAACCATTATGAAATGTATAATGTTCATCAGATAAAGATGCAGCATTATTGAAGTCATGCCATGCACGTGAAAAATACAAATCAGATGCATAAGTGGAAACCATGTCTTGAAAAGAATGAATTTGAATGGCAGAAATATTATTCAAAACAACAGAATGCGAAGGAAAACGGCTAAGAGCATCCGCTACAACATTAGCTTTACCAGGTTGATATTGTATCATGGGTTGGAAATTTTGAATGAATGATGCCCACTTAAGATGCCGATCAGAGATTAAGGGTTGACTTAATAAATGCTAAATAGCCTGTTGATCGGTTTTGATTAATACTTCAGAGCCCATAAGATAGTGTTTCCAAATTCGCAAAGCATGCACAACTGCTAACAATTCTTTGTCATACGTACTATAATTATGCTCAGAGGGCTTAAGCTTTCTACTCTCAAATGCAATGGGATGGTCATTTTGCATTAAAACAGCACCTATTCCTAAACCACTAGCATCAGTAACAACATGAAAGGGTTGTGAGAAATCAGGTAATTGTAAAACAGGTGCATGTGAAAGTGCATGTTTAAGTTTGTCAAAGGACTGTTGTTGGGAAAAGCCCCATGCAAATTTTATTTTCTTTTTCAACAACAAAGTAAGAGGCAATGCTAAATAAGAAAAATTTCGAACAAACTTCCTATAGAAACTAGCCAACCCAAGAAAAGAAGGAATATCATTGACTGATTGTGGTGTAGGCCATTCTATGATAACTCTAATCTTTTTTGGATCCACATGCACACCTTCACTTGAAATAATATGTCCTAAATATTCTAGCTTACGCTGAAAGAAATAACTCTTTTCCGGATTAGCATAAAATGTGTTTTCTCGTAACAAATGAAAAACTGTTTCAAGATGCTTTTCATGTTCACTATCATTCTTACTGTAAACAAGTATGTCATCAAAGAATACAAGAACAAAAGCTTGGTAATCAAGAAAAATATTGTTCATCATTCGCGCAAATGTAGCAGGGGCATTAGTAAGTCCAAAGGGCATTACCATAAATTCATAATGGCCATTTTGAGTTCTAAATGCAGTCTTAAAAATATCACTTTGTGTCATACGAATCTGATGGTAACCCGATTTAAGATCAATTTTACTAAAGACACGAGCTCCTCGTAACTTATCTAAGAGATCATCTATTCGAGGAATAGGGTATCTATTCTTGATCGTGATCTTGTTAAGGGCTCTATAATCAATGCACATTCGATAAGTTTTATTCTTCTTCTCTACTAAGAGAATTGGTGCTCCAAATGGGGAAAAACTAGGCCTTAAAAGTCCTTTTTGTAGTAGGTCTTTTACTTGATTTTCTATTTCCTTTTGATGTAGTGGGCCATGTCTATAAGGTGCTTTATGAGGAGGAGAACTACCAGGGACTAAGTCTATGCTATGGTCAAAGGATCCTCGAGATGGTGGTAGGTCGGAAGGATAATCAGACATAAAACAATCCTTATAAGTACTCATGAAAGGTTTATATGCATCTGGAAGTGTATGAGTATAATCATTGATGACATTGACAAAAACAATGCATGAGTTGAATCCTTTCCTAAATGCACGTTTTACTTGCGTGTGACTAATCAATGGAAATGGCTGGAAATCATGCCGTGCAGAAAAAGTAATGATTTGACCTTTGAAAACAAACTTAAAGGTATGAGTATGGTAGTCAATACGTGGGTTATAATGGTGACGAAAAGGCATACCTAGTATAACATCATAAGATTGCAAAGGTGTAATTAAAAATGTTCGTGAATCAACATAAGGGCCTATGCTAATCGTAACATCTTGCACTTCTCGTGTTACATTATAACGACTACCTTGAAATGCAGCTTTCACTTTATACAAAGAAGGAAACGTTTGTAATTTAAGTTCTTGTACTAATAAATGTGAAATGAAGTCATGTGAACTACCATCGTCATGTAGAATTTTAACTAGTTTGTTATTTATTGTACCCTGCATGCAAAGAAGAGAGTGTAGAGAGATATCGTTACCCAAGGTACTTAAATCCTTCTCCAGTGATTCCTCTGTCCAAACAGGAGGAATTTCTTCATTATAGACCTCCATGTTATGCAATCGAGGTGTAGCCTGTTTCATATGAAGAGGTTGCAATCTGCACCTTATTTTTGTATGTCCAGGTTTACCACAATTCCAGCAAGTGATTCGTGGTCGCTTCTGTTGGGCATTCACTGCTGAAGTTTGAAGGGTAGGTGGTTTGGTTGGTTGGAGAGATGAAGCAACGGGTGAAGTTGAGTAATTGGATTGTAGAGGTCGAGAAAAACTAGGGTAAGATGGGGCATTAAAATTACGCTTCATAGGAAATGAAGGTTTAACAGGAAATGGTCGTGGACATGCTTGTTGTAGACGGAGTGACTTGGTTATGGACTGGAATTCTTTTTCTGCATCATAAGCAAAAGATATAGCCTCTTTGAGGGTTGTAGGTCGTAGGGTGTGAAGCTTAGCTTGGATACCCACTTCCAAACCATCTTCGTATTTCTGCTGCAAGATATCCTCTGATACATCTTCAAGCATTCATACAAGTAGTAAATTTTGCCAGAACCGCTCTGTGTAGGTAGTAACCGTATCACCCTCCTTCCATGTAAGGGTCGTCCATGCACATCGAACATGCAAATGGTATTGAGGAGGAAGAAATGAATCCTTCACGTTTTCTGGAAAAGCCTTCCAAGTTGTTGGACGCTCCGTACTGTGCCGCAGGACATTCCACCAGAGTTATGCTTTACCTACTAAATAGTAGTGGCAAATTTAACTTTTTCACTTTCAGCATACATTTCATCGGTATAAAAATCATCAAACTGCAACAACCAAGAAAGTACTAAAGGCCCATCCTTTCGGCCATCAAATCGTAGAAACTAGTAGTTTCTATTACCAATCTTTGAATGAGTAACATCAGATTGGGCAGACATAATAGCTTTTACTACTCTCGTAAGGTTGTCTTCCTCAGCTTGCATCCTTTCGAGGATTTCATCACGTTGTCGGATCTCGTTTTGAGCTCCTTGAAGCTCATGCCGCAAGAGCTCTAGTTGTTGTTCAAGTGTTGCCGCAGGTAGGGGTGAATTACTGTAATCCTCCATGGTGCTCTTGGACCCTTGCTCTCAACCTTGGTGTATTGAACCTTCTTGTTTGCAACCTTGGTGTCTCGATCCCGTGTTCTCACCCTTGCTTGGTATCTTGAACACTCAATCAAGTGCCACCCAAGGATTTTGAATGAAATCACACTCCAAGCTAGCTCATTGGAAAGTTTGTTCCGAGAGCTTTCCAACGGTATATTACACGCCTCAATCCGACCTACGGATTGAAAGTTACACTTAATTCTTTGTTGGGTCCATCCTTGAAATCGCCGCGAGCGCCTTCCATAAGTAAGAGAGAGAGAGAGAGAGACTTGAGTACAACTCCAAGAGATGGTGAAGTGGTCAAAGTACTTCCCTTGAAAGTAGGAGGTTGTGGGTTCAAATCCTCTTACCTAAAATACCTTGATGCAGAAAATTGACTGTATCTCAAAAAGTTGAACGAAACTACCCAGACAAGTTCTCCTAGACCTGTAGCAGACTTTGAAACGCTTAAACTAGCGAACAGAAACTGGTATATACCTTTGGCACAAAAAGACGAAATAGCCTACACAAGCACTGCGATAGTGCGTTCGGAGGCCCAAACGAGCTCAGATCGCGATTTTGGCACCACATAGCAAAGCTGTTTTGATCTCTGAAACACCGTGAGTATGCTCACCAAATTTCATACGAATCTGAGACTACAAACGGAGGAGTGTCGACGACACCCTAGATGAAGCGATGACCTGCTCTGATACCAATTGTTGGAGTTAGACGTTTGCGGAAGCACACGAACAGCACAAGGAAGAAGAAGAAGCTTGGAGCACAACACACAATACTGAATGTATTACTAGAGAATGTACAAAGATAAGTAGCCCATTAGGGCAATAGGCGTATATACAAGCCAGGGGAAAAAAACCTCCTACAGAGGGAAAAAAGTGCCCAGGCGGTCCTAGTGTGTTCACACATATCACTACCTAAATATATCAACAATCGCCACTCGAGCACCTTCTTTATCCTGTACCAACTGATTTAACTGCTTGATTTCCTCATCATGAGCAGTTAACAAAACATCCTTGGCTTATAACTCCTCCAATGCTGCATCGCGTTGGGCAATTAATGTGTCTTGCTTTGCAAGCCGAGCTTAAAGTTGCTGAAGCTGAACCTGCAAAGCATGGTTCTCTGCCTTAACTGCATCTGCTTCTTCCTGTAATGGGGCAATATCAGCCTCTAAAACATCAACTTTGTGCTGCAACTCCTAACGAATAGTATCGATTGCCTGCTTCATTTGCAGAGGTAACTGTTGAGGAAATTGAATCAAGAATCCACCCATAGATTCAAGTTCATGAAATATCGGGGTTGGAGAAGGAAGAGTAGGAAGGGATTCGGATGTAGAAGCTGAGAACAGATGAGGGGAAGGAGGTGGAGAGTAGTTGGGAGAAGAGGATGGAGAATTGGGTACGTCGGGAACAACAGGTTAGACTGGGCAATGGGCTCAACACTATTCATGGTGGAAGGAAGTGGAATAAGAATGTTGGGCACTAGCACTATTCCGGTGGTCTATTGCTTTGTCGCTTTAGTGCGGTCAATCACAGCGTCAACCATAGTAAGCATTTCATTGAGAATCTCTACAATAAGTGCTTGCACCACATCTTGATTCTGCTGATGAGATCCCAAGAAGTAACGTCGTAAGAGTCGTCAGTACGAGCACCTTGTTCCTACTGCTGGATCGGAGAAGAAGGGACGGAAGAATCGACATGAATGGAGGTAGCGGTGTCGTGGGAGACTTCTTCTTCATTGCCAACTGTTGATCCTTGCACCTGACTGCCAGAGGGACTTATATGTCTACGTTTTCGACGAAGAAGTTGAAATAGATCCTCATCATCATCCTCTGCGTCCTCGAACACTTGAGCAGATTCTTCATGGAACAAGATGGGAGCGGTTGGAGGCGATTGCAGAGCTTGGATTACTGGAAAGATAAAAGTGAGAATATGGGGTAGACGAGAACGTGGAAGCTCACCCTTATTGACTTGTTTGATAACCGCGACATATTCACGGTGAATGCACCGGAAATAAAAAGAAGCAAAATTGATAGACTCGCGAGAAGCCATGTCTATCATCGAATAAAAGGGGTGCGAGATACCGTAAGAGCGTTTTTGCAAATTCAAAATAGCGACTAAAAACTGCAAAGTGGTATGCTCCGGGTTAGGTTGACACAGAATGGCATACTCATTAGATGAGTGCCATGGAAATAACGCAGTCATGGTGGCTACAGGAAAGAGGAGACCATTCTCCAATCCATCCCGAGAAAGACGGAAGGCATCGGCAAATGAAGCCAAAGTGATAACGACTCGTGACGGTAAATAGGTTATAGGCCAACATTGCTCTGTATAAGCAGGTGTAGAGGCAATGGCAGAAATGATCTGCACATAAAATGGTTGACACTCCACTGAATGCCAAGGCAATTCAGCGAAGTTCAAAAGACCACGGATACGCAAATACTCGCTCACTTCAGGGGTGAGTCCTTCATGGAAGGTAGCGACATTGGCTAATGCTTCCATGACGCGCAAAAGTAAGCACAAGAACACAGAAAACAAAGAACACAGAAACACACAAACACAATAACGATTATCAGTAAAAGGAACAAGATTAAGTAGACACACAGCGCATGAGGCGATCGAAAATCCTAATCATCGCGCGGTATTTGGAAGATATCTTTCATAATTGTAGCATGCATATAGAAACAGAAACAGTAAGTCAGGGCGGCAATTAATCATATTGAGATACTAGAACGAGGATATTACGGTCTGTAGTCAACCGAAATACAAAACTAAGGAAAAAAAGAAAACGAGTAATTCAAAAAAAGAAAATGAACCGAAGATATCCCAAGAATTACGTCTTCGGATGATAGGGACAAAGTTTAGAACCAATGATCACTTTTGGAAGAGGAACTCCTGTTAAGGTAGCCAAGCAAAAAGTAGCGGGTCCCACTTACCCACTAATCTGGTAAGGGCTGAACCACCATAATTTAAATTTGCCAGCAGAATGATTTGTTTTAGCATTGTAAAATAACACAAGAGTCTTGAGGAAATGATCATGGGTACGGGCTTGCCGAAGCTGAACGTCTTGAAGAACCAACAAACTTTCCCAGCAATGTTCATCCAAGGCTTTGAGGGCATCCAACCGAAATGGCAAAGAGTCTTTCGACAGCAATTTCTGAGTTACAGCCACGTGTAGACTCGGCACGACTACATCGGTGTGATCGCTTCCAATCCATAAGCCATCTTGAACGGAGTTGTTCTGATTGCCGCTTTGTATGTAGTCCGGTATGCCCATAAAACTGTGGGTAGTAACTGGTCCCAACGTTCCAGAGATTCTAAGATCAATTTACAAAGCATATGCAACAGAGTCTTGTTGGTGCTTTTAGCCAGACCATTAGCACGTGGATAGTATGGTGAACTGAATTTATGCAGAATTTGAAAAGTGTGATTTAGTACTCGCATTAAATTGTTGGAAAGATGTGTTCCTTGGTCTGTCACAAGTTCCAGAGGTAAGCCATAACGTGGGAAGACATCCTTCATCAAACATTTTTCCACAGAAACAGCTGTGGCAGACTGTAAAGCCCAAGCTTCTGCCCACCTAGTGGCATAATCTGTACAAGTCAGTATGTAGCGATTGTTGGTGAGGGTCGCAGGTGGTGTGATTGGGCCAATAAAATCAAGACCCCACTTCTGAAAGGGCTCCAATGGTAAGAAAGGTTGTAGGGGAAAGAAGTGTCGCTATAATGGCTGTCCAGACCCTTAACAGGTATCCCTTAACAGGTATCACAGTGCTGCACAAACTGAGTCACGTCCTTGTACATTTTAGGCCACCAAAGCCCACTTTGTAGAATTTTACGGTGAGTAAGATCAGCTACAAAATGTATGCCCGAGGGTACTGAATGAGCCATAGAAATAACCGATTCTGCTTCATGTGGTGGGATACAGCGAAGTAAAACACGACTATGATCCATATAGTAGAGTTGATGGACGATCAACCGGAATCTGCGACTGTAAACTGCAAATTTCTGTCGTAGAGCAGGGGGGTATGAGGAGGAAGACACCTGTCAGTTAGAAAAGTTAGTAATGTATCGTAGTATGTAGGAGGCACAAGAGGTTCTATAGATTCGTCAATAGTTGACTCAGTAGCGTAAATTGCCGGTGTAGTGTCATCGACCCCCACCAGAGCTTCACCGGAATCCAACCGAGATAAAACATCCACCAAGGCATGTGATGTGCCGGGTCGATGAATAACTTCATAGTCAAACTCCTGTAATAATAACACCCATCGATCCAAGCGACCACCTTGTTGATATATTTAGGTAGTGATGTGTGTGAGCACACTAGGACCACCGGGGCACTTTTTTCCCTCTTTAGGAGGTTTTTTTCCCCCAGCTTGTATATACGCCTATTGCCCTAATGGGCTACTCATCTTTGTACATTCTCTAGTAATACATTCATTATTGTGTGTTGTGCTCCAAGCTTCTTCTTCTATTGCCCTAATGGGCTACTCATCTTTGTACATTCTCTAGTAATACATTCATTATTGTGTGTTATGCTCCAAGCTTCTTCTTCTTCCTTGTGCTGTTCACGTGCTTCCGCACACATCTAACTCCAACACACCTAAATGTTGTTGCCAGACCAAGTACACGAGAGCGGCATGATCCACGTGGAAGCTGAATTTCCGGCCCAACAAATAATGGTGGAACTTCTTCACAGAGTACACCAATCCGAGACATTCCCTTTTGGTCACTGAATAATTTCTCTCAGTAGGAGCTAATCAGCGACTTGCATAATACACAGCCCGAAACCATTTTGGTAGTTTGCTGCATTAGAATGCTTCCAATGGCTATGTCTGATGCAACGACAAAGACATGGAACGAACATTCCCAATCAGGGGGTTGCAAAATTGGGGCCTACATCAATAAAACTTTTAAACGATCAAATGCAGTTTGGCACTCTTGAGTCCATTCGTACTCCCGGGGAGCACTAGTCATAAGCTGATTCAATGGTGTTACTAAATGAGCTAACCACCGTAAATGTCTGCCATGCCACCGGATTTGGCCCACGAAATGCATAACTTCTTTCGGTGTTGTGGGGACTCGTGCCTCCAACACGGCTGCTACGTTATACGAATCCACTTGTATTCCTTGTTCAGAAATAATATGTCCGAGTAGTTTGCCACAAGAGACGCAAAAACACATTTTGTCGGATTCAAAAATAATCGGTGTTCTCGACACTTTTCAAAGCAGCACCGTAAATGATACAGGTGCACCGCAGTCTTGCCAAATAAGGAAAATTTGTCCAAATAGACTTGCATGAAAGTAGTCAAGTAGGGTGAAAAAACTTCTTGCATACATCATTGAAACGTGCTGGGAGCATTCCTTAACCCAAACCACATTACAATACAAGCATAAACACCTTAATTCATGATAAAAGCTGTTTTAGGTATGTCCTGTTCTGCCATCAACACCTGGTTATAACCACTGTAGCCATCCCGAAATGAATACATCTCGTGCCCGGCCACCCCATCAAGCATTGTGTCTAGAAAGGGGAGAGGAAATGGATCTGGTACAATGGCCGCATTCAGTTTCCGGTAATCCACACAGATTCGCAGCTGTTTATTTTTCTTCGAGACGATGACAATCGGAGATATCCATTCCGCATGCTCGATTGGTACAATGAATCCCACCTTCAATAATCGATCAAGTTCTGCTTTGACCTATGCTACATAATTGGGGTTCATTCGGTAACTAGACTGTTTGATTGGCTTTGCCTCTGGTTTGAGTACTACTCGATGTTGATAGATCCGCGGGTCCAGACCTTTCATATCTCGATAGTCCCAAGCAAAAACATCAAAGAAATCACGCAAGAGTCATATCAAATCATCTTGAAATGTCTCTGATAATCATGCCTTGATCTTAACTGGTCAGGGATTAACCGCATCACCCAAGTTATATGTTACTAACTGATCTTCTGGTACATAAAATTGTCGAGGTTTTACTAGATCATCAGTGGAATACAAAAGTTGATGTAAGGTGGCTCCATCCATAATGACACTATCATCTGCTTCGGCATCTCCGATCACTGGGACAACCGTACACGTTGCCGGAATCCACTTGTCGGCTACTGATTGGAGATGTACAATACCTAATGAGAACAGATCTTTATTGGTCTTCAGAAACGCCTCTTCCTTGTCATCAGATAAGCCATCCAACATGTGGACCGGCTCCGCTACATATGGTCTTGCATGAAGCTCGCAGGGCTACATGGCATCCAATTTAACTACATATTTACGGTGATTATCTTTGAAATTTAACTCTTGCACTGACCAATCTTGTACAACTTTGGCTTGTTTCAACCATGGCCGACCGAAAAGTAGATTGTAGTCGAGGCTGGATTCTGGTAGTTCTAAGACTATAAAAGTCATTTTGAACGTGGTCCCCTGCAAGGTAATCAAAATATTCCGTACTAGTCCCACCGGATGGACTCGAGATTGGTCTGCCATGCGTACAAAAAATTGTACGGGCTCGATTTAGGTCCACCCCAATTGCTTGCAGAGAGCTGTAGTTGCAATATTCACACCCGAACTGCCATCAATTAGTACTTGAGTAATCTTTTGATTTTTATGCCAAACAGTGATCAAGGGGACTGAATGATCCACCGTAGAATCAGCTTCTGGTTGTATTGTTGTAGTCGCCGGAATACAAGAAGATCCAAGACTAACTTGTTGTTGGAATTGCTGCCTGACTCCTGGCACTAAGGCGAGCAACTGTCCCAATGGAAGGGTAATTGAAGCCTCGAGTAGCATATCCCATACCTAATCTGTTTGGGTCGGACTTCTCACCCATTCCGATGATGATTCTACTGTTGTTGGGACAGACTGTTGTTCATTCGATCTTGCCTGTGGCAGGAGGACCTGTGTTACCAGAATTGAATCTGGGAACACAGTTGGCTCTTTAGCTGTCCATTGACTATTTTTTTCATACATGCACTACTGCTCATGGATACGAGGCTCGAACACCTCAGGTGCTGGTTGCAACTGCTTACCCAATCTCGTTTGGACCACTGTTGCTTGTGATTCAACTGGTGAAATATAGACCATGTTGGTCATTGGGTTTTGTCGCTCTTTTTCTGTTTGTCATACTCTGCTGCTTCCTTGCAAAACCTACGGATGTGGCCAATCTCGCCGCAAAAATGACATTGAGGTGGTGGAAGAGAAGTACCTTCTACTGATGTACCTGCCTACCATCGATTTGAATTGAAATTGGTATTCCCCTGACCCTTGTAATTTCTATATCCTTGAGACTGATTGTTTTGCATCTGTGGCGGCACGTAATGGGTTGATGGCTGACCTAGTTCCTATATGATAGCCTTTACAGCTGCTCTACCCTGCACCTTGGCATTATATGCACAAGTTTCCGTTGAATGTCCCATTGTGTTACAGATGGCGTAGTACATCTTGTTAAGAGCACATGTAGTACTGGTGTGCCCTGGATTTTTGCACTCGTTACAATACACCTGTTTGGCCGGATCGTCAGCTACATTCTTACTGGTTTTCAGCCATTCCAAGTCTTTTGTAAATCCTCCAACTTTATGCTCTAATTGCAGGGCCATCGCAATAACAACATCCAGTGTCATAGCACCTACACAGCGGATGATCATAAGTTGTCTTAACTGTGGGGTGAGACCGTTAATGAACCACTGGGTTATAACATCATCCGGAAGATTAGCATGTGCCGGTGGTAGTTGTCTTAAGTGAGTTCTAAACAATGTTGCGTATTCCTGAACAGTCTGATGTGGCTTTTGCCGATTGTTCTGCAAATAGTTGAAGATTTCGGTAGGATTCTTCTTCAACCGGAACCTCTGTAAAAACACATCCCTCACAACATCATAGGTAACGAAATGATTAATATCATACTCAATCAACCATCTGGCTGCTTCATTAACTAAGGTGGCCTGAAACATGATAGCCTTGTACGCTCGATCCGGTGGATAGTTCAGCACTGCATAGCTTATCTCAAAGGTGCACAAATGTGCATCAGGGTCGTCACCTAGAAATCCATCAAACTTTGTGTAAGTCACCCCTGTTGGAACTGGTAGAAGTGGGATGATTGGATGTGGTTGTTGTTGTTGTTGTTGCTCTTGTTGCTACTGTTGACCACTCATTGTGCTATTATTGGACCGTTCTTGTTTCCTGAGTTCTAAGGGGGTGTATCTTGTCCTTTAGAATATGTAATATCAGACTGCTCACCTTCCGGCTCGAAAATAGTGTTGATCTCTTACTTATCTCCAAATCAAATAGCCTATCCTCAGCTTTAGTATCAAAAGTAGGCAAGCTTGTCCGGAACACTGGTGAATGTAATAAGGATCCACCAGGGAGTACCGCAGTATCACCGAAAAACTTTAAATTCCCACCAACTATCACCGAACTTTCACCGCAACTTATTGAACTTTCACCGAAACAAGGTATACTGTTACCGTAGATGATCTCTCTAGGTAACATAACTTTATCACCGGAAAGCGTCGAATTCTGTCCAGATGATGGTGTCGAACCAACTACACACTTTGTCTCTGTACACTCAGTAGTCAATGTACCTTCTTCAGAAAGTACCGGAATCTCACCAGAATTTCATCGTACGTCACCGGACTTGCACCGGAATCACCTCTAACTGACTCCAATCCTTCAACAACTGGGCTTAAATGGCCTGTACTTCTACCACCTGGGGGTGTCCCTAATAGATTTGGGACTGGCCAGGGATGCTGGTCTCTTCTATACTTCAGATAAGACTCGTCGGACCGAGTAACTGGCATATATCACCTCTGCACCGCTCGCCTTACGTAGTGCTCTACCTTTACTGATTTCTCAATCCCTTGCCATGTTCCCACAGACGGAGCCACTGTTAAAAGGGACTTCCGTCACGTCCACTTTTAATCTCTTTTTGGGTTCTTGGGGATGGTAGGGGTCTGACAATGTAGAGGCCCTAAACCTGATTTTCCCACTTAACTATCAAATTAAGCAGTACACCCTCGCCCAGTATCAATTCTTCTACACAGTATTACTGTTCGTATTCCAGCTATTCTTAACACCGTATGTAACGCATAAATTAATGATTATCGTCGCATATATTTATTAACGCCAACATATCATTACTGTGTTAACCCAAAATTAATGTAATTCAACAAAGGTAAAGTAATAGTACTCAGAATTACTAGAATCTGCACTACGACGTCTCCACAAGGTTGCAAATCGCCCAGACAGACAGTCTCGCGATCCCGTTTCCTCTCTTCATCGGAGAACACCATAATATCTCTTCATTAGTAGGTAAAAAGTTACATCACTTCGCTACGGTATATGAAAATATAATATTACATAATGCCAATCCGACGGCCTAACAGAGCTAAGTTTGGTGTTTACATCAATTTGGTTGCTTTAGTGGTTTGCATCCACTCATTCCAAACCTATATAATACATCCAACAAATATTTTCTTTGCATCAAGTAGAGACCATCATTTTTGTACATAAGCTCAATGCCCAAGAAGTATTTGAGGATTCCAAGATCTGAAATCTTGAATTCCTTCCCAAGTTTTGCCTTAATTTCTTTTATACCTGCATCATTATCACCTGTTATGATAAGAGCATAAACATATATGCATATGTATATAGATTCTCCATCAACCCTTTTGATGTATAGTGAAGGATTTAAATCACTTGCAACATAACGACACTTCATTAGGTACTCAATTAATCTCTGATTCCATGCTCTAGGTGCTTGCTTGAGTCCATACAATGCCTTCTTGAGTTTACATACAAAATCATGCTTCTTTTCATCTTCATAACCTATGGGTTGATACATATGAACCACTTCTTCTAAATTTCCATTAAGAAAAGCATTTTTAATGTCTGTTAGGCCGCCGGATTGGCACAATGTAATCTTATATTTTCATATACCGCACGCACCAAAAGGGCGTAGCAAAGTGATGTAATTCTTTTACCCATTAATGAAGAGACATTACGTTGTTCTCTGTGGTAGAGTAGACGGGATCCCCAGACTATCTGTCTAGGCGATTTGCGACCTTGCGGAGACGCTGTGGTGCCGAACTTGCAGATATTTGGAGTACTGATAAGTGTGTTCTTATTGAATTGCTGTAATTTACTATTAACAAAGTAATACTGTCTTAATATCAATAAGTTTGTTTGGTTGTATTAATAATAACTTGCACGACAACATACTGTGTGAGAATACCGTAATTGAAGAATTATAACTGTGTAACCGAAGAATTTCCTTGACGTATAGCTACTGCTTAGTACATAGTTAAATTGGGAAATTAAGTAAAGGGCCTCTGGACTATCAGATCCCTACCATCCCCAAGAACCCGAAAAGAGATTAAAAGCGGACGTGACGGAAGTCCCTTTTAACATTGGCGCCATCTGTGGGAAGATGGAAACTGATTGGGAATAACCAGTAAGAAACGAGTAGCACGCAAGGCAACAGTGGAGAATAGTAACCACTAGTTGGAGAAGTGATATATGCCGGTTACTCGTTCCAATGAGTCCTATCCAAAGTATAGGAGAGACCAACATCCCTGGGCAGTTCCAAATCTATTAGGAACACCCCCAAGTGGTAGAAGTGGAGGCCAATTGATCCGCATTACAGAAGGATTGGAGCTAGACCGTAGTGATTCCGGTGCAAGTTTGGTGTTGCAGGATGAAATGTTGGTGAAGTCAGGTGTAAATCGAGTACTTTCTGCAAAAGGTATAGTGACGTCTGGTTGTACAGAGACGTAGTGTGAAGTTAGTCTGATATGTGGCCAGAGTTGGACCGTTTTTGGTGATAAAGTTGTGTTACCAAGTGAGACTGTGTCCGGTGAAAGGGTAACTTTGTTCGGTGAAGGTTCGACCAGTTTCGGTGGAAGTTCGGTACCATTCGTTGGGAATTTGAAATTTTTCGGTGCTACGGTGGTACTCCCTGGTGGATCCTTATTACGTTCACCACTGTTCGGGGCAAGCTTACCTAATTTGGATACCAAAGCTGAGGATAGGCTATTTGATTTGGAGATAAGTAAGAGATTCAACAATATTTTTGAACCAGAAGGTGAGCAGGCTGATAATACAGATTCTAAAGGACAAGAGACACCCCCTCAAAACTCAGGAAACAACCACAGTACTAATAATAGCACCATGAGTGGTCAACAACAGCAACAACAGCAACAACAACAGCAGCAACAACAACAGCCACATCCAATCATTCCACTTCGATCGGTTTCGATAAGAGTGACATATACAAAATTCAGTGGATTTCTGGGAGATGACCCAGACGCACATGTTCAGACATTCGAGATTAGCTATGGCGTGTTGAATCATCCACCGGATCCGGCGTACAAGGCCATTGTACTTCAAGCCACATTGGTTAATGAAGCAGCCAGGTGGTTGACTGAATATGACATTAATCATTTCGCTAACTATGATAAGGTGAGAGATGCATTTTTATAGAGGTTTCCGTTGAAGAAAAATCCTGCAGAAATCTTGGACTATTTACAGAACAATCAGCAGAAGCCGCATCAGACTGTTTAGGAATACGCAACATTGTTTTGAACTCACTTAAGGCAGCTGCTTCAAGCACATGCTAATCTACCGGACGATGTTATAACCCAATTGTTCATTAACGGACTGAATCCATAGTTAAGACAAGTCATGATGATCATTCGCTGTGTGGGCAGAATGACATTGGATGCAGTAATTGCAATGGCCTTACAGTTGGAGCATAAAGTTGGAGGCTTTACAGAGGACCTGGAAAAGCTGAAAGCCAGTAAGAATGTACCTGATGATCTGTCCAAACAGGTGTATTGTACTAAATGTAAGAATCCAAGACATACTAGTTCTACATGCACCCTCAACTAGATGTATTGTGCCATTTGTAATATGATGGGTCATTCGATAGACTCTTGTGCATACAATGCAAAGGTACAGGGTAGAGCGGTCGTAAACGCTATCATACAAGAACCAAGATAGCCAGCCACCCATTATATGCCACCACAATTGCGAACTAACCAGCACCAGGGATACAGGAACTATCGAGGATCACGAAGCAACAACTTTAATCAAAATCGATGGCAGACAGGTACATCAACGAAAGGTAACTCTCTTCCACCTCCTCGGTGCCATTTCTGTGGTGAAGTTGACCATATCCGCAGATCTTGGAAGGATGTAGTAGAGTACAACAAAAGAAAAAAGGAGCACCAAAATCCGATGATGAACATGGTTTATATTTCTCCTGTTGAATCACAAGCAACGCTAGTTCAAACAAGATCAGGTAAACAGTTGCAACCAACGGCTGAAGTTTTTGAACCTCCAATTCATGATCAGCAGCGGATGTTTGCGAAGGCAAGTCAATGGACCGCTAAGGAGCCAACAATGTTTCCTGAGCCCATTCCGGTAACACAGGCCCCTCTGCCATAGGCAAGAGCGAATGCACAGAGTTCTGCTTCTACAACATTAGAATCGCCATCGGAATAAGTGATAACCGCAGCCCCACCAGATCCGATATGGGATGTCCTATCTAAGGCGTCAATCACCCTCCCTTTGGGACAGTTGCTCACGTTAGTTCCAAGAGTAAGGCAGCAATTTCAGCAGTTTGTTAGCCGTGGCACTTCTTGCACTCCGATAATGGCAACTATACAACTAGAGATGGACACTACAGTGGATCATTCGGTACCATTGATTACCATCTGGTATAAAAACCAAAGGATTAACCAGGTCCTAATTGATGGTGGGTCTGGTGTGAATATCGCAACAACTGCACTTTGCAAGACATTAGGTTGGAAACAAATTGAACCCGTGCAGTTCTTTGTGAGTGTGGCAGATCAATCCAGAGTCCATCCGGTGGGCTTAGTACATAATACCCCGATCACCCTACAAGGCACTACATTTAAAATGATGTTTGTCGTCCTAGAATTACTCGAGTCTAGCCTCGATTATAATCTACTTTTTGGTCGACCATGGCTAAGGCAAGCCAAAGTTGTACAGGATTGGTCAGCGCAAGAGTTAAGGTTTAAAGACAATCACCGGAAGTATGTAGTTGCACTGGACACTATGCAACCCTCGGAGCTCCATGCACGACCGTATGTAGTCGAGCCAATCCACATGTTGGATGGGCTGTCTGGTGATGAGGAGGAGGCCTTTCTTTAGAGCAATAAGGACCTTATCTCCTTGAGCACTGTAGACTTACAGTCGGTAGCAGATAATTGGAGTCCGACAGTTTGTACAGTTGTACCGGTGACCGGAGACATAGAAGCAGATGAGAATATAACAAAGGATGAAGCGATCCTACAACAACTATTGCAACCAGTTGATGATTTAGTAAGGCCACAAAAATTTTATGTACATGAGGATCAATTGGTAACACACTTCATCATGGAGAAGCTCATGGAAAAGGAGATTGAAATTTCTTTTGTTCCAACTGAAAATCAAGTAGAAAATATGATGACAAAGGCACTCGATGGAATAAAGCTTTGTAGATTCAAAGCTTTGGCAGGTATTCAATCTATTAGAGAATGAGAACTCAAGCATACTTTAGCTTGAGGGGGAGTTGTTGGAACATCAAGATCACACTATGCTTGAGGTGGACTTGATCTACATCAAAAGCTATCACTTGGATTACATCGAAGGAATATCCGTTGGAGAGTTCTTTTACTTATGCTCATTTATTGGATTTTTTAAAATACATGGATCTTTTACCGTTGTAAAAGCCTTGAGATTCACACATGTAAAAGTAGAAAGAGAGATCCCAAAGTCCATGATTTTTTGGTAGTTGAATTGCAATCAATCACCTAAAAGTAGATGAAATTATATCTTCACTTTTCCTACATTGTAGGAAAGTGAATTCATTCCCTCAAACAACTCTTACTGCCTTCATTTGAATTCCAAATCCACTTCTAGAAGTCCTCAATCACTTCTAGAGTCTCTGTAGAGAATTCAAAACACTTGTAGAATACATGGAAGCAATAGACATATACTTGTAACCATCGTCTAGATCCTTCATTTTTTGCATCATTTTCTTCGCCAATAGTAAGCTTGCAGAGGCTTCCGATCGCTCTATAGAGCTCCAAATTGGATGAGAGATGGCTCATTGGAAAGCTCTATTTGAGTCTCCATAAGCTCAAGGGTGGGTCTTGTGCCGATTAGCTGGACCAAACTTTTGTCACTTTGCAACTCACTTTTCTATCTCCTACAAGCTTGTCCAAGTTCTTTCTGACAGGATGAGCACAATCAAATATAGTGAGACCAAGATGCAATGATCGTGCAAGTAGAGAAAGAAGGGAAAGAGAGAGAGAGAGAGAGAGAGAGAGAGAGAGAGAGAGGGAGAGAGATTCCTAATTGCTTTCCCTCTTATCACAGTGGTTCATTGCAAGTGCAAACTCCTAGAGAGAGAGAAAGAGAAAGAACAAGATAGATAGAAAGGAGAGAGATTAATAGCCTTCCTCTTCCCCCTTCGGTTTCAAAGCTAGACATGCACAATGCAGAATAGACCAAGACAGATGGAGAGAGAGAGAGAGAGAAAGATGAACATGTAGGAAAGAACAAGTGGCTCGGATTTGTTGCTATCTATATATGAGACGAATGGATTTGGAGAGTGCTCCTTACCTCCATGGATATCACATGTGTGTTGTTCTCTTGGTCTCTCTGGAGGGCTTTATTTTCTAGCACAATAACGCATAGATCAAAGTTAATGTAGAGAATGGATTCAAAGGATCTGATCATGTAGCAATCATAGAGAGAGAAAGAGAGAGAGTGATTCTTGATTACTTTCCTCCTCTCCGTTGGTCACTACAAGCATGGAATCCTAGAGAGAGATAGAGAGAGAGAGAAAGAGAAAGGAGAGAGAGAGTGATAGCCTTCCTCCCCCCTTTGGCTATAGACTTGGAGATGCACAATGATGAAGAGAATGAGAGATATAAAGAGAGAGAGAGAGAGATATGAACATGTAGGAAAGAAAAAGTGGCTCATATTTTTTGTTGTTTGTATATGTGAGGAATGGATCTGGAGGGTGCCCCTCATTGCCATGGATATCACATGCCTGCTCTTCTCTTAGTCTTTGCGGAGCGCTTCTTCATCTTATAGCATGATGGTGCACATTTCAAAATCAATGTGGAGAATGGATTCAAAGGATGTGATCACATAGCAATCACAGAGAGAGGGAGAGAGAGAGAGAGAGATTTAGAGACAGAGAGAAGCCTATTCGGGTTTTCTTCAAGGGAAAAAGAGCATAAAGAGAGAGAGAGGATGTGGAGACACATAGATAGAACTCAAAAACAAGGGAGACAGAGAGAGGGAGCGAGAGAGTGTTAAGTTATGTCTAGATTTATGTGCATAAATATGTATATGATAGTAAGCATGTATGTAAGTATATGCATGCATGTATGAACCTTAATATGAATGTATGAATGTATGAATGCATGTATGCATGATTTCATGCATATGATATTTGAGCATGTGCATGTATGTAAATGATGCATGTATATAAGAGCATGTGTATGAATGCATATGTGTGATGTGTGCATCTGCATAATTGAATGCATGCATGTGTGTTTTTTAGTAAGTATGCATGTGCATAAGAAAGAGTGGATGTATATATATGAATGTGTGTAAGAGTGATGTGTGCATATAGTATATGAGAGTGTGTAAGTGAGATTCTTATACATATTATTGCATGCATGTATGTAAGCGGGTGAGATCATGCTTATGCATAGAGTGCATATGCATGAGTGTGCATGAATGCATGCATGTGAATGTGAGAGCATGCATGTGCATGCGTTCGATAGGTCCCTGATGAAATATTATTTGTAATTATCATATTTTTGGTTAAGCGTTGTAGTTGGCCAAGCATTGTAACCTATTAATAATAAAATACAAAGAAAAGTTGCATCTGGGTGAGCTCGCCAGGAGCAGTCTATCCACAGGACCATTCACTGCGGAGGAGCACTATGCAGACAACTTTCTCTTTAGTACACTAATCGGTATTGTGGTGTTGATTCTCTGTTAGTTGATCATTAAGTATTAAGTGTGGTGATTAAGTGAAATTGTAATAAAGATTAATTATCGAGGTTAATCTAGTGAAGTACTATAGAGTATTCATGAAATGTTAAATTGATTGTTAAGTTTGTGTAACCCTCCGTAAGTGAATATAGTGACCATCCTATATTATTGTGTTGTGATGTGAAGTGGTAAGAATTTAAGCGATCATCTATGAGTTTTGCAAGGTATTGTAGTACGTGAAGCATAAAAACAATATTGAATAATATTCAAAGAAGGTTACTAAAGAAGAGAATAGTTGTAGTGGCATTGTATTTCATTTAATTGGTTTAACACATTACTTGTGGTATAAGTTCGAAAAATACAAGTATTCTATCCTTAGAATCATGCCATCCCAAGAACCCTGACAATGTATCCTATGCACTTTAGTTGTACATGGCAAAGTTCGATTAGGACTACAAGTTAACAATGACATCATCTGTGGGAAGTGGGGTTGAGTTTCTGAGAGCAGGTAAGAGTACATTTTTGGAGTGGACATTATTTTCTACATGGCAATAATGCATTCTAGGGAGACTTATCCAAAGTATCAATTTCATAAGGAGTGCATGTGAGCGAATAGTACACTAGGAACACCACACTGGAGTAGTGCAGATGGTGGTATGACTGAGGGAAAGGGTGTACCAAGTAGAAGTCATTCGACATCACAACATTTTCTTGTTTCGGATTTTCATAAAATACTCAAATCCAATTTGGTACCTTCAAGTAATGTCAACACCGAACACAGTGGCAGTTTGATAACAACCAAAACAATCAAAGATGTTGTTTTGGATATTAACAAGCTTAGTGAATATTGTTCTAAAGGTAAGAGGTTGGAGTTCAAGGTGGAGTACCCCTATTGAACGATGTAGTGAAGTGAAATTTCCAAAGTTCTAGAGTGACAAAAAGGCCTTACTATCTGATTTCTATTGATATATTTAGGTAGTGATGTGTTTGAACAATCTAGGACTGTCGGTGGACTTTTTTCCATCTTTAGGAGGTAATTTTTCCCCGGTTTGTATATATAGATATTGCCCTAACGGGCTACTTATCTTTGTACATTCTAGTGGTAATACATTCAGTATTCTCTGTTGTGCTCCAAGCTTCTTCTTTTCCCTTGTGTTGTTCATGTGCTTTCGCAGACATCTAACTCCAATAGTTTGTATCAACGCAGGTCACCGCTATAGAGGTGATTGCAATCTGGGTGGATTAGGTCCGAACGCCACACACATAGAGTGTATGAAGCTCGTGAGTGTTGGAAGGTTTATGTCATAAAAATTGTGAAGGTGAAGATGAAGTTGGTTATGCGGAGGGAAGACTTCATGATTTGGTTATGAAAGGGGAACATATGGATGTATGCATGATGAGAACAAAAAGAAAACCACATACATGAATCAATTTTTGAAAGGAAGAATGGTCCAAGCATGGAACTTTTCATACACTTTCAAAAATTTATTCATATGGATGGGTTCTTGTGGATGCATGCATGATGAGGTAGAAACAAACACCACACACATGAATCAATTTTTGAAAGGAAGAATGGTCCAAGAATGTAGCCTCTTATACACTTTCAAAACCAAATCATATGCATGGGTTTTTGTGGGTGGTATGAATGCATGTGGGTCATGCTGTATAAATGAATAGAAACATTTTCTCCTAACCTCAATGGATCATCCTCACTAGTTCAATGCATGACTTCCACTACAACATATGAGGGGCATACCAATGTTGCCTATATCGACTGTCACTCCCGACGTCGCTATAAACGTTGGAAAAATGCACTTAAGCATACCGATAGTCATTTGACCGTGGAATGACCATTTAAAACGGCTTGTTGATATGTTTTGTGACTGCTGGTATAGGCATTGGTATGGGAGTCAGTATGGGCATCAATATAATCGTCGGTAATTTCCAGTAAACTATTGACACTCACAACGACGACCATACCGACACCTATACTGAGGTCCTGTTTTAAACATACTGAGAACTTGAGAGCAAAACTCAACATTTTTCATGTGTTTTACACTAAGTACAACTTGTTTCTGTCCAACTTGCATATGCAAACTCAATTGTGACCTGCATTGTCTTGTACACACACACAGATCTGTCTTTCTCTACATACACACACACACTCTTTCTCTCTTTAGATCTCGCATCTTGGTAAGTGATGCACGTACTCTTACCCTTTGTCTTTATCTACGCTTTATGTTTTATTATTTCTCTTCTCTTTGATTTTGTACAAGTTTTTTGGCATTGATTCTTTGGGATTCGACGGTAGACGGCATACATTATGCTTTGAAAACAACAATCCAAAAGAGGGACATACTTGTAAGTGATTTTTTTATTCTCTATTGATAGAGAGAGAGAGAGAGAGAAAAGGGGAGAGAGAGAGAGAGACAAATAAAGAGAGATGAAAGAGAGATAAAAGAGAGGAAGATAGAGAAAGAAATAAAGAGAGATGAAAGAGAGGAAAATAGAGAGAGATAAAGAGAGATGAAAAAGAGAAAGATAGAGAGAAAGACAAAGAGAGAGCCAAAGAGAGAGATATAGATATAGATACACATACATACATACATGCATATACACACACATATACACACATGCATACACATACATATGCATACATACATACACACATATAGACACATGCATGCATACATAATCACACATGTACACACATTCATACATACACACACATGCATACACACACACACAAATGTACACACATGCATACATATACACACATATACACAGATGCATACATACACACACATATACACACACATACATACACACACATACATACACACACATATACACACATGCATACATACACACACATACACATATACACACATGCATACATACACACACATACATACACACACACATGTACACACACGCATACATAGACACACACATGTACACGCATGCATACATACACACATATACACACATGTATGCATACATACACACACATATACACACATGCATGCATACACACACATGTACACACACGCATACATACACACATATACACGCATGCATGCATACATACACACATATATACACACATGCAGGCATACACACACACATACATACACACACATGTACACACATGCAGACATAAACACACATATACACACATGCATACATACACACACATATACACACATGCGTACATACACACACATACACATATACACACATACATACATACACACACACATGTACACACATTCATACATACACATATATACACACATGTATGCATACATACACACACGTAAACACACATGCATGTATACACACATGCATACATACACACACACATGTACACACATGCATATATACACACACATATACACACATGCATGCATACACCCACATAAAGACACACACATACATACACACACATATACACATGCATACATACGCACACATATAAATATACACACATGCATGCATACACACATGCACACATATATACACACATATACGATTTCTGTATAGATAAATACATATGAAAATAGCTAGTGTTTTAATTAAATATATAAAATTAGGATTTTAAGGTTTGTTCACATCAAATAAATAAAAATAGGATTAGGGTTTTTAGGCTATTTACACATGCATACACATATGCACATACGCATATATATACACATATACACATACACATATATATATACACATGCATACACACATATACATGTTTAGGTTTAGGTCTTTGCGATTAGGGTTTTAGGGTTTTTACACATCCATAACATATATATACACATACACGTACACATATAGTACATATATACATGTATATACATATGCATACAAAAATATACATATTTTAGGTCTAGATCTTTAGGATTAGGGTTTTAGGGTTTTTACATACATATAATTCAATCAAATTTATATAAGGAAAAAATAATGAAAAAATGAAGAAAAAAACTTGAATATATAAATAACTATATATAAAAAATAGGATAATTATATAGATAAATAAATATGAAAAGAGCTAGTGTTTTAAATATTAAAAATATATAATTAAATATATAAAAATAGGATTTTAAGGTTTTTTATCAAAGTGAAAATACAGAGACACACACACACACACACACACATATATATATATATATATATATATATATATATATATATATATATATATATACATACATACATACATACACATACACATATATATACACATGCATACACAAATATACATATTTTAGCTCTAGATATTTAGGATTAGGGTTATTGGGTTTTTACACACATATAATTCAATTAAATTTATATAAAGAAAAATTTAAGAAAACAATATGAATATATAAATAAATATATAGATATAAAATAGGATAATTGTATACATAGATAACTATGAAAAGAGCTAGTGTTTTAAATAAATAAATCAAGTATATATAATTAAATATATAAACATAGGATTTTAAGGTTTTTTATCAAATTAAATATATGTACACATACACATACACACACACACATATTTATAGACATATACACATACACATATATATACACATACACATATATATACACATGCATACACACATATACATGTTTTAGGTCTAGAACTTTACGATTAGGGTTTTAGGATTTTTGCACATGCATAAGATATATACACACATACACATACACATATAATACATATATACATTTATATACACATGCATACACAAATATACGTATTTAAGGTCTAATTCTTTAGGATTATGGTTTTAGGGATTTTACATACATATAATTCTATTAAATTTATATAAAGAGAAAATAAGGAAAAATTTAAGAAAAAAATCTGAATACATAAATAAATGTAAATATAAAATCGGATAATTGTATAGAGAAATAAATATGAAAAGAGCTAAGGTTTTAAATAAATAAATTAAATATATATAATTAAATACATATAATTAAATATATATAAATAGGATTCGAAGGTTTTTTATCAAATTAAATATATATACACATACACATACACACACACACACACACACACACACACACACATATATATATATATATATATATATATATATATATATATATATATATATATATATATATATATATATATATATATATATATATATATATATATATATATATATATATATATATATATATATATATACATATACACATATATATACACATGCATACACACATATACATGTTTTAGGTCTACATCTTTACGATTAGGGTTTTAGGGTTTTTACACATGCATAAGATATATATACACATACACATACAAATATAATACATATATACATGTAAATACACATGCATACACAAATATACCTATTTTAGGTCTAGGTCTTTAGGGTTCGGGTTTTAGAATTTTTACATACATATAGTTCAATTAAATTTATATAGGAAAAAAATTAAGAAAAAATTAAGAAAAAAATATGAATATATAAATGATTATACTTATAAAATAGGATAATTGTATAGATAAATAAATATGAAAAGAGCTAGTGTTGTAAATAAATAAATTAAATATATTATTCTCTGTGCATTGGATCTCCAAAAGGATGCTAGAATAGAGGAGTTTTGAATCAAACACTTGTACGTACTAATTTTTGTTTATTTTTTTTGCTATGTTGTTTTGTACACTACCATTTCTCTATATTACCTTTATTATCATATGCTAATTATTTCTGTTCTTTTGTTATAGAGCACAATGGGAGACAGTCCTCCAGTCACTCCACATTTCATGATAGAGGAGTAGTTCGTAGAATTCATATCTTAGGTACCTCCCACGTATATGGTGTTGTGTTAGAGTATTGGATCGATCATGGTAGCACTCCCCCTGGCATCACTCTTGTTGGCCTCACTCCTGCCGGTCTCACTCCTACCAGCCTCACTCCCGTCGGTGTCACTCCTACTGGCCTCACTCCTGCGGGTGGTGTTGCTCATGCCGAAGGTATGTCTCCTAGCTCTATGACTCCACCACGACCATATTTTTAGCCATCCCCTAATAGCTCTATTAGTAGACATGTGTGTTCGACACCTAAGCACAATACAGGTGCTGGCCCATCTCGTAGGTCGAGGTCCCGCTCTGGAGCAGGAGGTTCTAGGAGTGGATCTAGAGGTAGGTCTGGAGGAGGTAGCTGTTGTGGAGGTAGTGGGATGAACATTGTGTCGCCCACTTCTACTCCTAGAGCGAGTACTGCATGTGGTACACCGGGTGGAACAACATGTACACCTTCGGGTGCTGATGATTATGATGATTCCAAGGTGTATAGTATTCGTGATGGAGCTCTAGTGATGGATGCAACCGGAAAGGCCATGCATGCACGTATATGATAGCTTCGCTCCATAGAGTTTGGACACTCTATCATGTTGAATTGGAGTGAACAAGATAAAGATTGGAAGAATTATATCACAAAGACGATTTATCAGGAGTTCTAGCCAGCACATGGGCTGCCTCTTGTTAGTTCAGAGTTGATTCTACACACTGCAGTTATGTCCCATCGACGATCAGAGGCTCATGATGCTTTCAGAGCAGGCTTATTAAAGTCTATACGGTTAGATGTTGAGGAGTGGGATATGATTCGTGATGAGCAGCAGTAGACTCGTGACCGATATGGCCAGTAGTGAAATGCCCCAACCACATGTTTAGATACGGTTGGACCATCACATTCGCGCAACGATGGATATGACATGATGCATCACGAATTTGTAAGTACCGTTTGGTTTATTGAATTTGTTTGTTTGGGGTTTGTCATGTATGCTCCTGTTGGAGCAAGTTTATGACAAGCCTAAGTATTGGCTTGAGTCTCACAAAGTCTTAGAAGAAGCTTTAAAAAGAAGACTATGAAAAGTTCACTTGTGAACTACCTCTTGTAACTTTTGAAGAGTTTACTTAATGTAAAAGTAAGAGAATCTTAAGTGGTTGAGTCCACTTGATCAAGAATGGAAAGAGGAGTCACGAATTCGTGATTTGTGGTAGGTAGATAATCAAATCAATCATTGATTGATTGGAGAGTGATTGAGGGAAGTTAGCCGCCCAAACTCAACTATAAATAGATGGCAGTTTTAGTCGTGGTTAGAGAGACCTATGTGAAGACCTCCAAGAATTGAGCTTTATGCCATATCAAGGTGTGATTACAAGGCACACATATGTATCAGTAAGTCATTGTATTGTACAAGCAATATACTTTCATTTTCATGATTATTTGAGTTCATCTTTCCATGTTCTTGTGAAGTGTACTACTCACTGCCATTACTCTCAGTTTTCGCAGTCAGCTTGCAGAGATGTTTTCTCTGAGCTTGGTGCATCATTTTCAGTGATTTAACTTGGTAAAGTTAGCTCTATAAGTCTAATATATTCTCAAAAATGTTCATGTCATTTGGATGTTGCAATATTCAGTTATGTTCATTTGAAGTCAACAGGGTCTGTTCATCTTCACTTCTCTGTCAGGTACCCGACTTTTTCACTCATCTTGTCAGAGCCATTTCTCAGTGGTTACTTATCCAAATTCATTGATTTAAAGCTTTTTGGATTCAGCGTACTGTCTAGTATAGCCATACAACTTTTCATTATCAATGGATTTCTACATTTTGAGTTATATTGATTTTTCTACGCACTGGTCTATTTCTGTAGCAGCCCGTGAAAATCGGGATGATGTCATCACTTGTTAAAACTCATTCTCAGTCTGTGGCTCATTATTTTTGATGAGATTACTCTTGAAAGTTAGCTCTTTAAGCTACCTAGAATTCCCCAAGAGGAATTGAGCTAATTGCTGCTGTGCTCAGAGAATTATGTAAAACACTGGACAGGTGTATGAACCAAGAATAGCAAGTTTTCACCTCTGAGCTAACTCCAACTTATCTGTTTTGATCTATCTTTTTGAGAGTGATCTTCCAAGGTACATAGGGTGTCTAATACATCCATTGGCAAGCTAAAAGGGCCCAACATATACTCCTAGAGTTCATTTGGCTGGTGTAGATCAAGGATTTTGCAACACCTCTTCATCTTCAAGCACATACCTATCCATCTCTTCACAGTTCCTCTAATGTTTTCTATATTTGTTGCAGGAGCTGGCAATGGATTGTCCTCCAACACAAATGGAAGAGGCTTATGGATATTGTCATGGATTGACTGCACTATTAAAAGACATGGAGGGACACAGTGCGGTCGTTTCATGGGAGCGTTTGCAATGAGGTGATGACTTTATAAACTTAGTTGTTACTTGTTTTTTGTAAATATCATGTGAATTTATCTCATTTCATGAATGTTCTTTTTTGCAAGACTACTGATATGGATGTTTTGATCATTTTGTGCATGTGTATGATAGCGGTGTGCCACAATTTTTTATTTGGCGCATATATGGCACTAGTGCACCTGAATTTTGTATTTCATTCGTATATGGTAGTGCTTTGCCACATTTTGTATTCCCCCCCATATATGATAGTGGTTTCCCACACTCTTGTACATGCTTCATTTATGAAATATATAACTTTTTTTGTACATGGTTCATGGTTCATGGTTCATTCTGATTATCTCTTTTGTGCCCGATAGTATTTTGCTTTATGAAATCATATTTCGGTTGCCATTAGAGAACACATCACATTTACTTGGCTTTTCTTTTGTGCAAAGT
>CM035427.1:6871608-6954108 GCA_020310875.1 Ceratopteris richardii
CCTATGGATGTTGGATCATATTGTTATAGGATTTTTGAGGGAGGTTTATAAATTTTTTTGAATGAATTTGCACCCTTGGATCTAGAGAAATCAACTCTCAACCCTAGGATCAACTACTTTTTATTACAACAATGGATTTATCAAATGGATGGCTACGATTTGTTCTTTATATGATATGTAGGGCAAAGGGGTGAAAATTAGGTGCATCTAGTCTCCACCATTGGATTTGGGGCTGATCTAGACCATCAAATGAGTGCTGATATCAATTTGGATAAGATAAGTTGCTATTTTTGGACCAACTTTGCATTATTGATCTTTGACCATCAAGAAAGGCTTATCTGATGAAAAACACTCGTGGATCCTCCTTCCTTTAAGCTTTAGTGCATGTCCACCCTCGAATATAAGCTCATCTTGATCGTACAACATGATTCAATCATTGTTTGCCATGTGGTAGCCCTTCAAGCCTTCAATTTTCTTATTCGAGGAAACTACAGTGACCTTGAAAACTAGATTTTGTGCTTGCTTTTTGACCCTTCAAATATCCTTTGATGAAGATGAAAATTTGTACGTCTATGGTTTCAAAGGTCTCCTTTAGGAGTACACAAAAAAAAAACTCCCATCTAAATCTCCCTTATACAAATTTGACTACATTTGGAAGCTTGCAAGGTGGCATTAATGTGTCTCAGAAGCTTTGATAGCCTTAGAACTTTGGACAAATATGTAGCCATATATGATCTTTATACATGCCAAACCATATGGCTAATAAAAGTTCCTACATAAGATTTTGTAGGTTCTAAGTGGAAAAATTACTTCTTTTACAAAATGCACATGGCATATCAATGTTCTAGAAAATCCATTTACATGTGAAATTGGGGCTATAGACTTCCTTTGATAGGTTTTAAGAGTATATGAAGTTTCATGTGATTTAGAGACATTGAAATTTTTGCCCTAATTTCCAAAATTTGACTAGCTTTGACTACTACCCTAGATTTTCTTGATTTCTTCCAAAGTTTGCATGTGAACTCCCTTTGACATCTCTGATGCATCTTGGACTTCTTAAGGAATTCTCGCTACCTTCACCGAATGTGTTTCCTGTAGGCCTTCATGAATGAGAGAGGAGAGAAAATCTCAATAATATTTGTCCCCACTAAACCTGTGATTCGTTCAAAAGCGCCACTCTACTATCTATGAAAAACAAAATATTCCGGGCATCAAATTCTTTTATAGGCAATGTAAGAAACATGGAAAAAATAATTAATCATATGCATGAATGAGTAGGCAACATGAAATGAAGCAAAATTTGCATGAAAGAAAGAATTGAAACATGCAACATGAATCTGCATGAACAAATAGGCAACATATATGCAAATGAACATGAAACATTGACAACATGTAAAGAAGGAAAACAAACAAGCATCAATATGAAGTGGAAGAGAATGTATTGAGTCATTTTAGGCATCATTTCCTCTCATCTTGAAGAAAAATTTGTACTTTTTTCATAAAGCAATATACCTTAAATGTGATTATAAACAAAGATTTAGGATTTTCAAGAGACATCTTTCATCTTTAACTTATTTTAGATCAACTTCTTTCCTACATAAATATGAATATTCTCTTTCTCTAATAACATGCCAAGAAATCTAACTAAACTCCACTAATGCATAAATCTGCCTATATAGCCCATGATTTATTCTGCTATGCCTCCTTAGCTTCCTTTGGCTTGTGCTATCTCTCTTTTTTTTATGATGATTTGGCAACTTTAAGGTTATGTTCACTTTTTTGGGGTGGAAGAAAGTGTAAACTTCGTGGTAACATGTAGCAGCTTTTTTTTTTGTTTTTGATGACAGAGAGAGATTAAACCCTGATCCAGTACAACCATTTTTTATGTCAGAGAATAGTTGCTTAACCTCCGATACAAGTGCTCTAAGGTGGACTAAGGATGTAGAAACATATAGTAGCAGGGTCTAGGACTTCAACATTATGTTTTCGATACAGGATACATATGCATGTATATATATGAAAGTCATGTTACCAAAATAAACCTCCAAGTCTACATTCCCTATCTTTCCATAATCCTAGATTATAACCGTCTTCTTAGTAGATAGTTTACTGCTTAAGATATAATTTTACACGCATAGAGAAATCATCATTTTCCAATTGGACTCAAGTGGTGTCGATACGCAATGCAATGTAGAGATTGAAAAGAAACATGCATGAAGTGGAATTGGAAACAAGAAAGAATGAGAAAAAAAAAGTGGAATGAAATTGAAAAAATATGAACTTGAAAAAGAAATGATATCCTTCCCCTTTTTTATGGATACCCTTGTTTACAAATCAGCCTCGTTGTTGGCATCTTCTTCAATATCCACATCCAAAATGTACTTTTCATTATCATGTTTCTCGATTAGCATTATCCTTTTACCTACAATCAAAGTTATTAATGCAACACCATTTAATTCACAAAGAGCATACATAACATTGTTATTGACTTTTGATACAATGTATGGCCGAAACCACCATTGAATGAGCTTTTTGCGTGCATCATATTGAGAGTCAAATGTACTATCATAAATGAGCACCCAATCTCCTAATTCTATCCGCTTAAGACACAATCAATGAATTTTATCAAAATAATGCTTGTTCTTCATTGTAGACTCTCTTACTTTTCCAATGGCATCATCAAGTCTTAATTTACATTGTTCTAACTGTTTAATGTGCAAATGCAAAAAATCATCGGTAGACATGTTTTAGACCAAGACATATTTGACCATGCAAAAATATGAGACTGAATTGGAAACAACAGATTTTTAGAGTACATGAGATCAATAGCCATATAAACAGTAGTATGTGTGCATGTCATTCTATCTACCCAAAGTTCAAAAGGTAAGAATCTAGGCCATTTTTTAATGTCACTGTTACATGCTTTAGATATGGCTTTCACAATAGGCGGATGCCTTCTCTCTATTTTACCATAGACTTCTGGATTATATGCAGTAGTGAGAGACAAACAAATACCATGATGTTCAAAGAATTCTTTAGCTTCTCTCACATTTCACTCTCCATGATCAGCAACTACTTTTTCTATGTACCCAAAGCGAGTTATGACATCTTGAAGCAAGAACTTGCAAACATTGTAAGTGGTTTTAGATCGTAGTTCATGCCCCTCTACATGATTAGTTAAGTCCTCTATTGCAAGTACAATGTAACACATTTTATCAATATCTATAGGCATAGTTACAAGATCTACTACCCACTTGTAGTAAAGATAGGGTGGATAAGTAGGATGCAATGGATCTCTATGTTTGACTGACAAATGAATTTGACAAGTAGAACATGTAGAAACATAGCTAGTAATGTCAACATACATCCTAGGCCATAAATAGGCACTTCTATTTTTTTTCATATGTTCTGAAAAATCCTTTATGACCTGCCCATAATGTCGCATGCATTTCCTTCATTACTTGCAATTGAAGACCTCGATTTCCTAGGACCTATTGTGGATTCTTAACCTTACCCTTAGCATGTCCAAAGATAACCATTAGGTAGGAAAAAATTGTAAGCTCATTTCCTAATGTTATGGAATCTATTTGTAGTCCAACTAGGTAATGGTTGCAGTGTACTCAAATACTTTCCTATGTCTTTCCATTCATCTTCGTACTCAAAGGCATGAAATTGCTCATACTCGTATATATGTGTAACATAGTCAACTAAGTTCACATTCTTTATTAGATCACTTTCAAGATCATCATCAAATCTAGCTCTTAATAACATATCGGCAACTGAATTTGACTTACCTGCAATATGAACTAACTCAAGATTTATGAACTTAATATATGAGATCCATCTAATCATAGCTATATCAAGAGATGAACAACTAGCTATAATTCCAATGAGAGGCAAACAATCAGTCTCAACTTTGACATTTGTTCCAATGAAATATTCTTTGTCTGTGTTTAAAGTTGTTACCATATCCCATAGTTCTCGCTTGATCTATGGATATTTTCATTGTGTTTCATGCAAAATTTTAGCCCCAATCCTAATTGCATATCTATTCCCTTCACTATCATATGGATATTTTCGTTGTGTTTCATGCAAAATTTTAGCGCCAATCCTAATTGCATATCTATTCCCTTCACTATCATTCTGACTTGTGACCCAACGTATGCCAATAGGCCTAGTATCAACATTCAATATAATAGGTTTGTAAATAGAATAGTTTACACTTTTAAGGATGGGAGCTTCAAGCAACAGTTTCTTCAATTTACGCATAGCTTGTGTGTATTTGTCTGTCCAAATAATTTTTTTTTCTTCCTCGACACTTCATAGAGACAATCAACAATATGAGCAAAGTGCGGGATCCAATTAACATAAAAGATGCAAGCACCAACAAATCTGCGTATCTCATTCACGTTGTTACATGTTTAGAGATCTTGCTAATGGCATCAACGTTTTGTGGGTAAGGCTTTTGACCATAATGACCACATAAAATTCCAACAATAAGAACCTTGTTGAAACACATTTTTGTATGGAAAATGTGAGACTTGCCTCTTCAAATCATTGAAATATCTGTTCACAATCAGAGATATGATCAAGAACAAATTTACAACATCCAGATGAATCTAAACAAATGTCCTTTACATGTTCCTCACTCCCTTTAATTGGAATATCATCAATGAATGACATGGTTATATGAGGGATAAAATCATGTAAGACCATATTCATAGCACTCATCATATGAGCCAAATAGTTAGTCACTTCTTGAGGTAAAATACACATTTGTACTAATCCTAAAGGAGTTTTCATTGTGATTATGTCACGACTATGAATTGCTAATTAGAATTGGTCATATCTAGAATATAAATCACCCACTGAAGAGATAGAATGTTCTGAAAATGATTCAACAAACTCATCTACAATGGGTCCTATTCCTGCATTCCTTATGGTGACTTTATTGACAGGTTGGAGATCTTCAATAAAATGTAGTTTCCCATTCTTTTTAGGCACAGTGAACCATCTATTTGAGTAAGGTGTAGAAGATGGCTCTAAAATTCTCATGTTTATCTTCTCCTTAAGTAGTTTTATTATCTCACGTGAGTGAGCCTTTGGAACTGGTATAGGGTGAAGATTCCATAGAATATGTGGAATAGTAAAGATTATCATGGGTGCAACTAGCTAAGGATCTAGGCAACCAATCTCATGAGGATACATCGTAAAGGCTTTTCCATGGCTACATATGACTCTCTCAAATTTATCTCTCTCTACTAGCAAAAGAAAGTCATCATTTCTACCAATTTTCAGTTGTTCGATTCTCTCATCCATGAATGTATGTTCTATGTTTTTCTTATCCCAAAGAATCGGATCATTTTTCACATTAATAATTTTCCATTACTTCCTTGGGGTAATGGTTGAGCTATGGGTTTGATTTTTTTTTCTACAGTTTTGTACTTTGTACCAACTAAGGCATCATGTGTTTGGTTAAAATCTTGAGTACTTGTCAACATTGAGAGCATATTCTTAGATAAGAGCATACTCATCAACGGAAGAAAGAAAACAATATTGGAATTTGAATTTTGTTGAAAAGATAACTCTACCTCCTCGACAGTAAAGAAAAAATGAGATGTTTCAATCACATCTTCAATGTTCTTGTCATGTTCCATGATTTTGTTGATTTCATAATTTGTTTGGGTTTTTTGGATAAAAGACTTGGAAACTTGACCTTTATGAAGAAAATATAATCTAGAATGTTGAAAACAAAGTGAAAAATCAATGTACACCTTGATTGGTTGTGAGATCTCAAACCAATATTCACTGTTGTCCCGCTCAACAATGGATTCTATCTGAAATTTTGGTCATATGTAGCTCCAAACATGAATTCAGGTTCAGAATTACTACAAGCACTCTCATGACCCTGAGTAACAATAGGTTTCTTTCTAATTGAAAATCCATTCCTAGGATGATTCACTTCTATTGTGATGAATTGAAGTTATTGCATTCCATCCTTAGAATTAATTCTAGCATAGGTAGACCCATCATCCATTGCTTTAGTTTCCATATGACTCTCACAAATAAAGCATTGACCTAAGAGAACTTCATAGGAGCAATTATCTCAAATAAAAAGTGAAACTCTTCTGTGACTCCTCCTATGGATATGGTCACACTAGTAAAAACTCCATACAAGGTACCTATACCATTATCTCCAGTTCCCATATGCCATCCACAATCTTTATCTATGGGCCATTGAAACTTATTATAGACTTCTCTTGAAATAACATTGAGTTTGGAGCTAGAATCTACTAATGCAGTTATAGTGACAGAAATCTTATCATTTCCTATTTTAACATGCATCTCTGATGTACCTGTATCCTTTCCTTGAGAAGGGTAACCTGTGAGACTTCCCAAATTGACAAGCACTACATTTATATATCATGTGTTGTTTGGAAACATTGGGTATTCTAATAACACATTGATCCCTGCATATCTGTTTCAAGGTTCTTTCTCCTACATGCCCTAGTCTCTTGTGCCAAATCTCAAGTTCTGAAAGTGTCTGATCTTTAGAACTGTATAATGCAATGTTCTTTGTATCTTCTATCTCAAAAGGGAATTCATCTCGTGCATTATCTGTGGCTTGCTTCAGTTGTTGCAGCAGTTGTTGGGATAGATTAATCAACATTCGACCCATAGACTCTAAATCAGAGAAGACTGGAATGGGGTGGGGTGGCAGAGGAGGGCGAGGTTGCGACGAGGTGGCGGTGAGGAGTTGTTGGGAATTTGGTGGGGAATAATTGAGGGAGGATGAAGAGGTTTCAGCAGTTTCAGTGGGGTGACTGGGCTTGGTGGGACTGCGGGGTGGTTCCGGTGGGGGAATGGGGTTAACTGGTGGTGGTTTGGGAAGGGCAGAGTCATCGGTTGTTACCTTATCTATTGATTGTTGTTCCGTTTCTGCATTATTGGCCTCTGTGGATTCAGCTGCCTTCAGAAGTTTTTCTAGTGCTTCCCTAGCGGATTCTTGCTCGTCTACTTGTTGTTCTCATTCCTTTTCGGTCAAAATTGATTCTGTTTCTGATCGATAATCCTGATGCATTTCCGGCGGAACAATTGATTGAGCTCTTCTTCATCTTCTTCTTCCTCATCCTCTAGTAGCTGTACTGATTCTTCATGCCTTAGGACGGGTCCTTTTGGTGGTGGTTGAACGGCGAGTATGGTTGGAAAGAGAAAGGAAAGGATGTGGGGAAGTCTGGATCGAGGGGTGGTTCCTTTGTTGACTTGTTTCACTATGGCTACACACTCCTTATGGATAGGGTGAAAGAAAAAGGATGCAAAGTTGACGGGTTCATGTGCAACAAGGTCGATGGCGGAATAGAACGGGCGGGATATACCGTAGGTGCATTTCTGGAGGTTTAAGATGGCGACTAAGAACTGGAGTGCAGTTCTTTCGGGTTTAGGGCAGCAGCGGATGGCGTATTCGTTCGATGAATAGCGGGGAAAAAGTTCTATCATTCTGGCTACGGGGATGCTTGGGCCATTCTCGCGGCCTTGTGGGGTGAGGTGGAAGGCTTCGGCGAAGGCTTGGAAGGTTACTACGGTTCTAGATGGTAGGGAGGGGAAGAGCCATTGTCGTTCAGCGATGGGGGATTGGGCGATGGCAGGGATGATTTGCGCGAAGAAGGGATGGGCTTCCACTGAGTGCCATGGCAGCTCAGCGAAGTTGGCCAACCCTCGGGTGCGCAGGTATTCTCCTAGCTCGGTAGGGATACCATCACAGAAGGTTGCAAAATTTTCCAACGCTTCCATTGCGCACACGAACACAAATACACAGAGCACAGAGCACGAATACACAGCACACAGAAAACACAAGCACAATCACAAGAACACAATAGCGTTTTTTGGCGCAACCGAAGAGATTAAGTAGAGACATTACGGTGGGGGGGTAGGAAGTGAGGGTTATCATTGTGCGGTGCTGGAATGATACTGCTTTCAATTTGGTGTGCATGCTCTAGTGATTAATAAGGAGGGCGACTTATGACAAAAACGCGGCTATTAACAAAGAAAAGAAAGAACTGAAGAAAAAGTAAAGAAAAAACTAAAAAAAATGCGGTCCACCACCGAATGATTTAATGCGGGCTAGTAGCGTGTTGATACGGCCGCAGCTTCGAGCCGTTGATTGCTTTTGGAAGTGGATTTCTGGTCAATGTAGTCAACCGAAAAGTTGTTGGACCGATTTGCTTTGAGATCTTGTAAGGGCCGAACCACCGTAATTTGAATTTGCCTGCGGATCTATTTGACTTTGCATTATAGAAAAGTACAAGTTGTCCTACCGAAAATACAGGAGTCTTCAGGTTTCGATCGTGCGTCCTTGCCTGTCTTAGTTGGACTTCGTGCATAGTTAAGAAACTGAGCCATCGGTGCTCATCTAACTCTCTGAGTGTGTCCAACCGAAATGACAGTGAGTCTTCCGGTAGTAGTTTCTGGGTAATGGCTACTCATAAACTTGGTATAACTATCTCCATTGGTGCTATTGCTTCTAAGCCATAAGCTAATTTGAAAGGTGTCAATCCTATTGTTACCTTGTAGGTAGTCCAGTATGCCCATAACATTGCAGGTAGCAGTTGATGCCATCTTTCCGGTGATTCCATGATCAATTTTCGAAGGATATTCAGCAGAGATTTGTTTGTACTTTCGGCCAATCCATTAGCACGAGGATGATAAGGAGAACTAAATTTATGTGTGACCTGGAACGACTGTGTAAGTGCCTTCATTAAATTGTTTACAAAATGAGTGCCTTGATCTGAGACAATTTCCAGTGGTGAGCCAAAACGTGGAAAGACATCTGTTAGCAGACACTTTGCTACCGTAACGGCTGTAGCAGACCATAAAGCCCAGGCTTCTGCCCATCTGGTTGCATAGTCTGTACAGGTCAGTATGTAACGGTTGTTACTGAAGACTGCTGGAGGTGTAATCGGACCGATAAAATCTAGACCCCACTTTTGGAAAGGTTCCAATGGTAAGATGGGTTGCAGAGGAAAGAGATGTCGTTGCAAAGGCTGGCCATATCTTTGACAAGTATCACATTGTTTGACAAACTGTGAGATATCTTTGTACATCGTTTGCCACCAGAGACCACTCTGTAGAATTTTCCGGTGAGTTAAATCTGCTACAAAATGACCACCGGAAGGAATTGAGTGAGCCAAAGTAATAACTGAATTAACTTCATGCGGTGGAATACAACGAAGTAGGATTCCGGTGTGATCTACATAATATAATTCTCCAGCAATTAACCGAAATCGACGGCTAAAGACTGCAATTTTCCTGCGTACTGCTCTAGAAGTCTGAGATGGAAGGCAACCATCAGTGAAAAAGGTCAAGATCTGGTCATAATATGAAAATGGGATAGGTGGGTCTGCATAATCTTCATTAACTGATTCTGACACATAAATCACTGGTGTCATGTCATCTATGCCTACCGGAGCTTCACCGGAATCTAAGCGGGATAAGAAATCTGCTAAGGCATGTGACTTCGTAGTCAAACTCCTGTAAAAAAAGACCCATCGCGCTAATCGACCACCTAGATGTTGTTGCCAAACTAGATAGACAAGTGCAGCATGATCTACATGAAATGTGAATTTACGGCCTAGCAAGTAATGTCTGAATTTCTTGACTGAATATACTAGCCCTAGACATTCTCTTTCTGTTACAGAGTAATTTTTCTCAGTAGGCACTAATCTTCGACTTGCATAATACACTGGTCTGAACCATTTATCAATTTGTTGCATCAACACACTTCCTATTGCTATATCTGAAGCATCAACAAATACATGAAATGGGTGATCCCAGTCCGGTGTCTGTAAGATAGGAACTTGTGTTAATAAATGTTTTAAATGATCAAATGCTATCTGGCATTCTTGGGTCCATTCAAATTGTCGAGGTGTTTTGTTGATTAGCTTGTTAAGTGGTATAGCCAGATGAGCAAGCCACCGTAAGTGTCTTCCATGCCACCGTACTTGGCCCATAAAGCGCATAACTTCTTTTGGAGAAGCTGGCACCGGAGCTTCTTATACTGCCGAAATTTCATCTGGATCTACTTGGATACCTTGTGCAGATACAATGTGGCCAAGTAACTTGCCACATGAGACCGCAAACACTGATTTGTTTGGGTTCAAGCAGAGCCTATACTCTCTGCATTTCTGAAAGCAGCACCGTAAATGAAACAGGTGTGCTATCATCTTACCAAAAATTGATAAATCATCGAGATATACTTGCATAAATGAAGTGAGATAAGGAGAAAATATCTCCTGCATACATCTTTGAAATGTGCTTGGTGTGTTTCTCAATCCAAACCACATTACCGTACAAGCAAAGACACCCTAGTTGGTAATAAATGCAGTTTTGGGAATATCTTCTTCGGCCATTCTCACTTGGTTGTAGCCACTGTATCCATCTAGGAATGAATACATCTCATGACCTGCTACTCTATCAAGCATGGTATCCAAAAAGGGAATTGGAAAGGGATCCGGTACGGTTGCTGCATTTAATTTCCAGTAATCTACACAGATTCGCAATTGCTTGTTTTTCTTAGGCACAATCACAATTGGAGAGATCCATTCAGCATGCTCTACTGGCATGATGAATCCGACTTTTAATAACCTATCAAGTTCTGCTTTTACCTGAGATGCATAATGGGGATTCATCCGGTAGCTGGTTTGCTTTATCGGTCTTGCTTCTAGCTTCAGCATGACCCTCTAGTGGTAGATACGGGGGTCGAATCCTTTCATGTCTTTGTAGTCCCATGCAAAGAAGTCAGTGAATTATCAGAGTAGATGGATTAAGCCTGCTTGAAATGTTTCCGGTAAGTTTTGCTTTATCTTTACAGGACGCGGATGATCTTCATCTCCTAAATTGTAAGTGATCAGCTGATCTTCGGGAACATAGAACTGTTGATGTTTTTCTGTGTTGTCTGTTGGTTTAAGAAGTTGCTGCAGTTCATCGTCATGTGTCGAAACAATGTCTTCCTTCTTAGCCTCTTTTGTGATGGGTATTACTGTACAGACTGAAGCATTCCAATTATCTACAACGGACTGTAGATCGATAGTCCCTAAGGAAATTAAGTCAGCGTTATTCTTCAGAAACTCTTCTTCTTCATCATCTGATAATCCATCTAGCATATGGACTGGTTCAGCAAAATACGGTCTAGCGTGAAGCTCGCAAGGTTGTATAGCATCTAATTTTACCACATATCTACGATTGGCATCTTTAAACGTAAGCTCTTGTGCAGACCAGTCTTGTATTACCTTCGCATGCTTAAGCCAAGGTCGGCCAAAAAGAAGGTTGTAATCCAAAGAGGATTCTGACAGATCTAGTATAACAAAGGTGATTTTAAAGGTCGTACCTTGTAAAGTGATGGGTACATTCTGAACAAGTTCTACGGGATGGACTCTTGATTGATCTGCCATTCTGACAAAAAATTGAACTGGTTCGATTTCGGTCCATCCTAATCTTTTGCATAATCCCGCAGTCGCAATGTTAACACCAGAGCCTCCATCAATTAGTACCTGCGTAATCTTATGATTCTTATAACATACTGTAATCAAGGGAACTGAATGGTCAACCGTGGAATCAGGTTCCGGTTGAACTGCTGCTGTCGCTGGAATACAAGAAGGTACCGGACTGAACCGTTGTTGGAACTATTGTCGAATTCCAGGTACTAATGCCAGTAGTTGGCCCAGAGGCAGAGTGATAGATGCCTTAGATAGGATTTCCCAAGCCTGTTGAGATTGATTGACAGGTTCTACTGATGTTGAAGTTGATGCCTCTGCTGATGCGGAGGTGTCTACGGTTGGTAATGTATCTGCTGCTGATGATGTTCCTGCTGCTAACTCCCTTTGTTGTGTTCCTTCCTTTGTTAACGAGGGCTGGGTTACTGGAATAAGTTCTGGGAAGACTGGTGGTTCTGCTGTGGTCCATTGGCTAGCCTTGTTGTACATTCTGTGTTGTTCACGTATCCCTGGTTCAAATATTTCTGCTGCCGGTTGCAGTTGTTTACCAGAACGGGTCTGGACTGCAGCAACCTCTGTCTCCATCGGTGTGATTTTTACCATGTTGGCCATTGGATTTTGACGTTCCTTCTTCCTTTGATCATACTCAGCTACATCCTTGCAAAATCTCCTAATATGTCCAAATTCACCACAAAAATGACAGCGTGGTGGTGGTAAATTGGGATTTTCCGGTGGTTGTCCGTTCTGCCAGCGGTTTGGATTATAGTTGTTATTCCTTTGTCCTCGGTAATTTCAATATCCTTGCTGCTGGTTGTTTCTCATTTGTGGAGGCACATAGGGGTTGACTGGCTGCCCTTGTTCCTGGATAATTGCATTGAGAGTCGCTGTTCCCTGCACTCTAGCGTTGTATGCGCAGTTTTCGGTCGTATGTCCGGCAATGTTGCAGATAGCGTAGAATGTCTGATTAAGTGCGCAATTGGCACTGGTATGTCTTGAATTTTTGCATGTGTTGTAGTATACTTGTCTAGTCATATCTTCTGCAACATTTTTGTTTGCTTTTAACCATTCCAAATCTTCTGTAAATCCACCGACTTTGTGTTCCAGTTGTAGAGTCATTGCAATGACTGCATCGAGGGACATGGCTTCGACACATCTTATGATCATGATCTGCTTAAGTTTTGGAACCAAGCCATTGATGAACCACTGAGTGATAACGTCATCTGGCGAGTTAGCGTGGGCCGGTGGTAGCTGCCTTAAGTGTGTTCTGAAGAGAGTAGCATACTCCTGTACGGTTTGATTTGCCTTCTGTCTGTTATTCTGTAGATAATCAAAAATTTCGGCTGGATTCTTTTTTAACCTGAATCGCTGCAGAAAAGCATCTCATACTGCTTCGTAGGTGCCGAAATGATTAATATCATATTCTGTAAGCCATCTAGCTGCTTCGTTGACAAGTGTAGATTGGAAGACAATGGCTTTGTAGGCCTGATCCGGTGGATGGTTGAGAACTACGTAGCTTATCTCGAAAGTGCGTACGTGAGCATCCGGATCATCTCCTGGAAATCCACCAAACTTCGTGTATGTCACTCCCGTTGGAGGTGGCCTGGGTGGACATAACTGTTGTTGTTGTTGTTGCCCATTCATTGTGAGTGTATTATACCTTCCTTCTGAACTACCAGAATCTGTATCGTCAGATGGCGTACTTTCCGGTGCGATGATCTTTCTTAATATGCTTCGAATCTCTGTTTGGAACAGCCTTCCTTCCTCGTTGATGTCCAGTATATGGGAACTTGCTTCCAAGCGCAGTGATTGGGCTGAAGATTTAGCAAAAAATGCTAAATCATCACCGAAAAACTGTGATTCTCTTACCAAAATTTCACTGAAATGAACCGAAATTATGCCCGAATTCGGCGTTTTTTCGCCTTCGCCGATTTCTTTAACTAGAGTGTTTCTAATCGTAGATGAATCTGAATCTTTTCCCAAGATTGTTAAACTAGATTCCAACTACGTCTTAGTAGGTTCTGGAATTACTATATCTTCGACAGACTGTGCCGAAATAGTACCGGAATGTACCAGAGGCGTAACAGGTTCCACCGGAATATGACTGGAATCAGTTTTAACGTTCTTAACTTTCTTGACAACTGGGTCAGTCCTAGTGGTACTTCTACCTCCCAAAGTTGTTTTTAATACTCCAGACTGATGGTTCTTGGGATACGTTTCACCGGATCAAGTAACCAGCATGTATCATCTTTTGTACTAATCGTGTACTATTACTAACGAAACAGTTTGCAACAATCTGGTTCTGTTGCTACTTACAATCGAACGATAATCTGGATGTGCGATTCCAACAAACGACTGGCAATCTTGATGCCACCTTCCCACAGATGGCGCCAAGTGTTAAAGTGTTACAGAAACACTGTGTTACTGACCAGCCGAAATCGTTACCGAACAAATATTAAACGTAAAACAGTGATTCAACATAAATTGTATTAAACTTTCAGTATCATTACCGAAAGGCGTTACCAGAATAACGTGGGTTCTTGGGAGTGGTAGGGGTCTGTTAGACAGAGGCCCTGTACTCTTTTCCCAATTCTTAGTCACAACATCAAAAACACGAATGCGCGTCTTAGCTCAGTTACTTGTAGTAACTAGACAATATTGGGTTTCTTTACTCCTGCGTACCGAACTTCTTCAGACTATTCTGCTATTGGAACAGAGCAGTAGTCCATTCTACAGATTCGCTATTATACCGTAAATCAACCAAAATGAATACTATAGCTGACAGATTCACTTGTCACAACACTTGCTAGTGATCTCAAAAGTCCACGTTTACCGAAGATACTAGTTCGTACTCGTATTCAGGGTCAACAATTATTACACCGAATGCAATAAGTCTGATAAAAACACACAGAACATACTCCGACAGGGCAACAGATTACCTATTCGATTCACATAGCAAGATAACTACTCAAACTGACTCAGGGTACTTTAACAACTGAAGAACACACGACAATACGGTACGATAACAATACTCAGACACACAATCCGTCATTCAACTACCCGTTACGGTGAACTTCAGTGGTAGCAGATAGAACAGAACTCAACACTCACAATACTCAGAACTTCATAACAGTGTAAACACTAATCTCACAAATGTTAAGGCGAACAATCTGGCAATTCCAGAAAAGACGTCTCTCTTGACCATTCTCTTTTCATTACTTTATATAGAATTACAAGATGCGCATACCAACTTTTCACGCGTATTTCGAAAACTCTGTTACATCCGGCAGTCATTACATCTGTCCCACTCGAGCGGCCGACTAACAATCATCATCATCCTCGAGCAAGTATTCTTGTATATCAATACTAATTTGATTTTGTATATAGTTTTGAAATAGAATAATGGCATTAATTATACATGCCATAGCAAGAGTTGTTTGGAATCAATGTCATATCGTTCAAAACTCTTCAACTAGAAATGTTAACTTTCTATCTTTAGAAGTCTCCAAAAGAGGAACCGTGGGATATTGATATCGTAGCGCAACCCTTCAACAAGCAAACATGATGGGTGACGTAGATAGGCCATCACACTTTCAAAGAACCCACCCGGATCAAATCCCACAAGCAGCAGCGCTAAGCAATTTGCGCTTTTTTTTTTTGGAGAAAAGAAAAAGCAATGGGCATCGTTTGAAGTTCATAACGATCGTTATTTAGCAACGTTTTCTTCACGCAAAAGCTTTTTGCGATCGAAAGCGATGGATGCATTTTTATCTTGCACCACACTCTAGATTTATTGGAGGCTTTGCATATTTGCTTTTGGAGGGTACTTGTAAGCTATATAAAGAGAGCCTTGCTCATTGTTGATACATCATTCATCAAGCGATCATCTCAAAGAGATCAAGGAGGAGTCTACAAGTTGGTGGTAATTATCTTTTGTGAGTTAACATTATATTTTGTGTTTAGGGTTTCTCTACCCTAATATCAAAATTAGGGTTGGTTGATTTAAAATTTCGTTATACTATTTTGTGAGAATAAGGTTAGCTTCATTGCTTATTCACTTCACACACACACACACACACACACGTTATTTCAACCTAATCTGAATTTTGTATCATCATCTTCTTGGATATTCTTCCATTAGTGAGTGCACCACTTTTTATGGTTGAGTAGTACTCCCATGTTGTAATTTGGACATCTATTTTTTAGTGAGTAAGCAGCCAGCTAACGTTCTCTATCATTGTCTCAATATCTCTTTCTTTCTATCTCTCACTTATCATCTTAATTAATTAAGTGTGTATGCGTAAAACGTTTTAGCTTGGAACGATCCTGGGGCCCCGAATTCCAACACTTGGTATCAGAGCATAATTGACATACACACTTAGTTAAGATGAGTGAGATTAGAATTGAGATTGAAGACAAGTTGGATGGATCTTCTAATTATCCCATGTGGAGTTTCATGATTATGAATATATTAGTGAAAAAGGATTTATGGAGTATTGTCAATGGATCCTTAACAAGACCCAGACCAGAAGGTGAAGATGGAGCTACAACAGCTTCAAGAGGTACTCAAATTACTATTACAAAACCAACTGAAGAAGAGGTAACCACTTCGACGTCCAAAGTTATAGGTAGGTTTTTACCTACAGTTCCTCCTACTGAAGATTAGGCAAGATGGGATGCTAGAGATGCTTTAGCACTCTCATTCATAGCACTAAGTATTAAAAGGCATATTCTACCACATATTAGATCTTGCAAAAGTTCTAGACCAGCTTCATTGAAGCTTGAGAATCTTTTTTAGAGCAAAAATCCTACTAGGAAAGCTCACTTAAGAAGACAACTAGCAAATACAAGGATGAAGTCTGGTGAGTCAATTCAAACCCACATTATGAGACTCATTGACTTGAGAGATCAACTTCTAAATGTAGGAGTTGAGATATCAGATGAAGAAATGGTAAATATGCTGATTAATTCACTTCCTATTTCATATCGATCTTTTATAACTACTCTTACCCTTACCACAAGAGATAGAGAGGTTACATTTGAAGAGCTATAGTTCTTATTACTTCAAGATGAAGATTAGTTGAAGAGAATGGAAGAGAATGAAGAAGCACTTTCATTCTCATCAAAGGGTAAAAAGAAGATGAAGGATAAGAAGGAAAAGCAATCCAGGAAGGAAAGTAGGTCCCTCCCACCTTCTACTTTAGATTCTATTTCTACTACATCTAAAGAGAAGTCTTCTAAGAAGAAGGAAGTAATATGTTTTTACTGCAAGAAACCTGGACATTTAAAAGTAGTATGTTATAGAAGGATCGCAACTGAAAAGAAAAAGGCATCAAGTAATGTTGAAGAAGATGGTAAAAAAGGGAAATCTCAAGGTGATTCTTATGCTTGTATCACCATTGAGGAAGTGGCTTTTGATCAGGCAGCTTTACAAGTTCTTTCAGCAAGTCCTTGGATAATTCACTCAAGTGCTACAAAGCATATGAGAGGTTGTCGAGATGTGTTTTCTTCTCTTTCCTATTCTTCACGTAGAATAGTTACTATTGCAGATGGCAATGATTTGGATGTTGTGGGAATAAGTACACTAACCCTAAAGTCAAGAGAAGGTGGTAATTTTTTAGATTTCGGATGTTCTATATGTACCGGAACTCAAGAAGAATCTGCTATCTATATCTGCATTTTTAGGTAATGGTTTTAAAGTTGTACTTGAGAGAGATCTTATCACACAAAGACAACAAATGTATTTTACAAGGTGAGCATAAAGGAGGGATCTTTGTTCTTTTAAAAATCAATAAGACATATGCATTCAAATGTTCGTCACTGGTGGAAGATATGAAGCTATGGCATGAAAGATTTGAACATATTAGTTTTGGAGCTCTCAAAAATATCAAAGATAGAGGTATGGTTGAGAGTTTAGCCTCATTCAAGCTACCAGATGATTCAAATATATGTGAAGGTTGTCTTGAAGGTAACATGCATAAGCTACCTTTCAACAAACATGGTCATGTTACAGCTACAAAGAACTTGCAGATTATTCATTCAGATGTGAACGGACATATGAGAGCAGACTCTATTCAGGGTTTCAGGTATTTTTTTCTATTTGTTGATGAATTTATGAGATACTCATGGATCTATGGTCTTAAGTTGAAGTCAGATGTCTTTCCTATGTTCAAGAAGTGTGTAGCTATGGTTGAAAATGAAAGTCAGGAAACTATCTAGATTCTCATAAGTGATAGAGGTGGAGAATACTTGTCAAATGAGTTCCAGATACTTCTTGATGAGAAATGTATTACTCTTTACTATTGCTTATACTCCTCAGCAGAATGGTGTTGTAGAAAGAAAGAATAGAGTACTTGTTAAGATGATGCGGAGCATGATGGCGTCCAAGAAGCTTTCATTGAAATTCTGGTTTTATGTAGTACATACAGCTAATCACATTTCGAACAGGTCATCTACAAAAGCTTTAAAGGTAGTTGCACCTTATGAAGCTTATTATGGTAGAAAACCTAATGTGAGTTATTTTAGAGTGTTTGGATCATTTTCTTATGTACATATTGAGAAAAAGAACCAAGGCAAGCCAGATGTAAAAGTCATAAAAGCTATTTCCATTGGATATCTTGTTGAGAGTAAAGGATATAGATTTTATGTTCTAGAGAGAGGTGAAATTATTCTCACGTAATGCTTATATTGCTGAAAATAAGGTTTATGATAAAGAAGTTGAAATTCTAGAGTTCATTGGTGAAAATGACTATGGATTTTGTAGAAAAATTCTAGATATACATGTTCAACCATATCAAGAGGGAGTTAAAATTCCTAGGATTCAAGAAAAAGTTGAAGAAAGAGGAATTTCACAACCTTCTATAGATTCAGTTCTACAAGAGACTTTGGTTCCACAAATGGAAGAAGTTAGAGTTCCGAAAAGTCCTAGTACCTCGATAGGACAAGTTCGAAAACCTATGGAATCTAAAGTGTCACCAAGAGTTTCACCACTATTTAAAGATACACCTACTTGGTTATATCAAACTTGGAAACATAGTGATATAAAGACTTTTATTGGAAGAACAAAGAGTCAGACTAGACAACAACAAAAAGATCATATAAGAACAAGAACTCAGACTAGACAACAACAAAGACATCATGTAAGTTATGTTGAAGACTTTGAGATTCATGTATTTTGGCACTTACTACAATTGAGGATGAACCTAAGTGTGTTAAAGATGCACTTAACATTCCTACTTGGAGAAAAGCTATGCAAGAAAAGATTGATTCTACTCATAAGAATCAAACTCGCAGCTATGTGAGTTACCAAAGGGAAAGAAGGCTATAGGTGTAAAATGGATCTTCAAAATCAAAGGGAAAGTAGATGATACTATTGAGAGGTACAAAGCAAGATTAGTTGTCAAAGGATATGCACAAAAAAAAGGTATTGATTATGATGAGACAATTCCTCCTACATCTAGGATGACTATTATTAGGTCAATACTTGCTCTAGCAGCACATTTTGGTTGGCATATATATGAACTTTACATTAAGACTTATTTTCTAAATGGTGATTTACATGAGGATGTGTATATTCAGCATCGAGAAGGTTTTGGAGAGACAGGTAAAGAACACTTAGTGAGTAAGATTATAAAAGCTTTTTATGGTTTAAAACAGGCACCTAAAGCATTGTATGAAATGATACATAACTTTTTCCCATTGATTTCCATAACTCAGATGCAGCTCCTACTCTTCATGTTAAAGCTGAACCACGTATGATGATTATAGCAATCATTTATGTGGATGATATTATAGTCATAGGCCCTAGAGATGAAGATTTGAAGATGTTCAAAGAACAATTGAAGCAAACATTTGATGTAAATGATTTAGGCATTTTTCATTATTATCTTGGGATTCAGTTTCTCTTTTGAGATGAGTGTATGTATATGACACCGCAAAAGTACATTGAGAAACTTTTGGAAAGGTTTTAGATGAGTGATTATAAACCTATGCAAACACCTATGGATCAGAATGCATCTTTACAGATGGTAGCAGATGCAGAGTCATTTGATGCTACTTTATATAGTCAAGCAGTTGGTTGCTTGACATATTTGTGTAATACACATCTTGAGATACAATTTGGAGTTTCTCAAGTATCAAGGTTCATGCAGAATTCAATAGTGTTACATTGGAAAGCAATAAAGAAAATCTTTCGATATTTGAAGGGAACTTCAAATTATGCTATGGTATTTTTGAAATCTACACATTTGTTACTAAAAGGATTTTCAGATTCTGATTGGGCAGGTCATAGAGACACAAGAAGCAGTACTAGTGGATATTGTCTTATCTCATGGCTTTCAAAGAGACAACCCACTATTGCCACTTCATCGTGAAGATGAATATCGTGCAACATTTACAGCTGCTCTAGAGTCAGTTTGGTTGTAGAAGATTTTCATTTTTCTTGACATGAGAGTACATAAGCCCATTTAAATATTTTCAGATAGCCAAAGTGCTATAGCTATAGCAAAGAATCTAGTGCATCATGCAAGGAGAAAGGATATAGAGGTACACTACCACTATATTTGAGAATAGATAGCTAAGAAGCACATTGAGCTGGTTTATGTTCCTTCTAGTGAGAATGTTGCAGATATATTTACCAAAGCATTGATTGGAGATAGTCATGAGAAGATTTTGTTGGTGCATGACAATCATCAATTGAAGGCTTATGAAGAAATGAAGTTAAGAAATCAAGAAGAGAACAAATTCAGAAGTTTGAAGGAAGGACATACTTAGAAATTCAGAGATATGAACACATATGTACATTAGTTCAAATATAGGTGACTTATACTTATGATTAGTCATAAGCTTGTATATATTTGACTATAAATATGTTGAAAAAGTCGGGACATGTAGCCCTGAGACATTGAGAAGAGAGTATGAGATGAGTTAGTATGTACATTGTACAAACCATCCATCAGATGTAAGAAATATAGAGAAAAGTGAAAGTTTCAGATATGGCGCGTCGATCTTCTCTCCCATTCTCCTTCTGTGTTTAATCTTTTGTGAAATCCTTCTGCACGTATCTAAGTCCATAGCTAATCCATCTATGGCTAGAATTTGAGAGTCTAATTGTCATCAGGTTAGGAGAATTTTGTATAGGAACATTCATATGTAATGATGTTCTGAGAGTCGACAAAACTGGCGCAAATTTCATGTTCAGAGAAATGAACATTGCTCAGTGTATGGTGTAAAGTTTTATGCAAGTGAGGGCTTGAAATCTAAGTTAGAAGGTAACCAATCAATGGCTAAAAGATCTTGATCAAACGGGTTCGACATTGGGAGAACTATAACTAAGAAGTTATAGGTGTCAAACTCGTCACTGCAGAGAAGGTGTTTTATACACAGGTAACTTGTTTGTATGATTTCTCAGAGTACACTGAATCATTTATAGAGATTTAAGTTGGAGGAGGTGCGCAACCTTAAGGCAAAGCAACCTACAAAGTTTTATCAAAAACTTTACAGGATTGATTAGTCAATGAGTGATTAATCTGCAGCAGACTTTCAGGAAGTTTTCAGTTTTCAACAGTTAGCCAAAATTCTGATAATTTGGTATTTGTTTTCTAAATTAAGTGGAGTCAGAAGTTGTTCTTGATATAGAGGAGTTCTAAATTCAAGTACAACTTATTCTTTTGGAGATTAACACTCTCCATCAGTGGTATCAGAGCAGGTTGTGTCAAAATTGAAGTGAAGAAGACTCCGACTATTGCAGAAACACAAATCTTTACATCTCGAAGTTGCAAAAGGATAAAGGTTGAAGAAAACTTGAAGGTAGACACATTGAAGCTATCAAAAGGATCAGAAGGAGTAAGATTCGAAGTCAAGGTACATTTATTTCTTGTAAAGGTTAAAGCTTTGAGACTACAGGTGAAGCAAGGATGGGAGATAGTCTCCAAATTGAAAAGTTGGATAGAGAGAACTATCCAGCTTGGTCTATGAGGATGGAAGCTCATCTTATGAGCAAAGATCTGATGGGATACATCACAGGAGAGGAAGAAAAGCTAGAATTTCGAGACTCTAGTGTTCCAACTAGAGAGGAGCTTGCAGACATGAAGAATTGGATGAAGAAGGATGCTCAAGCAAGGAGCATAATTTACATGGCAGTCAATGACTATCTGCTTCCTCACATTAGAGGACTTGAAAGTGCATGTGATATTTGGAATGCTTTGGAAGAGCATTTCCAAAACACAACCAAATCAAGGAAGGCTTCACTATGGGTAGAATTTACTACTTTCAAGAAGAAGGCCTCACAATCAATTTTTTATTATGTGACAAAGATGAAGGACATTGCAGATTCTTTAGGTGCAGTGGATGAAGATATTGAAGAAGATAAATTGGTAAGACAAAGTCTTACAGGGCTAAGAGGAGATGAGAAGTGGAAGCCTTTTATTTTGTCTACAGAACTTTCAGTAGATCACTTTACTCCTGATTTGAATCAATTGTTAGGTCATATGCTAACTTTTGAGAATGATATCAAAGGAGATGTTGATAAGAGTGCAGGTCATGCAATGTACTCTAAGGACAAGAAGAAAGCTAACAAAGGAAAGCAACAATCAGGTGAAGAAGAAGGTACTTCAAATCAAGCAAACTTCATAAGAGGAAAAGGAAATGGCAGAAGTAGAGGAAGAGGCAGAAACAACAAGGATAATACAAGAGCTTGTTGGATATGTGGTAAGACCAATCATCTATCTCATGATTGTTGGCATAATAATCAGAACAATGGCAATTATCAAAACTTTAATCAAAGAGCAAGAGGTGGTAGATTTCAGAGAGGAAACTTCAGAGGTAGAGGTGGTAGGAATTCTTTTGGAAGAGGTGGAGGAAGAAGCTTCCAAAATCAATCCTATAATAACACCTACTACAACTATGCATCAGATCAAAAGGAGGATTCGACTCTCATTATGAATGCAACTTGTGAAACTTCACATGAGGACATGAGAGTGTTCTACATTGATTCAGGATGTAGTAATCATTTAAGTGGAAATATTGCTTTGATGACTGATCTAGATCATAATGCAATTAATCATACAGTTCAGACAGGTGATAATACAAAGCATAAGGTAAAGTCAATTGGTTCAGTCAAAGCTAAGGATTGGAGCACTCTTCTGAGTAAGGTTCTTTATGTTCCCACAATTCCAAAGAATTTGATCAGTGTAGGTCAAATTGTGGAAAAAGGATATGAGGTAAGATTCACCAATGATGGAGTCTATGTTGAAGACCCTAGTCAAGGGTATAAACAGGTTGTTACAGGAAAGAAGGAAGGGAGGCTCTTCACATTGAAGGTACAAGGAAATGTTGGGCATGCTATGTTCACATATGGAGAGCAGAAGGTGTCTGAATTGGATCTTTGGCATAAAAGACTTGGACACTTCAATGAAAGAGGTATCAAAGACATGATCAATAATGATTCAGTGCTTGGGTTGCCTAACATTGCAGGTCAACACATGACATACAGATGTGAGGCATGTCAATTAGGTAAGGCTCATAAGCAATCCTATTCCAAGCATGGGTTTATGTATTCAGAAAGACTTGAATTGGTGCATACAGATGTGTGGGGTCCTTCAAAGGACTTTAGTATAAATGGTTCAAGATATTATGTCATATATGTTGATGATGCTACCAGATGGATCACAATTTATGTGATTAAAGAAAAGTCAGAAGTGTTTAATACATTTAAACACTATCATGCTTATGCAGAAAGGATTACAGGTCAAAAATTGAAGAGACTAAGGTCAGATGGAGGGGGAGAGTATTTTTCAAATGAGTTCAATGATTACTTGTGGAATGCAGGTATAAAGAGAGAAGTTACTTGCAGGTACTCTCCTCAACAAAATGGGGTAGCAGAAAGAAGAAATATGACTCTTGTTGAGTTTGCAAGGTCCATGATGAAAGAGAAGAATTGCCCAAATTATTTGTGGGCAGAGGCTGTAAATACAGCTACTTATTTGGTCAATAGATTGCCTTGTAAAGCTTTGCAAGGTATGACACCATATGAAGCTTGGTGGGGTAAAAGACCTACCTTGGATCATTGCAGAATATTTGGATGTTTGGCATATGCATATGTGCCATCTCAATTGAGACATAAGTTGGAGCCTAAGGCAGAAAAGTATGTATTCATTGGCTATGATGATAAGCAAATGGGATACAGGTTGTGGAGTCCATCCACAAAGCAATTCCTTGTGTCCAAAGATGTTACATTTGATGAGCAAGGTACTTGGTATGCAGGTAAATATAATGTACATGCAGATGATGAAGAAGTAGTGGATCAAAGAAAAGGTAAAGCAAAGATTCAATTACTTGATGAAAGTGAGAATAATGAAGTACAGGTTGAAGCTGAAGAAAGGCCAAGGTTTGATCCAGAATGTGATGAACCAGAGACTTCAAAAAGTGCAGAAGTTAGAAGATCATCTAGGCACAAATGGCAACCTACAAGGTATAGCTATGATACCTCATTCTTGACTACTAAAGATTATGCTTATTTGGTAAAAGCAGATGAAGATCCATCTACATATGATGAAGCCAAAGGCAAGAGAAATTGGGAAGAAGCCATGCAAGAGGAGTATGATGCATTGATAGAGAATCAGACTTGGGATCTGGTTCCTAAACCTAATAGCCAGAAATTTATTGGATGTAAGTGGGTGTACAAAACAAAGAGATTTACAGATGGAAGTGTGTCTAGGTACAAAGCTAGACTTGTTGTGAAAGGATATGCACAGACATATGGAGTGGACTATGATGAGACCTATAGTCGTGTGGCAAAGATGACAACCATCAGAACTCTCATAGCAATTGCTGCTTGCAAAGGTTGGAAGCTATCTCAATTAGATGTTAAAAATGCTTTTTTAAATGGTTACATTTCAGATGAAGTGTACATGGAGCAACCAGATGGGTTCAAAGACCAAGTGAGTCCAAATTATGTGTGTAAGCTCAAGAGAGCTTTGTATGGATTAAAGCAGGCCCCAAGGGCATGGAATTATAGACTTGTAAAGTTCTTGAAAGAACTTGGATTTCAAGCATCAAAGGCTGATAGTAGCTTGCTAGTCAAATCAAGTGAAGATGGATTCATTTATGTTTGCATTTATGTTGATGACATAATACTTACAGGAACAGATGATAAAGGAATACAAATGATCAAGAAGCAGATGGAGAAAGAGTTCAAAATCAGTGATTTGGGGAACTTGTCATTCTTCTTGGGAATGGAGATTTTATATACTCAACATGGAGTATATGTAACTCAAGAAAGGTATCTTAAAAATTTGCTAACCAAGTTTAAGATGGAAGATTGCAGGGTTGCACCTACACCTTTGGAAGTGAACCATAAATTGTCTAGATTTGGAGGAGAAGAATTCAGAGACATGAAGCTCTATCAAAGTTTGGTTGGTAGCTTGATTTATGCTACATTGACAAGACCTGATTTGTCATATGCAGTTGGTGTGCTTTCACAATTTATGCATTGTCCTAGAAAGGAACATTGGATTGCAGGACAAAGAGTACTTAGGTACATCAAGGGTACACTCAGAGAAGGGTTGTACTATGGTTTTACTTCTGATACAAGAGTGAAGATATACAGTGATGCAGATTGGGCAGGTAATGTGGATGATAGAAGATCAACACATGGATATTTGTGCTATGTAGGAGACAAATTGATTTCATGGTGTTCTAAGAAGCAACATACAGTTGCCATATCATCTACAGAAGCAGAATACAAAGGTATGGTGGAAGCTGCAAAGGAGGTAATATGGCTAAAGACACTTATGAAGGATTTTGATGTGATTCAAAGCTAATCCTGTGTTTCATGCTAGAACTAAGCATATTGAAATACAATATCATTTCCTGAGAGAGAAGGTCATTGATAAGGAGGTTGAAGTCATACACACTCCTACAAAAGATCAACTTGCAGATATGATGACAAAAAGTTTAGATGGACCAAAGCTACAGAGATTCAAGGATATGGCAGGAATGAAGAAGATAGAGAAGAACCTCAATTAATGATTGAGGGGGAGCTGTTGGTGCATGACAATCATCAATTGAAGGTTTATGAAGAAATGAAGTCAAGAAATCAAGAAGAGAACAAATTCAGAAGTTTGAAGGAAGGACATACTTAGAAATTCAGAGATATGAACACATATGTACATTAGTTCAAATATAGGTGACTTATACTTATGATTAGTCATAAGCTTGTATATATTTGACTATAAATATGTTGAAAAAGTCGGGACATGTAGCCCTGAGACATTGAGAAGAGAGTATGAGATGAGTTAGTATGTACATTGTACAAACCATCCATCAGATGTATGAAATATAGAGAAAAGTGAAAGTTTCACATATGGCGCGTCGATCTTCTCTCCCATTCTCCTTCTGTGTTTAATCTTTTGTGAAATCCTTCTGTACGTATCTAAGTCCATAGCTAATCCATCTATGGCTAGAATTTGAGAGTCTAATTGTCATCAGGTTAGGAGAATTTTGTATAGGAACATTCATATGTAATGATGTTCTGAGAGTCGACAAAACTGGCGCAAATTTCATGTTCAGAGAAATGAACATTGCTCAGTGTATGGTGTAAAGTTTTATGCAAGTGAGGGCTTGAAATCTAAGTTAGAAGGTAAGCCATCTATGGCTAAAAGATCTTGATCAAACGGCTTCGACATTGGGAGAGCTATAACTAAGAAGTTATAGGTGTCAAACTCGTCACTGCAGAGAAGGTGTTTTATACACAGGTAACTTGTTTGTATGATTTCTCAGAGTACACTGAATCATTTACAGAGATTTAAGTTGGAGGAGGTGTGCAACCTTAAGGCAAAGCAACCTACAAAGTTTTATCAAACTTTACAGGATTGATTAGTCAATGAGTGATTAATCTGCAGCAGACTTTCAGGAAGTTTTTAGTTTTCAACAGTTAGCCAAAATTCTGATAATTTGGTATTTGTTTTCTAAATTAAGTGGAGTCAGAAGTTGTTCTTGGTATAGAGGAGTTCTAAATTCAAGTACAACTAATTCTTTTGGAGATTAACACTCTCCATCAGATTTGCAGGTTACTAAAGCTTGTATCAATATGACATTGAAGGAGGATTGTTGGAATCAATTTCATATGGTTCAAAACTCTTCAACTAGCAATGTTAACTTTCTATCTTTAGAAGTCTCTAGAAGAGGAACCGTGGGATATTGATATCGTAGCGCAACCCTTCAACAAGCAAACATGATGGGTGACGTGGATAGGACATCACCCTTTCAAAGAAGCCACCCAGGTTCAAATCCCACAAGCAGAACTGCTACGAAATTTATGCTTGTTTTTGGAGAAAAGAAAAAGCAATGGGTGTCATTTGAAGTTCATAACAATCAGTATCTAGCAACATCATTTTCATGCAAAATCTTTTGGCGATCATAAGAAATGGAGGCATTTTTATCTTGTGACACGTTCTAGCTTTATTGGAGGCTTTTCATATTCGCTTTTGGAGGGTGCTTGTAAGATATATAAAGAGAGCCTTGCTCATTGTTGAGACATCACTCATCAAGCAATCCTCTCAAGGAGATCAAGTAGGAGTCTCACCCACTTGATGCAGGTGAAGCTCTTGGAGTTCTGAAGCTTTGGAGGTGGAGTTTTGGTCAAAGAGAGGCTACTCTCTTGGAGCAAGAAGTCTTCTACAAGGTGGTGGTAACTATCTTTTGTGAGTTAACCTTATATTTTGTTTTTAGGGTTTCTCTACCCTAATCTCAAAATTAGGGTTGGTTGATTTACAATTTTGTTATAATATTTTGTGAGAATAAGGTTAGCTTCTTTGTTTATTCACTTCACACACTTAAATTATTTCAACATAATCTAAATTTTGTATCATCATCTTCTTGGATATTTGTCCATTAGTTAGTGCACCACTTTTTATGGTTGAGTAGTAATCCCATGTTGTAATTTGGACATCTATTCTTTAGTGAGTAAGCATCCAGCTTATGTTCTCTATGCTTGTCTCAAGATCTCTTTCTTTCTATCTCTCACTTATCATCTTAATTAATTAAGTGTGTATGCTCAAAAGGTTTTAGTTTGGAACAATCCTAGGGCCCCGAATTCCAACAAGAGTTACAACAACATATAATATGCCCTTGATAGTAAAATTCATCATAATTCCTATTGGAGGACACATGTGAAGTCATTGCATGGGTGAGTGATGGAGTGCCCTTTGATTGATCTGAATTTGTTAGAACAAGAAAAAAAATATTAGCATGTATGTATCAAATATATTTAAAATTAAAAGCTTGATATGCTTACAATATATAGTCATTGTACAATAAGGAGATGATGGTGAAGTTCGGTCTGATTGATTAGAATCTATAAATAATTATACTAGATATTAATAATCTAATTATTTATATACATAAACATTGATATATACCTATTTACGCATACACACATATTCACATATACACATTTACACATACGCACATATTCCCATATACAAAAATACACATTTTTGTGGCATAAATGCATGTATTTGGGATGAATGTGTGTATATGCATGCATGTGTATGGATGTATGTATATATGTATGGATATGTATATGTGTGTTTATGTTATATGTATGTATATGTGTATATGTATGCATATATGTATATGTATATGTATATGTATATGTTTGCAAGTATATGTGTATCTGGCTATGTGTATGTGTATGTGTGTGTATATATGTGTATGTATTCTAATTCTTTTTTTTTGTTTGAGATTAAAATAACAGGAGATATTGTATGGCGGAAAAAAATAACAGGTTACCTAACATACCACTTGAGACGTGGCAATTTTTTTGTATACAACTACATCTTAGCGAGTCATTTCATCAATGGCAGGTATACAGATTAAGAGTTTATATTTATAATTCTCATATGTTTTATTAATTTTTAACATCTAATTTATGTATTTCGTTTCTCTTTAAATAAAGAGGCTGCTGCAAACAAGAGAGTTGAGTCAGGCCACACAATGCACTTAGGCCAAATGGGCCAGGATGGTTTTGTAACTACATTTTTTGTAAGTATATGTGCTATTTTAATTTTTTTTTTTAATTTCAGTTAAAACACAAGAAACTTATCTTTTTTATTTGTTTCAACGTAGTGAAAGGATTATGGTTGATATCCTATGAAGCATGAGATTGAGTATGCTACACATTTTGGATATCGAAATTTGAGCGAGTACATGTGAGAGCATCTAGATGCATTTGTGACTATTATTAAATTTTATATAATTATTTTATTTTCATGGATGAATTAATAGTTTTACTTATTCATGTTTGTTATATGTAATAAAGGAGTATTATGGAGAGCCAGATCTGGATGAGGTGGAGAGACAAACACAAGACGGACGATCTCGATCATCACACGGTGCTCATATAGATAGATCAGATCATGCGGATGATCATGATGATGAGGATGAGGAACTTGATGATGATTGGGATTCTTGATCATGACATTCGATATGTATTTACATTGATATATATATATATATATATATATATATATATATATATATATATATATATATAACCTATATATTTTTCATTTAAGTTATGACTTGAATTGTGTGTATGGTATTAAGTAATGAGAACTCTTGTTCTATTGATTTTTATTATTGTTTATATTAAGCATGTGCTTTATTACTTTAATTATATAATTCATTCATATTTATGTGTGTTTGTGTGTATATAAAATGTATATATGCACATCTTGGTATATATCTATATGTGTATGTGTGTCTATATGCATGTATATGTATGTATCTATGTATAGATGTGCACGTATGTATGTGCATATGTCTATGTGTATCTACATGTATTTGCATGTGCATGTGTCAATGTATGTGCGTATGTATGTGTATGTGCATGTGCATGTGTATGTGTGTATATGTATGTATGTATGTATGTGCATGTATATGTGTGTAATATGTGTGTGTACGTATGTGCATGTATATATATGTAATATGTGCATATATATGTATGTATGTACATATATATATGTGTATATTCATGTGCATGTGTAAGTGTATATGCATATGTATGTGTTTGTACATGTCAATGTGTATGTGTGTGTATATGTATGTATGTGCATGTGCATGTTGTGTATATGTATAAAACATGCATGTGCATGTGGATGCATTTCCATTTGCATCCATGTGCATGCATGTGAATGTGCATGCATGTGGATGTGTATTTCAGAATGTATTAATGTGTGTATGTGTATGTATATATGCAATAATGCATGCATGCAAGTCTTTTTATGTGGTTCTAGAAATGTCTATGTATATGCATGTGTATGGGTCTATATGTGTAAGTGTATGTGCACATGTATGTGTGTGTATATAGGTGTGTGTATGTGCATGTGTATATGTGTGAACATGCATCTTCATCATGTATAAGTGTATATGTGCATATCAATAAGTGTGAGTATGCTAACTAATGAAAATAAAACAATTCAAATGATATAAAAAGAATGGAACTAGTACTTACAATAGTTAGCCATAGTTTTTTCTTCCTTAGCTTCTTGAATAACCAAGAGTAAAGAGAGAGAGACAGAGAGAGACAGAGAGAGATAATTCAAAGAGAAAAAGAGGTAGAAAGAGAGAAGCATAGAGAGAGAGAGACAATAAGATAGAGATTAGACAAAACAACAATTATGCAAGTGATTGTTTCAGCTCGTAAGCAGAGTGCAATTGCGAACATTGGTGAGCTCTTCGATTAGATGAATGTAGATGTTGATCAAAGAGGCTCCAATGTTTTAATTTTTTTCAACAAAAACCCATCATGTAAGCGATGCTAAACCATAAAAAATGCTTGTGTAGCATATGTGATGATAATTAGCATCGCTTATGTGACACAAATTAGTGTTGCTTATGCGACGTGTTTTTTAGTCATCACTTTCACGATGCTCCATGAAACCTTCACATACCCCATCATGCCACACAGCGATAAAAATGCTGAATTTTTTGTCGTTTAATTGACGTTCCATGCTTGATGCTTGTTGCAATGCTTTATGCTATGTTATACCAACCAAATTGTGTTGCGTTAATTGTGGCTATGCGCTCGTATTCCTTGTAGTGTTGTGAAGAGAGATGGTGTATGCAATTTGAAGATGAGTTGGTGTTACTACAACCAGCCTCACACTAGCCAAATGAGACTTCAGAGTTGGTTAGTAGACCCTCTAAGATTCCTAAATCCACAAAAAGAATCACCCAAGTGTATTGGAAGAATTATCTCAAAAGTTTGAGTCAAGATACACTAGTTGCAAAATGAGTAGCTCCTACAACTTGCCATTTTTGTTCATACACCTACTAGAAAAAATGAGTAATGCTGTCAATCTAGTAGGGATAAAAAAAATCCTTTTGGATATAGCAAAAAGAAATAGATTGCTTTCTAATACAAGTTAAGAAACTTCAATTGATCAACTAAACACTAAGAACAAGATCTAGCAAAATGTGGAACATTCCCACCATTTTTGAGGCTCTTCTGAGATTCAACCAATGAGCCGAAAAACAATGATTTCTCACAAATGGTAAAACTAATGACCATGAACTTATGTGATCACAAACTATACTAAGACAGCAGTCCAATCCACATTAAAGCGCTGAAAAAGGTTACGTATAGCTTGAGAAATGAGCTTGTGACGTTATTGTTCTAAGTGAGTATAGCAAAGACTAAAACAGAGAAGAAGTAAATGAAGAATCTATAGATTCACATATAATTACAACCCATTGGCAATGAGTACTCGCATAATGGGAGTACAATGATAGAGCTATGGAGTAAGCTCTTCAATCTCTGCAAATGAACATGAAGTAGGCATGAATCAAGCTCTGTTTTGGCGACTTTCTTATTGCTCTTCTTATACCTACTTTTGGAGGTAGTTTTAAATTTGAATCCAAATAAACTCACCTAAGACTGATGCTAAGAATTAGGAGATAGTCTCTCAGCTCATGGATTCAAGGTTTTAGGTAATTAGAGCCACAAATTTCCTTTTCACATCATGGATGACTTAAGCAATTCTTTCTTTCACAATTACAAAAGATAAAATATACTCTTTTACAAGAGGTGTTCATATGTCTACACATATGACTACAACTGGACATAAATCAAATCATATCAAGCATTTAGGTTTGGGTAAAATGCACCAATAGCTCCCCCTCAAGCCTAACATGCTTGGTCTCCAAATAAGTCTTCAATTGTCCTTGATTTTGTGCAAGCCAACCATCAACTTGAATCTACTCAATTTTGTACCTAGGATAGTTGAATATCCTTGATCATTAGCTTCTCCCTTACGTAATGGTAGTGGACTTCAATATGCTTGGTTCTAGCATGGTATACCAGATTAGCTGCAAGATGTAGTAAGCTTATCTTGTCACCAAAAATGTGAGGTGTTCAAGAATGAAGTCCAAGATCTGTATACAAAGATTTTAACCACATGATTTCTTGAGTTGCATAAACAAACCTCTATATTTGGGTTTATTAGAAGATAATGCCACTGTTGTTTGCTTCTTGGATGACCAAGAAATGATTTTTGAACCTGCAAATGATACATACCTAGATGTGCTTCTTCTATCATCTCTAGATCCAACCCAATCCGCATTTGAGTAGGCCTTTAGCTCAATATAAGAAGTAAATGGATAAAACAAACCTTCATTCATGGTCCCTTTAGGTACTTGAGGAGTCTCTTGGCTGCTTCCATATGTGGTCTTCTTGGTTTATGCATAAACTGACTCAATATTCTAACACTATAGCATATATCGACCCTTCTGAGTGTTGCATAGTTCAAACTACCAAAAAAGCTTTGATAGCTTGTGGTGCCTTCAATGGGCTCTCCTATATAAGCACTAATCTTATGATTTTTCTCCATGGGTGTACCTACACACTTGGTGTTTTCCATCTTGAACGTGATGAGCATGTCATGCCTATATGTCCTTTGTGTGATGTATATACATGAACATGTGTAGATTAACTCCAATACAAGATCAATTATTTTGAACTCCTCCTTCATTTGGTTCTTTACCTATTTTATTCCCTCAAGATGATTCCATATGATAATAATATCATCAACATACACACATAGATAGATCACTTAAGATCCATTCCTCTATATGAACAAAGAGGTATCCACCTTGCTAGCTTTGAATCCTTGGTCCTACAAATAAGTTAGCAATTGGAAATTCCAAGATCTTGGAGCTTGCTTCAATCCATAAAAAGCTTTCTTTAGTTTGCATACATAGTTAGAATGATGTGCATCCACATATCCAGGAGGTTGTGCCATATACACTTCCTTAGAAATACATCCATTTAAGAAAGCATTCTTTAAATCAAGTTGATAGATCTTCCAATTTCTAGATGCAACAAGACTAATGAGAAACCTAATTGTAGGCATTTTTGCAACAAGAGAGAAATTCTCCTCATATTTGTTGGAGAATTCCTCTCCTATTGGCAACGGAAAGTGTAGAAGACCTTTTCAGGATCAAGGCTTTTGCCAACAGCTGAAAACTCAAATGACAACTGGTACCAATTGAAAAATCCAATGAACTTGAAACTTTGATCACTCAAACTAGACACTTATAGCTTTCAGATGCACTATGATACACTCAGTTTTGATTAATTTTGAGTTGTCAAGTCTTTGCCTCAAAACACGCTACCTGTCCACTCAGTTAAGCTGAAAATTGGACTTCACTAAAAATTGAATAACTCACACAGCATAAAGAATTTTAAAACTGAATAACTCACACAGCATAAAGAATTTTAGTAAAACTATTCTTTAAAGAATATTTAATCAAGATAAGCTTTCCAACGAATGCTTAAACTCTAAAATTGGATACATTTATTGAGAGATATGACTCTCACAAGTAGACTACCTAGAAATGGGTATGCGGCTGGACATACTGTATGAGAGTGAACTGAACGAAATAAATCAAACCAAATGAGCTAGCTAAAAAGGGACTTCCACACCTTCTTCCTCTATTCTTGAGTGTCCTCGCTTGAATCTTTTATAGCCAAGTAACCAAAAACTCTCATGATGAGTTTGAGAGCTCTTCTCCATAACGTCTCCACTACTTTGGACAACCACTCCTCTTACAGTTCAGTTTTTGGATTTGATTCTCTTTTGATTGATTCTCTTTTGGCCTCCACTACTTGCTCAAGTAAATGCTTCCATTTTTCCTTTTTGTATTTTCCTTGTATTTGAAGAAAATCCCTTTTGCAAAAATATATATGACCTTACTTCTTTCTTTTTAACACTCCCCCTCAAGCTCACATGCGAGCTTGCACCTTCAGCCATATCCTGCAAGTTGATGTCATCCTTGAACTTCTATAGCTTGGAAGCATCTAAGGACTTTGTAAACATGTCTGCAACCTAGCCATTAGTTCCAATGAACTTTATATCCACATCCTTGCTCAAAACGTTTTCTCGAACATAATGATAATGCACTTCTATGTGCTTGCTTCGTGCATGAAACATTGGATTGTTTGTCAAGTGAATGCCTGACATGTTGTCACCATAAATTGGAATGGTCTCCACCTGCACATCAAGATCAGCCAAGAGCTTCTTAATACACATAGCTTCCGAAGTCGCAAAGGCTAATCCTCTATATTCAGCTTCTGTCGATGATAGTGCAACAGTAGGTTGCTTCTTCGAGCTCCATGTGATAGGTTTGCTACCTATCATGAACACATAACCTGAAGTGGATCTTCTATCTTCCTTCGAACCAACCCAATCAGCATCACTGAAGCCTTTTACCTACAATTCTTCATCATATTAATAAAACAAGGCATGATTGACTGTGTGCTTCACATATCTTAACACTCGTTTGGCTGAATTTAAATGTTCACTTATTAGAGCTTGCATAAATTCAGAAAGAACTCCAACAATATAACACAAATCTGTTCTTGTGATCATAGCATAGATCAATGAACCTATAATACTCCTATATGTAGTTACATCATGTAACTTCTCTCCATCATTTGAGCATACCTTCACATTTGTGTCCATAGGTTGAGTGAGTGGTTTGCATTCACTCATTCCAAATCTGAAAAGAACATCCAACAGGTACTTTCTTTGCATCAAGTAAATGCCACCTTTCCCATAGACTATCTCAATGCCTAAAAAGTATTTCAGCTCACCAAGATATGAAATTTTAAACTCCTTATCGAGTTTTCTTTTTATCTCTTGTATTCATGTAACATTACTTCTTGTTATGATGAGATCATCAATATATATGCAAATATATACCTGCTTGCCTTCTTCTTTCTTCATGTAGAGAGAGGGATCTGCATTATTTGGACTATACCCACACCTTGTGAGGTACTCAACCAATCTTTGATTCCAAGCACGTCATGCTTGCTTCAGCCCATAAAAAGCTTTCTTCAATCTACAAACAAAATTTGGATGCTTCCTATCTTCAAATCCAATCGGTTGACTCATGTATACCTCTTCTTGAAGTTCACCATTAAGAAAAGTATTTTTTATGTCAAGTTGGTACAATGGCCATCTCCTTCTTGCACTCACTGCAATCAAGGTTCCAATTGTTCCCATCTTTGCAAGCAGGCTGAAAGTCTCTTCATAGTCAATGCCATGAGTTTGCTTGAATCCTTTTGCTACTAGAATAGCTTTATGCCTAGCTAGAGAACCATCAACATTTCTCTTTATTTTAAACACCCATTTATTTGGAACAATCTTCATACCTTCAACCTTTGGAACTAGCTCCCATGTGTGATTCTCCTTGAGAGCTTTTATCTCTTCTTGCATAGCTTCTTGCCGTTCTTTTTGTGTACATGCTTCTTCATATGCATCCAGTTCTTTGTCTTTGAACACCTGTGTCATATATGCAAAATGCTTTGAAATAAAACTATCATAGCTTAGTCTTTGAATTGGATACCTTGCTCTCGAAGACTTCCTTTCATTTCCTTTTGAATATTGCTTCTTCAACCGGTTTAGTTTTACATTTGCTATAATCACCTCTTCACACTCCTCTTCACTTGCATTTGAATCACTATTTTGGGTAGCACTTTTAGCTTCAAATATTTCATAACTTGATGTTGGTGATGAGGATTGACTTCTTAGTCTCCCCTTCCATGTTGAGCTTTCTCCTGTTGGAACTGAGGCAGTTGGAAGTGAGGTAGGCCCTTAGGCTCATGTCAAAGGTCCATGGTTCCATAGTTCCCAGTCATGTACAACATTAATTCCAGCAATCTTCCATATTGACAAAACATGAACATACCACAACTTAATCATACAAATGATGAGACAAAGATAGAGAAAGAATAGACGTCATGTGTAAGGTGTTACGTAAGCCATCACTTACTCATAGTATCATATATACCAATGTTCAATGTACAATGTGGGAGCAAAAATCTCAACCACTCTATGTGATGAGAAATAGATGAATAAGTGAATATACAATGTAACAACATATTCAGATGTATGGGCAATAATCTGAATATATATGAGATGTGTGACCTTATAGGTTATAGAAGAGTGAATATGAGTGATTGAAAGAGGAAGGATCAGTGTGAAACTGATAGTCAACAAACCCTCATCTGAACTTAGGTTATGGAAGACCCTAAGTCAGATACGTGTGTGAAAAGATCACATACTTATAAAGTAGCATAGAATGCTAACAAGTTTGCTGCTAGAAATCCTCAAACTCATGTGAACACAGCTTCTCAAACATCTCATCCAAATATGCATAAAGCATATACGTACTGTTTCTCTTGTACCTATGCCGAATAGGACTCCTCCTCATATGAACACCACAGCCTCCATAAACTTCAAGTAGTACCTGTGTGCATAAAGAGAATATGTACCTCAGTACTTAACATAAGATGTGAATCTTATGTTAACCACCATCCAATGTTTTTGAAGTAGCCCGACATCTTCTTGTAGAAGACAATCTTCAACCTGATATCTTCTTTGTAGAAGATAATCTTCAAATACACCATGTAGATGGCACCATCCAATGTCTTTGAAGTAGCCCGACATCTTCTTGTAGAAGACAATCTTCAACCTAATATCTTCCTGTAGAAGACAATCTTCAAATACACCATGTAGATGGCCGATCCTCACCATCAAGCTGCTAATGACCAAGTCTTCTTGCCATGAACAAGAGATAACCTCCTCTCCATGAGCTAGAGTGTGAGCACACTCTTCATCTTCTCCAAGAAGAATCATTAAGAAGAACTCCATAGCTGCTCCTCAACATGCTTCAAGTTAGCACCATGGCTGCCCCATGTGCTAGAAGAAACACCACCTCTACTGAGGTCCAAGCTCCAAAGCTTGTGTTGAAATTGGTGAAGGATGCATAGAAGTGATCCAAGGTACTTCTTATATAGTATTTTGTGTATTTTGAAAAGCACTTCTAAAAGCACATAAATCTCCACGAATTACGATCACTATGGATTTGAAAACTAAACGCCGTTGCACGTTGTTCGCTCTTGCGTTTGTGTTTTCTCCGTTTGTTGATTTTAATTGATATGCTTTTCAAAAAAGAATTGAACCCGATCGCTGCTGCTGGTGGGACTTGAACTCGGGTGGATGGCTTAGGAGGCGTTTCATCTATCCACGTCACCACCTAGGTTTGCTTGTACAGAGACTACAAAAAAGCGGTACACATCCTGTTATCTGTGACCAATGGACATTGTTTTCCAACAATCCCCCCTGCAATGTCATATTGGTATAAACTAAACTGGATCTGCAAACTTCATAATCTGCAAACTATCACAAGCTTCAAATAGCCTGTTACAAGCTTCAAGCTTGTACTTCTGACACTTCAGAACTTTTTCTTCAAAAATCTTCTTCAAAACTGAATTTGACTTTCCTTCAAGAATCTGAAGTTGCTGAACCATAATACTTGAGAAAATATGCAAAGTAGATATCCAATAGTGTTTTTATCAAGCAATCACTGCTTGACAACAAATATAGCATGAACTATTTCTCAACCTGCTATCTCTTGTCTTCAAAAACCTGAAAACATACACTAGGATCCATATATTTGCATTTACCTTCCAAAAACGTTTCTCAACGTACTTCTGCTGTGTCATGTAAATACACTAAACAAAATCAGGAACTGAATCCTGGAACCTGTGACTGTCAACTCATAGCTTAGTGTATTATGAACACTGTTTGTTCATCTCTGACTATACTCAAATCAAATCAACTCAACTCAATTGCAATCAACTGAAATATGAGTCAAAAATCTATGATGTCATCGTGTCTTCATCCTTTAAATTCTTCATACCTCTTTCCTTCAGAACTTGGTATAAAGATATATGTGCGCACTTCTGAAATATACCTTTCTGAAATATCAAGCTTCTCTTCAATAGAACTCTAGAACCTTCTCCTGAACAGGAACATCCTAACAGGAACTTTCTCCAAACATTCTCCTTCTTCCTTCTTCTTTCAAAGCTGGAACATAAAGAGAACCTGACAAAGGAAATATAGGAATACCTCAAATAGGAATACCTGTAGGTATGACTCTGCATTCTTTTACATATGGCTGAAAAATAAGTCCTCATGTTTCATCACCCCCTGGATGACTTAACACTAGTATCCAGTATTCTTCAAATATATCAGACTTTATGAAATTTGGAACATCTTCCTTCTTCAATAAATCTGATCTTTAGTAATCCATACTTGTATCTGAAAGAAAAGTTTAGGATCCATAATCTTCTGTAACATAACAAGTATCTTCTTTTTCTCTGCAACACAAATCTGATAGAATCTGAATCTTTGACTTACTTCTTCCAATGCTAAGAACCTTACCAAACAAAGGATAGACAACTGAATCATAAATACTCAAGATCATACAAGATCAATGATCTCTTCTGTGTAGAATCTGCTCTTATCAAACCTTCATGTCTGAATGTTTGATTTATTACCTGAATGTCTCCAAGTGTCCATGCTTCTCAAAAAGTTGTAAAACTTTTCTTCAAACAAAGCCTTTCCAAGAATTTGCAATTCCTACTTGAAATATAAGTGGACAAACTTATCACCTTGAGAACTCCAAAAGCTACAAGTTTGATACTTCATAACTTTCATATTTTACCTGGGTGAAATGTGATAGTACCTCCTTGATTTTCTTTTGGCTAACTCCACTTCTCAATCAAGTGATAGGATATGATGGAACACCTTTTTGAATACAAACATGTATCCAAAAAATCAAGACAATCATAGAAAGTAAATTCTTCATTGACTTGTACATCAACAAGATTCTAAATTTTCTGACGTTTTCTGAAAATACTGAATATGAGGTAGCCTTTTCCAAACATAAAACCTCAACCCAAGTCTTCAACATCTGCTTACAAAAAACTCTTTTACCTCAAGAGTTAGATAAAGAAGAAATATACTTCTCTGCAACTTGTCATATACAAAGTACCTCTGTATTGACACTCCAAGAATTCTTTGAGGGAACATATAAGCTGCCTGCTTAAAAGCTTCAACATAACTCATACACATATGAGTGCTTTTGTTTCTCTCAATGCAATTCTTTGTCAAATCTACTAAATCATGACCAAGTGTAATGCAAAACAAGAAACTACTTCTTTTTTAAACAAGATGTTCTCGTAGACTTGTCTTTGGATGTAGAGGATAAAATAGGAAAAGTATATGGAAAATATTTGAGAAAAGGAAGTCTTACTTTTCTTTTGGAAATGATGGACTTTCTTTTTTTGCATCTTTCTTCCACCTGATGATGTCAACATCTTCAAACTTCTCTTCCATACCTTTTGTTCTCTTCATCTTGAAGTAGCAAACACTCTTGACTTCTTCGAATGAACTTTTATCTTCCTCTAATGCTAAGAGTAAGAGATAAAACAAACATGGTATACAAATGGAAGTGAATACAGAATCATGTTTTATCATGTCCTCATATCTCTGAATCAAAATGTTGTTTCAAATGTCTGAAACGACTAAATTCACCAATCTTTTATATGAATGATGAATTGCCCTTCTAGAGTTACCTTCTCTAGATACATTTGTACCTTGATATCCAACCAACTTACAATAGAAAATTGGTTGAAAAACTCATCCCATCTTCGCATTTGTCTTCTTAGATGAACTTTCTTGTCATGAAAGAGATTTCTCAAAACTCTCTAGAAAAATCTCTAGATACTTGTTTTGATGTAGCGTTTAATTTTCAAATGATGAAAGCTTATAAAAGCATTCCTTGAATTTCTTCAAATCTCTTCATAACTACTCTTCTAAGACATGACCTGCAAATGATAATCTGATAGTAGAAATTGATACCTGTGATTTGATGTTGATCTGATTCCTTCATCTTCTCTAAACCATTGTTCTTCCTTGAATTTGAAGTAGTCTTCTCTTCATCAATTCTCTGGGTGTTCAAATAATACTTTTGTAACGTATTTGCAGACTCTTCCAAAAATATTCGGCTGCTAACAGATCATCAACTTCATACTCCACACTAATGAATACACATGTAACTGAATTGTCTAATTCTCAAATCTCTACTCATCTAGATTAAGTGTGTATGTCAAATGTCAAATGTTAGAAGATGCTTTCAAATCATATGTTGTAAATCTGGAATTTTGGGAACCTGGGATATGAATGAGCCTTAATGCATTGATGCCAAAGATCTAAAGTTCTTTAACCAAAACCTTAGTGCTCTGATACCAAATGTTGGAAGTGAGGTAGGCCCTTAGGCTCATGTCAAGGTCCATGGCTCCATAGTTCCAATCATGTACAACATTAATTCCAGCAATCTGATACCAAATGTTGGAAGTGAGGTAGGCCCTTAGGCTCATGTCAAAGGTCCATGGTTCCGTAGTTCCAGTCATGTACAACATTAATTTTGGGAACCTGGGATATGAATGAGCCTTAATGCATTGATGCCAAAGATCTAAAGTTCTTTAACCAAAACCTTAGTGCTCTGATACCAAATGTTGGAAGTGAGGTAGGCCCTTAGGCTCATGTCAAAGGTCCATGGTTCCATAGTTCCAGTCATGTACAACATACCACAACTTAATCATACAAATGAAGAGACAAAGATAGAGAAAGAATAGACGTCATGTGTAAGGTGTTACGTAAGCCATCGCTTACTCATAGTATCATATATACGATGAGTAAGGTGGGAGCAAAAATCGCAACCACTCTATGTGATGAGAAATAGATGAATGAGTGAATGTAAAATGTAACAACATATTCAGATGTATGGGCAGTAATCTGAATATATATGAGATGTGTGACCTTATAGGTTATAGAAGAGTGAATATGAGTGATTGAGAGAGGAAGGATCAATGTGAAACTGATAGTCAACAAACCCTCATCTGAACTTAGGCTATGGAAGACCCTAAGTCAGATACGTGTGTGAAAAGATCACATACTTATAAAGTAGCATAGAATGCTAACAAGTTTGCTGCTAGAAATCCTCAAACTCATGTGAACACAGCTTCTCAAACATCTCATCCAAATATGCATAAAGCATATACGTACTGTTTCTCTTGTACCTATGCCGAATAGGACTCCTCCTCATATGAACGCCACAGCCTCCATAAACTTCAAGTAGTACCTGTGTGCATAAAGAGATTATGTACCTGAATACTTAACATAAGATGTGAATCTTATGTTAACCACCATCCAATGTTTTTGAAGTAGCCCGACATCTTCTTGTAGAAGACAATCTTCAACCTGATATCTTCTTTGTAGAAGATAATCTTCAAATACACCATGTAGATGGCACCATCCAATGTCTTTGAAGTAGCCCGACATCTTCTTGTAGAAGACAATCTTCAACCTAATATCTTTCTGTAGAAGACAATCTTCAAATACACCATGTAGATGGCCGATCCTCACCATCAAGCTGCTAATGACCAAGTCTTCTTGCCATGAACAAGAGACTCCTCTCCATGATCTAGAGTGTGAGCACACTCTTCATCTTCTCCAAGAAGAATCATTAAGAAGAACTCCATAGCTGCTCCTCAACATGCTTCACGTTAGCACCATGGCTGCCCCATGTGCTAGAAGAAACACCACCTCTACTGAGGTCCAAGCTCCAAAGCTTGTGTTGAAATTGGTGAAGGATGCATAGAAGTGATCCAAGGTTCTTCTTATATAGTATTTTGTGTATTTTGAAAAGCACTTCTAAAATCACATAAATCTCCACGAATTACGATCGCTATGGATTTGAAAACTAAACGCCATCGCACGTTGTTCGCTCTTGTGTTTGTGCTTTCTCCGTTCGTTGATTTTAATTGATATGCTTTTCAAAAACGAATTGAACCCGATCGCTGCCGCTGGTGGGACTTGAGCTCGAGTGGATGGCTAAGGAGGCGTTTGATCTATCCACGTCGCCACCTAGGTTTCCTTGTACAAAGACTACAAAAAAGCGCTACACATCCTATTATCTGTGACCAATGGACATTGTTTTCCAACATCTCCAAGTGATGTAGAAGCTTCTGGACCTAACATTTGAGTGCTTGTTTGCTGAAATTCTTCTTGGACAACAACTCCATCATCTTCGCAATCTTCTTTAAGAATCTTCAGTTTCCCTTTATCTCCAAACCATGGTCTTAGCTCATCAAATACCACATCTCGTGAGACTCGTAGCTCCTTTGTCATCGGATTGTAGCACGTGTATCCATTTTGCTCCAATGAATATCCAATGAAAATACATTTTTCGGACTTTGCCTCCATCTTTGTCCTTAGTTCTTGAGGGATGTGAACATAACACACACATCCAAAAACTTTGAGATGTATAAGGTCAGGTTTCTATTGATGGTTGTTGTGATGGTCTCCACACATTCGTACGTATCAAGTCGAGGACATTCCTTGCCACATTTTGCTTTCCTAGTTGGCATGCTTCAACTCATGTAGTCCAACATCATTGAATCTTGTTGGTGCATGACAATCATAAATTGAAGGATTAAGAAGAAATGAAGTCAAGGAGTCAAGAGAAGAATAAGTTCAGAAGGTTGAAGGAAGGACATATTCAGAAATCCAAAGATGTGTACACATATGTACATTAGCTGACTTATACTTTTGTTTTAGTCATACACTTGTATATATTCATCTATAAATATGTTGGAAATGTCGGGGCAAATAGAGCAGAAGAAGAATAGAGAATAGGTAGAGAGAAATCAGTTGTAAGAAGTGTCATTAGACACATGAAGAGTGAGTGATTTGTTCATCCTCACTTAGATGTAATTTTTCTGAGAAATCGAAAAATCTTGCGCCCGATATTTTGCTGTCTGCTCCTTCTGTGTTTAATCTTTTGAGAAATCCTTTTGCACATATCTAAGTCCATAGCTAATCTATCTATGGCTAGAATTTGAGAGGTTAATTGTAATCAGGCTGAGAGAATTTTGTTTAGGAACATTCATATGTGAGAATGTTGTAAGCGTCGTGAAAGTTGGCGTAGATTTCATCTTCAAAGAAATGGTCATTGCTCAGTCCATAGTGTAAAGCTTTACACAAGTGAGGGCTCAAAATTTAAGTTGGAAGATAAGCCATCTATGGCTAAAAGATCTTGATCAAACGGGATTTACTTTGGGAGAACCAGAGTTAAGAAGTTGCAGGTGTCAAAGTCGCCATTGCAGAGAAGCTGTTTCAGACATAGGTAAAGTGTTTCACACATTTCTCAGTGTGTACTCAATCATTTTGAGAAATTTAACTTGGTAAAGTTGCGCAATCTCAAGGTGAAGCATTGTACAAAGTTTTGTCAAAAACTTTACAGGATTGATTAGTCAATGAGTGATTAATCTGCAGCAGACTTTTCTGAGAAGTTGAATTTTCAGAATAATCAGGTTTTTGATAATTTGGTGAATCATATATAAAATTGGTGGAGTCTAACGTTAATCTTGATATAGAGGTGATCTAAATTCAAGGTTAACTTGTTCTTTTGGAGATTAACACTCTCCATTAAATCTTGGAAGACTTCTTACCACTTCATCGTTGCTCATGTCCTTGAGCTTAGAAATGTTGATATGTCCAAACCTTTTGTGCCATAAATCGATTTCAACAATCCTCTTATTTCCAAACTAAATATACATCACCTTTTGGTTGTTGAATGTCCAAAGTGAATATCCTTCCTTCTTTCCTTCCTTGAGCAATGACCTTGAATCCTTCTTTTGGATTCTTTATAAAGTAGCCTTTTTCATTGAAGATAACATGACATCCTTTCTCTACCATTTGTCCTATTGAAATCAAATTCTTTGCAATAGTAGGAACATGAAGAACATCAACCAATACCTTCTTATCGCCAAGCTTGATGTCTCCAACATGCTCAATTGCATGTTGAGTTTCATCCCTGGTCTCCACACATCCTTTTCCACTTGGAGCTTGTAGCTTTGTGAATAAATCTCCTTGGCATGTAATATGGTTGCTGCAACCTGAATCTATAAACCATTTTTTATCATCACTTCTTGGGTTGTTTCCCTCATGGCAAGCATGGTTTGTTGTCTCCTTCACTTGATGTACTCGCATAGTTATTTGGGCTCCTTTGGTTTCTTCCATACAACCTTCCATTCTTTTGCCAACTATAATTTGCATAATGTCCTAGTTTACCACAATGATAACGTGTTATACCTTTATGAGGATTGTATGAACCTCGACCTCTTCCTCTATTTCTTCCTCAACCTCTTCCATGTGTGTTGTCATTTGAGTTGTCCTTGTTGTCCTCCGAGTTTTGTTGGCTGAAATTTGTGTTGTTGTAGCTTCTTCCTCTTCCTCTTGAGCCTCCTCTTGAGTTCCTTCCTCTGCCTCCTCCTACATATAACATTTGACTATGGCTGTCCTTACCTTTGTTGCCTTCTCCTTGTTGAGCAACCTTCTTAGCCACAAGATTTGGTATAATCTCATCGAATGTTGGTAGAGGGTCTCTATAAAGAATATTTTTGATCAGAGGCTTCCACTTTTCTTCACTCCTCAAGCCATTGAGGGTTGTTTGGACGATATCTTCTTCTTCTATCTTGCATCCAACTGATGCTAGCTGATCTCGAATCTCCTTGATCTTCAATGTATACTCACTAATGCTTTGGTTTGAGCTTTTTTTCATGTTGTTGAGCTCGTTCTTGAGTTGCCTCCTCCGAGACCTTGTTGAGGTAGCATACACCTTCTCCAATGCTTCCCAAACTTCCTTGGCTATTTCTAAGCTTTGCACATGACCAATCATAGTGTTAGAAATAACTTGTGAGATGAGGAACATCACCCTTCGATTCCTCTCTTCCCAATCAGCAAATTGTCTCCTTTGTGTCAGAGTAATGTTGGGATCTTGAAGGTCCACCGGTTGTGGATCATCTCTAGTGACTAGACTCCATAAACCTTTACGTTTAAGGTAATTTGTCATTCTATACCTCCAAGACTGAAAATTTTCTTTGTCTAACTTCTCACCTTGTTGTCCTAAATCAACCATTGAAAACTTCTAAGATTGAAGTTTACCTCAAGTATGCTGTGGCGCTCTTCCTTGAATTTACGAGGCTACCCCTTAGTTTTTAGCCTCTTCTTTGCTTTAGTTCAGTTCCAATGCTTTGCGTCTTCAAAGTCCAATGCTCTGATACCATTTGTTGTAGAATTCCTCTCATATTCGCAACGGAAAATGTAGAAGACCTTCTCAGGATCAAAACTTTTGCCAATAGCTGAAACTTAAATGCAAAGTGGTACCAATTGAAAACTCCAATGAACTTGACACTTTGGTCACTCAAACTAGACACTTATAGCTTTCAAATGACCTATCAAACACGCAATTTGGAGTAGTTTTGAGTTGGCAACACTTTGCCTCAAAACACGCTACCTATCCACTCAATTAAGCTAAAAACTAAACTTCACTAAAACCTGAATAACTCTTAGAACAGAAAGAATTTCATTAAACTATTCTAGACAATGAACGTAATTGAGATACGATTTCCAACGGATGTTTAAACTCTAAAATTGGATACATATATTGAGAGATATGACTCTCACAAGTAGACTACCCAGATATGGGTATGCGGCTGGACATACTCTATGAGAGTGAACTGAATGAAATAACTCAAACCAAATGAACTAGCTACAAGGGGACTTCCATGCCTTCTTCCTCTGTTCTTGAGTGGCCTCCCTTGCCTCTTTTATAGCCAAGTGACCAAAAACTCTCATGATGAGTTTGAGAGTTCTTTTGCATAACTTCTCCACTACTTTGGACAACCACTCCTCTTATAGTTTAGTTTTTTTTATTTGATTCTCTTTTGATTGATTCTCTTTTGGCCGCCACTACTTGCTGAAGTAAATTCTTATATTTTTCCTTTTTTTATTTTCATTCTATTTCAAGAAAATCCTTTTTGCAAAAATATATATGACCTTACTTCTTTCTTTCTAACAATAATCAATACCATGGGTTTGAGAAAACCCTTTAGCAACTAACCTTGCTTTTTGTCTATTTATACTTCCATCTGGATTCCTCTTGATTTTGTATATCCATCAAGATCCAATTACCTTCATAGATGGCTTTTTAGGTACAACCACCCAAGTGTCATTCTCCCTCAAGGCTTCCATTTCTTCATCCATTGCATATCTCCAAGCTTTCTTGCTTTGTGGTTCTTCAAATGTGGTACGTTCTTCATTGGTTAAATCCTTTGCAATGTAGATTGAGTGCTTGGAGACTAAAGAAGTATCATAACCATACCTCTCTTGTTTCATCTTCTCCCTTGAAGACCTTCTAAGTGGTTGATTTGAGCTCTCGGGTCCATATCTAGCATCTTGCATCTTTGCTTTACCTTTGATCTTTCATAGATTTAGTGTTTCCAAATCTTCTAGGTCAATATCTAAATCACTTTCATCAATTTGCTTTGGCTCCTTTGGTGGAAGCGATGGAAAATCTTCATTCAATTCATAATGCATCTTCACTTTCCTATCATCATCAAAGCATGATTTGTTCTCATCAAGAATTACATCTCTACTCATAGAAAACCCTTTATTAGTTGGATTGTATAATCTATATCCTTTTTGGTTTTGGTCATAACCAATAAATATGCACTTCTCTGCCTTGGGATCGAATTTCCCTCTTACTTGAGAACGAATGTGAGCATAGGGTAAGCATCTGTAGCTCAGTGATGAGTAGCACCTCCTTTAATGTCAATCCCGGAAGACGTGAGGATGGTATGATGACCTCGAGCAAGTGAAGGCACAAGTGCGTGAGTGAGAAGCACACTAACATGCACACACATACACACACACGCACACACAGTAAGTCAAAGAGTGAGAAGCAATGGAGTTCTTTAGATTACTTCCAAAATGCTCATACAAGTTCAAATCAATTACAAGCTAACCTCAAAAATGAGCTCTCTAGCTCTATTTATAGTTTTTGACTAGGTTTTGGCCATGTCCAGACCTAGTGTCTAGCCTATTTAAAAATTAGGTTCTAGGTCCTATTTGAAGGCTCAAATGGAGTCTAAAAATTATGAAAACTGGTAGGTAGCTACTTCTAATGCTCCTCAAGCTCAAGGACTCCTTGGCTTGCACAAAATGGAGCTACAAAAATATGAAATGGTATTTACAATGGCTTCAGTGATGAAAATCACTATTTTTGTAGGGATTACCTCTATCGATTTGTCATACACATCTTCGAGCTCCCTACTTGCTCCTTCTCCTGATATGCTTTAGCTTCCAGAAAAATTAATGGCCTACTTGTCAGATCGTCGTTGACTACTCTGTCTTCTTGTGCCTTCTCTTCGCTCTGACTCCCTTCGTAAGCTTCCTTGTCTTGTGAGTCCTTCAGTTCCTTGACTACTCCGAACACCCCCCCTCTCTCGCGTCTGTCGTCTCTTACAGACCCTTGTTGAGTGGGTTGTTGGATGTAGTACTCCACAACATCTGTGGCTAAATGATGTTCTGCAATTCTCAACCCTTTGGCCAAGTCAGTGAGTAGAGCATCCCAATCTATGGGCCCGGGAACCTCTGGATGTGGTATACGTAGCTTTTCTGAATGGAGAGCTTGTTCCACAGCAAACAATTGCAATAAATGAGATGGTCTGGGAATGAATATCTCTTAATGATATTCCCAGAACCCCGTGATAAACATTTCTTCAAACGTCTGTTTGAAGCAAGCAGGTAGATATTTTATTCGGGCATTGTTAGCAGCGGACAAGGGACTGAAGGACTAACGAGGCATGGCAGTCAGAGAAGAGAGTCAGAAGGGAGAGAAGGCACAAGCAGACAAGGGAATCAACGAAGATCTGGCAAATAGGCCAATAATTTTCTTCAGGAAGAAGTACGTATGAGCATTCACGCAGATTTAGCACTAAGGCAACCTTAATTTTTCAAAACCTCTACACCAATTAAAAGTGATTCTCATCACTAAACACCATTGTAAATACCATTTCATCTTTTTGTAGCTCCATTTTGTGCAAGCCAAGGAGTCCTTGAGCTTGAGGAGCTTTAGAAGTATCTACCTGCCAATTTTCGTATTTTTTAGATCTCGTTTGAGCCCTCAAATAAGCCCTGGAACCTAATTTTTAACTAGGCCAGACACTAGGTCTGAACAGGACCAAAGCTAGTCATAAACTATAAAAGGAGCTAGAGAGCTCATTTTTGGGGCTAGATTGTAATTGAAACAAACTTGTAAGAGCTTTTTTTGAAAGTAATCTAAGAACTCCATTGATTCTCCCTCTTTGTCTTGCCGTGTGTGCGCGTGTGTGTGTATGTGTGTGCATGTTTGTGTGCTTCTCACTCACGCACTTGTGCCGCCACTTGCTCGAGGTCTTCATACCATCCTCACGTCTTCCCGGATTGACATTAAAGGAGGTGCTACTCATCACTGAGCTACACCAAATTTTGGCGCCGTTGCCGGGGATCGAGCTTTGAGGACGAGCGTGTGATGGTAAGACGTAGAGTTGACGCGTTGGAGTTGTAGGTATTTTCTTCACTCTCATCGATTTTCTTTTACTTTCTTCACCACCTTCATCACCATCATCATCATCACCATCTCCCACCTCCATCTCCATCATCGCGAAAATTTCTGTTTTTTTGATCATATCACCATCTCCACCTCATTTCCCTCATTCCACTTGTGAGAGAGAGCCAGAGAGCAATATTGCGTGTGTGTTCTCTTGCATGTTTCTTGAGCTTTTCGCAGGACCTTGCTGAATCACCATCCCCAGCTTCCTGCGCAGGTACGGAACTTGTCGAAACTGTCTCGCGGTCGCAGGCTTCTGTCGATCGCGACTGACAGAAATTTTTGGTTTTTCACAAAATTGAGTGCACCACTAGAACAAGCACAAGGAGCACATCCTAAAACACTAAAAACAGTAGAAAAATTCCGAGGTTTTCTGTCAATCGCGACCGACAGCCTCTGTCAATCGCGACCGACAGACCCTGTCAATCGCGACCGACAGACCCTGTCAATCGCGATCGACAGACCTCACGACCGACAGACTGCCACGTAGGACCCTGTCAATCGCGATTGATACTGTCGATCGCGATCGACAGCCACGACCGACACCTTTGTCAGTCGCGATTGATACCGTCGATCGCGATTGACAGCCACGACCGACACCTCTGTCAGTCGCGATTGACACCGTCGATCGCGACCGACTGAAATTCAACGACTGATTGACTTTTACGCGTAGCCACGTGTCCATCGCGACTGATAGGCCCCTGATTGACTGAAATTTCGGCAAAAAATCCGGAAAACGTGTCGTTCGCGATTGATACTGTCGATCGCAATTGACAGCCACGATCGACTCTGTCGATCGCGATTGACACTGTCGATCGCGACTGACAGCCCCGACGGACACCTCTGTCAATCGCGATTGACAGACCTGTCGATCGCGATTGACAGGCTTTTTGGCCAAAAATTAGGGTTTGCTTTTGTTCAAACTTTGGGATAAATTTTGGGGCAAATAGTCAATCCATTGGCATAATTGGAGGTTCATACACTTGTGTTTTGGGAGAAAATCATAGGATCCGTCAGCGAGATTGAATCCTGTCCTAACCCCTTAAACTCTGAACAGTCATAACTTCTTCATACAAAATCAAATTTTTGAGCTCTAGGGCTTGTTGGAAAGCTCGTGGCATCTACTACGCGCCCTCAACTGTTTTTTATAAGGATAATGCGTTGATTTTCAGATAGGGTATTTTGAAGTTGACCATACCCAGGGGGATCAAAGTCAGGGGTCTTTAGAATTGTTTTCTTAAAAAATCACTATGCAAGTTTGTGTTTGTGCTACAGGAATGAAAATACTTGTTCTGGCTTTGGAATTTAAATCTTTAAGCTAACTTTGGAACTTTTACAGATCCTTTGAGAGCATCGCAAGGCGTTCTAAGCAAGTGTAAGTGTAAGCTTGGGAACACACATCCTGGGCACTCAAGGGCAACCAAGCAGGAAACAAAAGGTTGGAAACTTTTAACCCCCTCTGTCAATTCATAGTTTAGGCTAAGAACGACGAGAGGTAGGAGTAAGTCAGGGCGACGATAGGCAGGTATCAAATTGAAGACTACCTAAAAACTCAAGTCCAAGCTAAAAACCTAATCTCTGTACTGTCGATAACATAAAGGAAAAGAACCTAACGTGGAATGATCAACCTGAAAGCACGAAGAACATTCAAGTATTCCTGACGACGTAAAATCAGACAAGACCGTAAACACGAGAAATAAATAAAAAAGAATCAAGTGACTAATATAAAGTAACCAGCAACGAGGTTGTACTCCGGGCAAAGAATTGGGCTACTTAATTAGGCATATGAACCTTAGATCAGGATGACATCTTGTAAGGGAGAGACAAAGCCTTAGGTCTTCAGAGGCTAGTGTTAACCACACTGCTAGGTCTTGGGCCCAGCAGTTGAGCCACCACTCGTACTACCCTAGCTCTGAGACCAGTGAATCGGAGATGTCTCAAGGTATGGAGAGACCTATAGGAAGTTCAGGAGTGCCTTACTTGTACAGGGTAGAAGGCCCTTACAAAACACAGCTGGAATACCTTAGGACCAACCGATTAGGTGCTAGCATCTATGAGGACGGCTTAGGAAGATCTGTGGTACAGATTAAGAATCCTGATCAATCCATTGGATTACAGCACCCAGCAGTCAAATTTGAAAACGGTGCATACCTGGACAAGGAAGGAACCATATACGTGGTCACCAGTCACCCAGATAGGACAGATGAATTTGGAAATGTAATCTCTGAAGCGGACTTAGGTGACTTGGAACAAGGAAACATGGGTGCGGAACCTAGAACCCCTCGAGGTAAATCTGTTCTCACTAGGATTATCACGCCTGAGTGGGTTCCCCAAGACAACAAGAGCATAGAGTTGCTCCTCAATCGAGAAACTGACGAAGCCTTTTGGAGATATAAATCTAATCAGCCAACTGATATAGGAACTATCATGATCTATGAGTTTAAGGATCCGGATAGCCCAGGTAGAGTGACCTACTTAGATCACACTTCGGAAAGGATCTTTGTGGTGACAGAAAATGATAGGCATGCTTACACTTGGAAGGGTGAATTCATTTTCCCCCAACCAAGATCGAATGTATCCTATGGTCACCCTGGAGCTGGAACATCCCAAGCTCATGGAACTCAAAGAGACAGAGGTAGAGATAGACCAGAAGTAAGCTTTGCCAACCCCGTGGGCAGAGAAAGAACGAGGACGGAAACAAATATAGTAGAACCTGAGATACTTAGAGCTCACAGGAATCAGAGAAATGTGGATGGATTCCCTCTGCCGAGACCTAGAGAGCACACAAGAACTCTGAGACCAACCCAGCTAGTTAAGTCCATGAAGAATTACTTTGATGGCACAAGAGATCCCTATGATCATGTGGCGGAGTTCAAGCAAGTCTTGAGAGCTGAACAAGTGGAGGATCTATTCATGCAGTACAATGCCTTCGGTCTAACCCTTAGGAACACAGCACTTACATGGTTTCAGCCATTGGATGAGCGACAGTTCAGGAGCATAGACCAACTCCTAGAGGCTTTCATCGTAGAGTTCTCTAAGAGTGGCATAAGACACAATACCTCCTCACTGATTCACAGCTTCAAGCAAACCCCTCAAGAGACCGTGAGACTTGCAGGAAGAAGATTTAGGCAATATCTTGAAAGATGCCCTGTTTCGGAGCTACCTACACCAGCTAAACAAGTAGCCTTATTCTTGGATGGATTGCTGAGTACGAAATTGAGATCCTATGTGTATCTGAAGGACCCTAGGACTATAGAAGAGTGTGTACGCATGTGCATTGACATTGAAGATAACCTAGGGGAAGAACTAGAGCTTTCCAAAATCTACAAAGATTCAGATAGTGCATCTAGTCACTCTTCCACGCAATCTACATCAATTGAGGAACTCGCAGAGAAAGTGGCCCAAAAACTAGGCGTCTCTAGCAAACAAATTCCGAGATTTGCCCCTGTGAAGAGATGCTACACTTGTGGTGGCGACCACATGGCGAATGTATGTCCCATTATGACTCAACCCCAAGTAAACCCTAGTAGCCAGTACTGCACTATCGAACGAAGATACACAAATCACACCGCACAAGACTGCCCATACAACAAGCAAGCAGTTAGGCAAGCCTACCCTCAGCCATACCCTCAACAAGGCAGATACCAAAACCAATACCCACCACAACAGTATGCTAGACCTCAACAAACCTACCAACCACAATACCAAGCCCAGCAAAGACCACAGCCTGTGTTAGCCCAACAACCTCCAGCCCCATCCAACTTGATCCCTGTAAAGTATGCAGCAGCAGAAGAAAACCTAAACCGAGCTATAGTCCCCATAACACCATTGCTTTCAGAAAGTGATCCCAGTGACCATAGCTTCGACTCTACGCATGTTGAGAGTCCCCAGGCTTACTTCATGCAGTCTCCTGAACATGGTGAGTCTTACTATAGTGAAGAGCCAAATGAATCTAGTTGGGAATCGGATTACGCAAATGTCATGTACGCAAACCCCAACCCTAGGCCTCAACCTAGGCAGGTAAGACCTCCATTCCCAAGAGGACCCTGCTACAGATGCCAAGGAGATCACTTCATTCGTGATTGTCCCTTACCTCCACCTACACAACCCCAGTCAGTGACGATCCAAGGCTTTTGCCAAGATTGTGGAAAAGAGCATCTCTTACGAGATTGCCCAAAGAACCCCAATAATATGCCAAAAATCACGCCTATCAACGTTATTGGATTAGTGGTAAACTCCACAGGAAGTGTCACTTCCACTGCTCCGGTACAGGTAGTCACTAGAGCTCAAGCATTGCAGCAAAACCAAGGGGTAGACCAGGAAAAGAGCCCAACAGCTAGTGAAACTGAGAGCATAACCAAGAAAAGGACTAGAGCGTGGAAAGATAGTCGAGAAAGAATGAAAAGACAATGGGCTAAAAAGATGAGTGAACTTGAGGAAAGCATAAGAGAAACCAAAGCCATGATAACTGAACTCACATCTCAAACTCCCTCTCACACTACCCCACCACCACCCTTCCCATCGCCATCCGACCAGTCACTTTCCAACCCACCTCACCTAAACCCACCACCCCCAAGAGTAGGATCAGTCCTAGCAGATCCCACTCCCGAGGACCTTAATATGATGCTTAAAGCATATCAGGCCAGAATCCAAGAAGGGCCAACCATAACCGATCATGAAAAATGCTACCCTAGAGCCGAGCTAGAGCTTGAACGAACTAAAATTTGTGCCAAAATGGTGGAATTGGCTCAGACCATGTTTGAAGCTAGTCGCCTCTTTAACATCTCTAGCTCAGCTAAGACGCAGTTACATTTTGATGGACTGCTAGAAAGAATAGAGAGGCTAATTGCACAATCAGAAAAGGAACCTGCCCCTCAAAGAAAGGAAAGGGCAAGAGAACGGATAAGCCAACCTCTTCAGGAAGCCCATGTGCCTCCTCAAGAAGCTTATCTTTCCCCCCAAAAGGCAGATGAGCCTCCCTCGAAAGCTCACGTACCTCCACAGGTTGCCTACATTCCTTCTCAGGGAGCATATGAGCCTGTTCGGAAAAGTAATAGAATAAGTAACCCCCCCAGGAAGCTTGTGCTCCAAACATCTATGAAAGCGAGGAAAGAGCCAATGATAGAATAAGCCCTCCTTCCCAGGTTGCTTATGTGCCTAATTCTACGGAGCCAGACACTTCTTCTCCTATGAATCGGTTTGCACCAGACTTCCTACGAGAAATTCAAGAAGATAAATGGGATAACGAAAGTGAAGCCGCCCCTCCCTTTGAACTGGTGGATGATGCACACGACCAATTCCCACAAGACATCCCATCTATTTACGGGGAACATGAGAGTACTCAGTCTCACGAGAGATTGGACTTTGAATCCAATTCCATACAAGAGCTACCCCATTTCACAGGCCCATGGGAAGCAAAGTCCACGTGTATGAGAGCACCCACAATCATGGTAAGAAACGAAGATTCAGTCATACCTAGGAACACAGAGGTAGTGAAGAACACTAACGTGCAGTGCAATCTCAAGTTAGAAGAGCTACTCAAGGTTAGACCTGAATCGTGGAAACATGTAACCAAACAAGTACCTGAGATAGCAAAATCTCGTTCCCAGGTAGGATCACATAGGACAGTGCCAGAGATACCCTTGGATAAGATAGGAGATATGTGTGAAGGTGAAGAAGGGAACACCTATCTTCCCATTACTTATCAGGAGTACACCACCAAGGCAATTTTGGACTCAGGTGCAGGAGTTGCAATTGCCACCACCTCCCTATGGAAGCGGTGGGGCAAGCCGGCACTCAGGCCAACGAGAATGAAATTGCAGATGGCCGATGGTCACATAGAGAGACCCCTAGGATTGCTAGAAGGAATAACTCTCACCACTTGTGGTGTCGAGTTTGAACATACCTTTTCTATATGTGACTTTAGCAAAAATCATGCCTATGAGATGATTTTGGGACGACCATTCATGCGACAGTTGCAAGTGGTACAGGATTGGGGAACTAATTCCTTGTACCTGCAACACTTAGGTGTTACGACCAAAGTCAATCTCAAGGATTACTCTCATAGAGATGTCCCTCCTATCCAATGGAATCCCATCCATAGAGCCAAAGATGACACAGAATCTGTGCATTCCATAGGGTCTGGATCCTCATGGATGCATGAAGACACTCATTTATGGATGTGCAAGGTTGCAGTAGAAGAAGAGAAGAGAGAGAAAGCTAGAGAGGTAGGTGCAAAAGAAACACATAGATCAATTCAAGACCCAGCCTATGCACCTGTAATTTTTCCTGATGAGGAATTTGAACCCCATGGCTGGGCAGAAATCCTAGCAACAATGGACGTAGCCATCAATGAAGAACAATGGACACCTCACTGTGATGAGGATGGCTATGATATTTCAGTCTTCTCCATAGAGCCAATCATGGGAGAGGCAGTTCTAGAAGAATGCGAACCTAGCCCTGATGCCTTTGAGGATGCAAGTGACTCCGACCTAGAGTCAATCATCATGGACCCACCATTTGCATCAGATGAAGAATACTTCCATGAAGTAGAATTTCAACCCCAGAGGCATGGAGAGCTTACAAATGATGTAAGATTAGCCACACATGTGACCCCAAAGGAAGAAGGAAAGAAACGGAAGAAGAGAGAAGTCTCACCAAAAGAGGAAGAATCTTTGTTTGAGGTCCCAGAAAATTTTAAGAAATATGAGATAGATGACAGGAGGGTCATGATAAGAATGCCTAAATGTGAGGCACAAGCAGGAGAAGCCTATGATAGCAAGGAAACTACCAAGAAAATAGTTGTCGCCATCGAGGAAGGAGAAGAAAGATGCACATACATAGGTCATGACCTAACAGAGGAAGAAGAGCATGCGCTAATAGCCTTGCTAAGAGAATACAGAGATGTGTTCGCTTGGAGTTACAAGGATTTGAAAGGTGTTGACCCTGACATATGTTCACACACTATCCCCATGACCTCAGATGCTAAACCCTCTAAGCAAAAGCCTTATACATATAACGATAACTACGCTGCCAAGATCAAGGAAGAGATAGATAGACTAGTTGAAGCTGGATTTATCTATGAAATTGAGCACACTGAGTGGGTATCCCCCATTGTAGTGGTGCCCAAGAAGAACGGAAAATTGCGTGTATGCATTAACTTGAAGAAGGTCAATGTAGCCACAATTCGAGATAACTATCCGCTTCCCATCACAGAACATCTCTTAGAAAGAGTAGCAGGTAAGGAAGTGTACAACTTCCTCGATGGATTTTCGGGATACAATCAAGTAGCCATTGCTCCAGAGGATCAGCATAAAACGGCTTTTGCCACAGAGTGGGGCATATTTGCCTTTAGAGTAATGCCATTTGGGCTTACCAATGCACCAGCTACCTTCCAGAGATTAATGTGCCATGTGTTTAAGGAGTTCCTGAGGAAGAATTTAGAAGTCTATGTTGATGATCTTTGTGCTCATTCCAATATTAGACAAACCCATATTCCTGAACTCAGACAAATCTTTGACAAATGTAGAGAATATCAGGTCTGCCTGAACCCAGAAAAATGCGTTTTTATGGTCAGGCAAGGCAAGATCCTAGGGCACATAGTGTCAAAGAATGGCATATCTACTGACGAAGAGAAAGTGAGAGCCATAGCAGAGCTACCTAGGCCAAAAAATATCAAGGAAGTACAAGCTTTCATGGGGCATTGTGGTTATTACCGACGATTCATACACATGTATGCTGTCATTGCAAAGCCCATGTACGGACTTCTGACTAACTTTGAGTGGACTAATGAATGTGAGAATTCCTTCCAGGAGCTCAAATGACGATTATGTTCAGCACCAATCTTGACCACACTAGATTGGAATAAGCCATTCCATGTTCATGTGGATGCATCCAATTATGCCATTGGATGTGTGCTTGCTCAACCTACTGGTGAAAGTAATATGGATCTTCCAATTGCCTATGCCAGTAGACAATTGAATGCAGCTGAACGAAATTATACCACTACAGAGAGAGAAGGCTTAGGCATGGTATATGCAGTCAAGAAATTTAGACACTATTTGCTTGCAAATAAGTTTAAATTTTTTACTGATCACCAAGCATTGTTATATCTCGTGAACAAGCCATGCAATACAGGAAGATTAGTAAGATGGTTTCTCTTACTAATGGAATATGACTTTGAGGTTGTGGTAAGAAAAGGAAGAACTCATTTGAGAGCAGATCATCTCTCTAGGCTCACATCTGGAGAAGCCCCACAAGGAGTGTCAGATGACCTCCGTGATGCTTACTTGTTTAACTTGGAAGTTGTACCGCAGTGGGCTAAGTCATTGGTACCAGTATTGACGTACGGGCCTAATCATCCAGTGGTGAACACACGGAATAGGGAGGTTGTGAGAGCCCAAAAGTACCACATCATGGCAGGAAGCATGTACAAGCACACAGATCAAGGGATCTTGGCTTGTTGCGTAGAAGAGGATGAGTACGCTAAATGGTTGCAATTAGCACATGTAGGTGCATTAGAGCAACACTACTCAAAGCAACGAACTTTACAGACTCTAAAGAGACTCGGAGTGCATTGGCCAACTATGGAAGCTGATGTCCAAAAGTTGTGCAAGGAATGCCCAATCTGTTGCACTAAACCACCTGTGGAACACGCTACTCTGTATCAAGTATCCATTGTGCCAGATTGGAGCGAACCTCTAGTATCCTTCCTGAGGACAAACACATTCCCTCCAGACATGACTCTGGCTAGGAAAAGGAGTTTAGAACAAGAAGCCCTGGATTACTCACTCATTGGTGATAATCTATACAAACGCGGTAAAGATGGTTACCTGAGACTGTGTGTCCATGAGAGTGAATATCTTAAGATCTTGGAAACTGCTCACCAAGGTGTAGCAGGAGGACACTTTGGACCAGATCGGGTGATCAAGGCAGTACTATTTGCGAGCTTCTGGTGGCCTACCCTTCACATGGATGCACATACCTATGTGAAACGGTGTGATGTCTGTCAGAGAACTCAGTATCCTATACGAAAAGATGAGATGCCATTGAAACCTATGATGGGTGGACGTGCGTTCTCTAAGTGGGGAATAGACTTCGTAGGTCCTATTAATCCCCCAGCTAAGGGTTCTCATGCAGAATACATCATTGTTGCGACAGACTATCTAACTAAGTGGGTAGAGGTAAAGGCTACGACAAAGAACGATGCTCAAACAACTGCTAAATTCTTGTTTGAGAATGTGTTCACAAGATATGGGCTACCAATAGAGCTTGTAAGTGATAGAGGCACTCACTTCTTAAATGAAGTTATTGAAAATCTGCTCCAAGAATTCTTGGTAATACATAAGAAGTCTGCCCCCTATCACCCTCAAGCTAATGGACAAGCCGAAAGCACCAACAAGATCTTATGCAATGTACTGACAAAATTAGTGAACACTAAACGCTCTGATTGGGACAAACAGCTACACCATGCTGTTTGGGCATACCGAGTCGCCTATAAAACGGTACTCCAAGCCACCCCCTTTCAGATGGTATTTGGCCAAAATGCGGTGCTACCTTTAGACTTTTTGATACCTACATTGAAAATAGCACAAGAGCATGAATGGACAGGTCATGAGCTCTCCTCTAGGATCTTTGACCTTGAACGATTAGGAGAAACAAGACTGAGAGCAGCTGCAGGAATCTATGCAGCTAAGAAGAGGCAGAAGGCATACTTTGATGCCCATGTGAAGGATAAAGGCTTGAAAGCAGGAGATCTAGTTTTAGTCTACACCCTGAAACAACACGCAAGGAAACTAGAAAAGAGAGGCTATGGACCTACGATCATCAATAGGATCTCGACAAGTGGTGCTGTGCAACTAGCCACATTAGAAGGCGATGTTCTCCCAAACTATATTAGCGGATGCAGAGTTAAGTTGTATCAGGAACCTCTCACAGAGGAAATGCTAAGTCAACTCAACATTGCTAAGAAACGCAAAGAGGAAGAAAAGCGAATTCGAGAAGAAGCTCAAGCAGAAGCCCTAGAGCGCATACGAAGAATGAAATTAAGAAGACAAGGTAGAGAGCATCCTAGGCAAGACGCATATGCAGATCAAGGATATGACGTGGCTATGTGTGAAGTTTCAGGTGTAAGCTCACATAGAATAACAGACCGACGTCCTTTCATAACCTTAGATATAGGACAAGGAAAGAGTGCAAGGACTGTAAGAGCCTTGATTGACTCAGGTGCAGCCACTAGTGCTGTTAGAATGTCTTACTGTCAAGAGTTGCAGTTAACTGTCAATCCTGTGGAAGCATATCTCATAGGATTGGGAGGCGTGGAAACCCCTTGCATGGGCGAGGTGGAACTTCCCCTCTACATTCATGATGAGGCTATGACAGTTAAAGTACTAGTGTGTCAAGACGAGGATCTCACTTAACCTCTTGTCTTGGGTCAAGACTGGATCTATGACCAAGCAGTCAACTTAAACCTAAGAAGTGGGTTTCTTCAGGTTTGGGTCAATCATAGTCGAATTACAGTAGAGTTGGATAATGGAGCACCCAAGGAACTAGGAAAGGCACAGACTCCTGGTCCTTCCAGGAATACACATGAAGATGACCATGTTGTTCTTGTCCAAAACTATGTGTTGCAGAGGAATGATATTCGCAAAAAAGGAGTCAGGGATGCAAAGGAACTCCCTTCTTTTCCAAAGGCCAGAAGGAGGCAGCAACCAAAGGTGGATCAAAGGCAGAAGAAGTAGAGTACTACCTATGTCCGAGATCAAAAGTACCTGCGCAGCAAAATGTCCCAGCAAGTGAAACAAGTGTGGGTACGGAAAGGCGAACGCCCGGTTGCACTCCCGCCAACTACACGGGCTAAGTCTCTTATTAGTAACCAACAACACGACATTAATAAGAAGTCTTGCAGAAATTCTCCTGCTAACATGAAAGCTATTTGGGTGCCCAAGAAGTCGATGAAGGCTAGCCCACAATCAAGACAAATTTGGGTGCCTAAGGCTTGCTTGCGGGCGCAAATGGCTACGCCGAGGCCACAACCTACACAGTGTAACCCATTCACTCGCACAGCCAGCATTCACTCGTTTTCAACGCTCAAGAACACACCAAGGCCCATGCGCACGCACATAATCACTTGTAAATGGGTCCCTAAAAGGCCTCATTTTCAAACCGAGACACCGATAAAACTCTCTAGAGTCTCTACGAAACCAAAAGCAAAACCCATCCACTGCATTCGGCAGCCTCAGACTTGTAACAAACCCCTAGACCCCATTTTGTAAATCCATGAAAACTTACTAACCACATCACTATCACTTTACATCATTCCACTTAACTCTTAGGTCTACCGAACGACTAACCACACACACACTTGCACCGAGCACTTACTAACCCATTATTCGCTCCCGACCCTCATGTTAATATTGTAATGGGAACAACAACGATCCTCCCTTGTCCCGTACAATGTTAACACATGTTTGTATATTCTCATAGAGACAGGCAACAAGAAGTAACATGGCCGATACGGTAGGAACCAGCTCCCAGGCAGGCACCAGCCCCCAAGTTGTGGACATTGAAAGCCTTCCGGTAGAGGAGGAATTAAAGGAACGACCAGCGGCATTAAGGGCATTACATGCCATCCCGATTCAGAACCCTCCACAAGGTCACACAATGCCGGTGGGAAAAACCTCACACTGATTCAGTGATGTTGTGGGACCTCTGGGCGAAGGCACATACATGTGGGAGTCCGAGGTAGAATTCAATGGACGTTGGGGCAGATACCATTTCTTTACCAAGGAGTTTGAAAAGCTACAGAACAATGAAGGACTGAAGTCGATATGGAAGAAGGCGGGGCTTTATGATTACTTCAAGTTCCAACTACCAAAGCCAGATTTTCTAAGGTGCTCATACTTAATTAGTACCCTCACTCCCAGCAAAGACAAGAAAGGATACAACTCCTTTGTGCTCCCATCACTCACAAGGGGCAATGAGCTGAAGCGTTTCCGCTTGACTATCAACTTGGTAAGAGAAGCACTCGACATGAAAGGTATGCACATCCCAACAGAGAAAGAGACTATGGTTCCAGACAATATGAAGAACAGGAATCTGACGAAGTTGAAGGACATGGTTGCGATGACACCTACAATTGCCATTCACTTACGCATGGTCATGCAACATTTCGCATTCCCCGCGCAGGAGAGGTTCACAATGCCACCCAAAAAGATCTGGTTTAGCCTCTACCTGGCGGATGCTTTTGAATTGTCCATCAATATGCCCCACTGGATTATCGACCAGATTCATATGGCTCATCAGAGATGGTATAGAAAGCAAAAGTCTGTGTTGTATGGTTGCTGTGCACTTACAAGAATTGTATACAGATGTCTCGCATATGATGTACCGGTGCAGAGGGCTCTCATTTGGTCCAGAGCACAGGAGTTTCAACGCAGATTGTCAGCTGTGGGGCCTCCCTCAAAGAAGATGAGAGGCGCTGTCCAGATGCCTTGTGCACAAGCTCGCGGTGCAACCCTAACGCCTGAAACAACCCCAAGACTTCCCCGACGAGTGCAACCATTTACTATCAGGTTACCCAGGCACAGCACAGATGGCCCTAACCTTGTGTTTCCACCAGTACCGACTGATTTGGAATTCCCGCATGGATTCACTCTGGAGGATCTAACGGACGAAGAAGTTGCTAGAATCATCAACGCTGTAAATGCGGAAGTTGAAGCAGAGCAAGCTGGTGGACAGCAAACTGCCCCAGACCAAGCCCAGCCCGGCCAACCGGACGTAGTCAATGTGGACGATGAAGAAGAAGCACATGAGGAGGCACAGGGTGGACAATCAGAAGCAGAAGAACAAGAGTATGATCAGGAAGCCCTACAAGTACTGGAAGGTGCCCCCGCCTATACTAACGCATTAAAGAAGCTCTACGATACGATGAACCGAGTCCAAGAGCAACACAGGCTATCATTAGCTGCAGGTAAAGCCCTCATGAACCAGATTCTGGAGGAGGAAGGCGTGGACGAGCAATACCGTGCCACCCTGGAAATGATATCAGATGCTTTGGGAGTACCTGAAACGGTGCATACTGCACTAGCGCAATCACGAAGGACAGAGAAAAGATATGGAAGACGCCCCCCACGAACGGGAAAACGAATGAATGTATTAGGATCAGGACCACAAGGCACCCCCACAACCACAGGCACAGCACACACTGTTCACGACACCGAGGAAGCCCACACATCGAGTGCACCTCCATCACCTCCCTTGCCACCCTCTCCCCCACATCAACCCCCTTCACCTCCCCCTGCCACTGTAACCTCTACTGTCACCACCTCCGAACCCACTACACACACTGACGCACAAACCATCAGTCAACCCACATACTCTATTTCCACGGGAAACATAAGTCTAACCACAACCACGGTAAGCCCCACTCCTCCGATCACACTTCCTGGGAGTTCACAATTACACACCCCTCTATACACGTTCACAACTCTCACCGCAACCACAATCCCCATGTTCACAGTCACTCCCACCACGGCCTCCACTTTTGAATCCATGGAGGTGTCACCCACCTCTGCACCTCTCCCACCCCCCATTTACCCACAATCCCCCATTCCCCCACCTCCCCCCTCACCCTTCTCTAGTACTGCATCCACACTTCCCTTTCCCTTCCCCTTCCCCTCTGCATTCAACACCATTTCTCCCACCATTCCTCTTAATAATGTATTTAATAATATGTATCAATGCATGTCCCAACTTCAGCAACATTACCAACACCTTGACAACCAACATACAAGGCTTTTCCGAAGCCATGAAGATCTCCAAGCACGATGTAGGGATCTTGAAGAGCAGAAGCAGCTACTACAATAGCAGCACGTGACCTTACAGGAACAATATGCACAATTAGTAGCCAACCCACCCCAAGCAGATGATGAAGAGCGACGACACATGGACGAGTTGCTACATTCTCAGATCACGGACAACTTGAAGCTTCGACGGAACTTGGGCCTCCTACGCAAGCATATGTCTACAGAGCTAGAGGAGAATAAACAATTACAGAAACAGAATGAAGAAAATCTGGAGGCGGCCATGGAGGGTTCCCCACAGGAGATTGACCCAGAACGATTCAAGGCAATTCCCTCTGAGAATATGAAAGTGGTGTTAGAAACTCATGCAGATCTAATGGAGGCGCATGCCACCTTAGAAAAAGAGAGAGATGATTTGCTAAGGCAGTTGGCCACCCGACAGACATCACCCAACAAACGCACAACCGCAGAAGATACATCAGAAGAGATCACTAAACTCCGGGCCGAACTTGAGGAATTACGTAGCAAGGTCATGGAATATGAGCGTCAGCCCTCCCCTCTGGTAGAGCCCGAGCCTGACGATCTTGTGCCAATTGAAGTAGAAGAAACATTCGAGGATCCCTATGTTCCGATGCCAACACCCGAGGGTAAGCGAACAGAACAGGGCATGGACACAATTGAAATTGAGGCACCTGAATGGATGCAAAAATTAGAGAAAGTAGCCACGACGCATGATGACAGGGTGGCAGTCCAAATTGCATTGATGTCAAAATTGGAAGAGGTTGTAATAAAATCCGATTATTTTCAGAATCTCTCACACCATAGGTGGATCGGCCCATCGGATGACCTGTATGTTCCTTTTTGCATGCCAATGGCGGATTATAATGCAGAGATCAAGCACCACACATCAAGGGAACCCACCTCTGCCACCCAATTTGCACCTGACGACATCCCAGAAAGTGCCAAGCAGGGACATATTCGCCAACCGATGTGGAGAATTCGGCTGCTTGAAACGTACCCGGAAATGGTAAGAACATGGAACAACATGCCCTTGTACATCAAATATAACCCATGTTATTGCCCTGTATTTCGAAGGAGATCATGGCCGGAGTACACGCAAACAGTGCTGACGATTAAAGGATGTGAGAAGTGGCTCAATTATGTGTACTTCGCACCCCCGAAGGGCCCACCTACGATTGGATATATGATTTCGACGATTCGACATTGGGGGGTCCGGTTCAAGAATGTACCTGATGTCATGACTCAGATGTGCCTGAAGATTTTCGAACTTATGTTGGTCACCTTCAGGACCTTCAAAAATGTCAAGGAACCGCATCTCTCAGCATTAGGATTTAATGAAGGTAATCAGGACCTTGTATACGACATGAGCACAACCCCATCGATTAATGTTGTGTATGCATGGCACGCTCACATCAAATATCTACCGGCCTGCTTCAAACAAACGTTTGAAGAGATGTTTGTCACGGGATTCTGGGAATATCACTCTGAGATATTCATTCCTAGACCATCCCATCTCTTGCAGTTGTTTGCAGTGGAACAAGCTCTCCATTCCGAAAAGCTACGTATACCACATCCAGAGGTTCCCGGGCCGGTAGATTGGGATGCGCTACTCACAGATTTGGCCAAAGGATTGCGGATTGCCGAACATCACTTAGCGCAGGATGTTGTCGAGTACTACATCCAAAAACCCACACAACAAGGGTCTGTCAGGGACGACAGACGCGAGAGAGGGGGGCGTGTTAGCAGCGGACAAGGGACTGAAGGACTAACGAGGCATGGCAGTCAGAGAAGAGAGTCAGAAGGGAGAGAAGGCACAAGCAGACAAGGGAGTCAACGAAGATCTGGCAAATAGGCCAATAATTTTCTTCAGGAAGAAGTACGTATGAGCATTCACGCAGATTTAGCACTAAGGCAACCTTAATTTTTCAAAACCTCTACACCAATTAAAAGTGATTCTCATCACTAAACACCATTGTAAATACCATTTCATCTTTTTGTAGCTCCATTTTGTGCAAGCCAAGGAGTCCTTGAGCTTGAGGAGCTTTAGAAGTATCTACCTGCCAATTTTCGTATTTTTTAGATCTCGTTTGAGCCCTCAAATAAGCCCTGGAACCTAATTTTTAACTAGGCCGGACACTAGGTCTGAACAGGGCCAAAGCTAGTCATAAACAATAAAAGGAGCTAGAGAGCTCATTTTTGGGGCTAGATTGTAATTGAAACAAACTTGTAAGAGCTTTTTTTGAAAGTAATCTAAGAACTCCATTGATTCTCCCTCTTTGTCTTGCCGTGTGTGCGCGTGTGTGTGTATGTGTGTGCATGTTTGTGTGCTTCTCACTCACGCACTTGTGCCGCCACTTGCTCGAGGTCTTCATACCATCCTCAAGTCTTCCCGGATTGACATTAAAGGAGGTGCTACTCATCACTAAGCTACAGGCATGCCACGCATAGACGACGTTAATGGATGGCGTGGTGCTCATGTCATAGACAAGGTCCTGATTTCCTTCATTAAATCCGAGAGCCGAAAGATGAGGTTCCTTGACATTCTTCAAGGTCCTGAAGGTGACCAGCATGAGCTCAAAAATTTTGAGGCACATTTGGGCCATAACATCTGGTACATTTTTGAACCGGACCCCCAATGCCGAATCGTCAAAATCATATATCCTATGGTAGGTTGGCCTTTAGGTGGTGCTAAGTAGACATAATTGAGCCATTTCTCACATCCTTTGGCTGTCAACACAATTTTTGTGTATTCTGGCCATGACCTTCTTCGAAAGACAGGGCAGTAGCATGGGTTGTATTTGATATACAAAGACATGTTATTCCACGTCCTTACCATCTCCGGGTAGTTTTCAAGCAGACGGATCCTCCAAGTAGGTTGATGTATATTCCCATGCTTGGCACTTGCAGGGATGTCGTCCGGTGCAAACTGTGTCGCCGAGGTTGGTTCTTTTGATGTGTGGTGCTTGATTTCAGCATTGTAATCCGCCATTAATACAGAATGGAGCAGACAAATCATTGGATGTGCCGATCCACCTATGATGGGAGAGGTTTCTAAAGTAATCGGATTTTATGAAGACCTCTTCCAATCGTGACATAGACGCTATCTGAACTGCAACTCTTTTGTCATGGGTTGTGGCCACCTTCTCTAACCTCTGCATCAATTTAGGAGCCTCGATCTCAATGGTGTCCATGCCTTCTTCTGTTTGCTTACCCCTTGGTGCAGGCATGGGAACATATGGGTCTTCAAAAGTTTCCTCCACTTCAATTGGCACTAAGTCTTCAGGTTCGGGTTCTACAAGGGGAGAGGGTTGACGCTCGTATTGCAGAACTTTATTTCGTAGTTCTTCGAGTTCTGCTCGGAGTTCTGCAACTTCTTCAGATGTGTCGACTGCGGTTGTGACTTTGCTTGGTGACTCCTGCTGAGTTGCCAGTTGCTTTAATAGGTCATCTCTTTCTCTTTCTAATGTTGTGTGGGCTTCCAAGAGGTCCGCATGGGTTTCCAACACCATTTGCATATTCTCTGAGGGGATGGCCTTGAATTTCTCTAGGTCGATTTCCTACAGGGAACCCTCTATTGCTGCTTCCAAGTTTTCTTCATTCTGTTTCTGTAGTCGTTTATTTTCCTCAAGTGTTGTAGACATGTGTTTTTGTAATAGGGCCAGGTTGCATCGAAGCTTGAGATTCTCTGTTATCTGGGCGCGTAGCATATCATCCAGTTGTTGTTTTTCTTCCGCATCTGACTGGGGTGGGTTGGCCACTAACTGCTCATGTTGTTCTTGTAAAGTGACATACTGTTGTTATAGTAGCCGCTTTTCACTCTCTAGATCAATGAATCGTGCTTGTAGCGCTTCATGGCTTCGGAAGAGGCTCGTATGCTGGTTATCAAGATGCTGGTAGTGCTGTTGTAGTTGAGACATACACTGATACATATTATTAAATACATTATTAATAGGGGTGGATGTAGGAAGGGTGTTGAATGCAGAAGGGAAGGGAAAAGGGAATGGGAGCGTGTATGCTGTGCTTGAAAAGGGTGAAGTGGGTGGTGGGGGAATGGGAGATTGCGGATGTATGGGGGGAGGGAGAGGTGCGGAGGTGGGTGATATTTCCATGAAATCAAAAGTGGATGCAGTCGTGGGAGTGATTGTGAACATGGGAATTGTGGGTACAGTGATGGTGGTGAATGTGTAAAGTGGTGTGTGGAGTTGTGAATATGAACCGCCAGGAAGTGTGATCAGGGGAACGGGGTTTTCCATGGCTACAGTGTCAGTGGTAGTGTATACAAGAGAGGTGGAGATAGGGTGTGTCGGTTGTGTGGGTTGACTGACGGTCTATGCTTCGGTATGGGCAGTGGACTCTGAGGCGGTGACAGTAGTGGTTACACTGGTAGTGGGAGGTGAATGTGGTGGAGTTGGAGGTAGGGGTGGTAAAGGAGGTGACGGGGGTGCACTTGATGTATGGGCTTCCTCAATGTCATGAATGGTGTGTGTTGTGCCCGTGGTTATGGATGTGGTACCCTGTGGTTCTCATACTAATACATTCATTTGTTTTCCTGCCTGAGGGGGACGTCTGCCGTATCGTTGATCCCATCTTCGTGAATGTACGAGAGCGGTATGCACCATCTCAGGTACCCCCAACACATCAGCTATCATGTCAAGGGTTGCTCTGTATTGCTCGTCCACACCTTCCTCCTCAAGGATTTTGTTCATGAGGGCTTTTCCTGCTGCTAGGGACAGCCTGGGTTGCTCTTGAACTCTGTTGATGGTATCATACAGCTTTTTCAATTCCTGCGTATAAGCTGGGGCACCCTCAAGTTCCTGTAGAACTTCTTGCTCATATTCCCGCTCTTTTTCATTGGACCATCCTTCTCGTTCCTCTTCTTGTTCTTTTTCTTCTTCATCCTCCATTTCAACTACTTCTGGTTGGACTGGCCGAGGTTGGTCTGGGACTGTCTGCTGCCCGCTTGCCTGTTCTGCCTCCACTTCTAAATTCGTAGCATTGATTATTCTGGCCACTTCTTCATCAGTTAGATCTTCCAATGTAAATCCATGAGGAAACTCTAAGTCGGTTGGTACAGGTGGAAACACCAGATTCGGTCCATTAGTGTTGTGTCTTGGTAATCTGATAGTGAAGGGTTGCACACGTCTTGGAAGCCGTGGAGTTGTCTCTGGTGTCAGTGTCGCACCGCGTGCTTGTGCACAGGGCATCTGAACTGCGCCTCTCATTTTCTTTCATGGAGGCCCTGCGATTGATAGTCTATGTTGAAATTCCTGTACCCTTGTCCAAATTAATGCCCTTTGAACTAGCACATCATAAGCCAAACATCTATACACAATCCTGGTGAGGGCACAGCATCCATACAGTACAAACTTTTGCTTTTTATACCACCGTTGATGTGCCAAGTGGATTTGGTTGATAATCCAATGCAGCATGTTGATTGTCAAATGGAAGGCGTCGGCCAAGTATAGACTAAACCATATCTTCTTGGGTCGCATTGTGAACCTCTCCTGAGCGGGAAATACGAAATACTGCATGACCATTCGTAAGTGAATGGCAATCATTGGTGTCATTGCTACCATGTCCTTTAATTTCCTCAGATTCCTGTTCTTCATATTGTCGGGGACCATACTCTCTTTCTCGGTGGGAATGTGCATGCCTTTCATGTCAAGAGCTTCCCTTACCAAATTGATAGTCAGCCTGAAGCGCTTCAGCTCATTGCCCCTTGTGAGAGATGGGAGGACAAAGGTGTTGTATCCCTTTTTCTCTTTGCTCGGAGTGAGGGTGCTAATCAAATACGAGCATCTTAGAAAGTCGGGCTTTGGCAATTGGGATTTGAAGTAATCGTAGAGTCCCGCTTTCTTCCATATCGGTTTCAGTCCTTCATTATTTTACAGTTTCTCAAATTCCCTGGTGAAGAAGTGATACCTGCCCCAGCGCCCATTGAACTCTATCTTTGCCTCCCACAGGTAAGTGCCTTCTCCCAAAGATCCTGCCACATCACTGAACCAATGTGAGTTTTTGCTCACTAGCATTGTGTGCCCCTGTGGAGGATTCTGAATTGGTATGGCATGTAATGCTCTCAATGCTACTGGGCGCTCCTTCAATTCCTGCTCAATGGGAAGACTTTCGATATCCACAATTTGCGGGTTGGTGCTTGCCTGGGAGCTAGTTCCTGCCTCGGCCATGGTGAAGAGACTAGTCACAGGTTCTGTGAGAATAGACAAATGAATGTTAACATTGCAAATGGACACCAAGCGTTCATGTGTCCCCATTACAACATTAACATTATTTTAGTGAGAGGTTAGTAGGTCAATAAGTGCTTGGTGATCGTGTGTGTAGTTAGTGCAAGGATAGTCCTAAAAGCTAAATGGAAAGATGCGGGGTATGAGTGATGTAGTTAGTAAGTGAATATGAATTTACAAATGAGGGTCGGGGGTTTATTACAAGTTTTCGGCTGCCAAATAATGTGCATGGCTTAGGTTTTGATTTGGTGGAGACTCTTGAGGGCTTTATATGAGTGTTTGCTTGGAAATGAGGCTTTTTAGGGACCCATTTGCAAGTGATTTTGCTCGTGCTCATGGGCCAATGTGTGTTCGTGAGTGTTGAAAACAAGTCGGTATCGGTTGTGTGAGTGAGTGAATCATGTTGTACAGGGTGTGGTCTCGGTGTAGCTATTTGAGCCTGCAAGCAAACCTTAGGCACCCGAATTAGTCTTGATTGTGGGCTAGCCTTCCTCAACTTCTTGGGTACCCAAATAGACTTCACTTTCGTAGAAGAATTCCTGAAAGACTTCTTATTAGTGTTTTATTGTTGATTACTAATAAGAAATTTTGCCTGTGTGGTTGGCTTGGTCGCAACAGGGTGTTCGTCTTTCCGCACCCACACTTGTTTCAATGGCTCAGACATTCTGCTTCGCATATTCTTTTGGCCTCCAGCATAGGTAGTACTTTGCTCCTTCTGTATTTGATCTGCCCTTGGTTGCTGCATCCCTCTCGCCTTTGGAAACGAAGGGAGTTCCGTTGCATCCCTCACTTCTTGATTGAGATCATCATTCCTCTGCATCACACAGTTTTGGACAAGAACAGCATGGTCATCTTCATGTGTACTCCTGGAAGGACCAGGAGTTTGTGCCTTTCCTAGTTCCTTGAGTGCTTCATTTTCTAATTCAACTGTAATTCAACTCTGATTTACCCATACCTGAAGAAGTCCGCTTCTTAGGTTTAGGTTGACTGCATGATCATAGATCCAGTCTTGACCGAAGACAAGAGGCTCCGTGAGGTCCTCATCTTGACACACTAGCACTTTAACTGTCATTACTTCGTCTTGAATGTAGAGGGTAAGTTCCACCTCGCCCATGCAAGGGGTTTCCACACCTCCCAATCCTATGAGATATGCTTCTATAGGATTGACAATTAATTTCAACTTTTGAGAGTAAGAAAATTTAACAACACTAGTGGCTGCACCTGAGTCAATCAAAACTCTTACAGTTTTTGCACCCTTTCCTTGTCCTATCTCTAAGGTTACAAAATGACGTCGATCAATTATCCTATGAGTGCTAATACCTGAAACTTTGCACATAGCCATATGATATCCTCGGTCTGCATACACCTCTGTCCTAGGTTGCTCTCTACCCTGTCTTCTCAACTTCATTCTTTAGATGCGTTCCAATGCTTCTGCTTGCGCTTCTTCTCGAATTCGTTTTTCTTCTTCCTTGCGTTTCTTAGCAGTGTTGAGTCGATTTACCATCTCTTCCATCAGAGGTTCCTGATATAACTTGACTCTGCATCCGCTTATGTAGCTCGGGAGAATATCGCCTTCAAATGTGGCTAGTTGCACTGCTCCACTTGTTGAGATTCTATCGATGATCATGGGTCCATAGCCTCTCTTCTCTAGTTTCCTCGCATGTTGTTTCAAAGTGTAGACTAGTACTAGGTCACCTGCCTTCAAACCTTTATCCTTAACGTGGGCATCAAAGTATGCCTTTTGTCGTTTCTTAGCTGCATATATCCCTGCGGCAGCCCTTAGTCTTGTTTCACCTAGTCGTTCTAGGTCAAAGATTCTAGAGGAGAGCTCATGACCCGTCCACTCATGCTCCTGTGCTACCTTCAATGTCGGTATCAAGAAGTCCAATGGTAGCACTGCATTTTGACCGAATACCATCTGAAAGGGTGTGGCTTGGAGCACCATTTTATAGGCGACTCGGTATGCCCAAACAGCATGGTGTAGCTATTTGTCCCAATCAGAGCGTTTATTGTTCACTAGTTTGGTTAACACATTACACAGAATCTTATTTGTGCTTTCGGCTTGCCCATTAGCTTGTGGGTGATAGGGAGCAGACTTCTTCTGTGCTACCAAGAACTCTTGGAGAAGATTTTCAATAACTTCATTCAAGAAGTGGGTGCCTCTATCACTTACCAGCTCTATAGGTAGTCCGTATCTGGTGAACACATTCTCAAATAAGAACCTAGCTGCTGTTTGAGCATCGTTCTTCATTGTGGCTTTTACCTCTACCCATTTGGTGAGATAGTCCATGGAAACAATGATATACTTAGCATGGGAACCCTTAGCTGGGGGATTAATAGGACCTACAAAGTCTATTCCCTACTTAGAGAATGCTCGTCCACCCATCATAGGTTTCAAAGGCATCTCGTCCTTACGTATAGGATACTGAGTTCTCTGACAAACATCACACCGTTTCACATAGGTATGTGCATCCATGTGAAGCATTGGCCACTAAAGACCTGCAAAGAGTATAGCCTTGATCACCTGATCTGGGCCAAATTTTCCTCCTGCTACACCTTGGTGAGCAGTTTCTAAGATCTTGAGATATTCACTCTCATGGACGCATAGTCTCAGGTAACCATCTTTACCACGCTTGTATAGATTATCACCAATGAGTGAGTAATCTAAGGCTTCCTGTTCTAAGCTTCTTTGCCTAGCCAGAGTCATGTCTTGAGGGAATGTTTTCGTCTTTAAGAAGGCTACTAGCGGTTCACTCCAATCTGGCACTATGGACACTTGATAAAGAGTGGCATGTTCCACAGGTGGTTTAGTGCAACAGGTTGGGCATTCCTTGCACAACTTTTGGACATCAGCTTCCATGGTCGGCCAATGCACTCCGAGTCTCCTTAGTGTCTGTAGGGTTTGTTGCTTTGAGTAGTGTTGCTCTAATGCACCTATGTGTGCTAATTGCAACCATTTAGCGTATTCATCCTCTTCCACACAACAAGCCAAGATCCCTTGATCTGTGTGCTTGTACATACTTCCTGCCATGATGTGATACTTTTGGGCTTTTACTACCTCCCTATCTTGAGTGTTTATGACTGGATGCTTAGGCCCGTATGTCAATACTGGCACTAGTGTCTTAGCTCACTGAGGTACAACTTCTAAATTAAATAAGTAAGCATCAGGAAGATCATCTGATACTCCTTGTGGGGCTTCTCCTGATGTGAGCCTAGAAAGATGATCAGCGTGCAAATAAGCCTTACCTTTCCTCACCACAACCACAAAAGTCATATTCCATTAGTAAGAGAAACCATCTTACTAATCGACCTGTATTGCATGGCTTGTTTACCAAGTAAAGTAGATCTTAGTGATCAGTAAAAAATTTAGACTTATTTGCAAGCAAATAGTGTCTAAACTTCTTAACCGCATATACCATGCCTAAGCCTTCTCTCTTAGTAGTGGTATAATTCCGTTCAGCTGCATTCAATTGTCTACTAGCATAGGCAATGGTAAGATCTATATTACCTTCACCAGTAGGTTGTGTTAACACACACCCAATAGCATAATTGGATGCATCTACGTGAACATGAAAGGGCTTATTCCAATCTGGTGTGGTCAAGATTGGTGCTGAACACAATCTTCTTTTGAGTTCGTTGAATGAGTTTTCAAATTCATTGGTCCACTCAAAGTTAGTCAAAAGCCCATAGAGAGGCTTTGCTATGATGGCATACATGTGTATAAACCGTCGCTAATAACCACAATGCCCCATGAAAGCTTGTACTTCCTTGACGTTCTTTGGCCTAGGTAGTTCTGCAATGGCTCTCACTTTTTCCTCGTCCATAGATATGCCATTCTTTGACACTATGTGTCCTAGAATCTTGCCTTGCGTGACCATGAAAACACACTTTTCTGGGTTCAGGCAGACTTGATATTCTCTACATTTGTCAAAGATTTGTCTGAGTTCAGGAATATGGGTTTGTCTACTGTTGGAATGAGCACAAAGATCATCAACATAGACCTCTAAGTTCTTCCTCAAGAACTCCTTAAATACATGGCACATCAGCCTCTGGAAGGTAGCGGGTGCATTGGTAAGCCCAAATGGCATTACTCTAAAGGAAAATATGCCCCACTTTGTGGCAAAAGCCATCTTATGCTGATTTTCTGGTGCAATGGCTACTTGATTGTAGCCCGAAAATCCATCAAGGAAGCTGTACAGTTCCTTGCCTGCTACTCTTTCTAGTAGATGCTTAGTGATAGGGAGTGGATAGTTATCTCGGATAGTGGCTGCATTAACCTTCTTCAAGTTAATGCACACACGTAGCTTTCCATTCTTCTTAGGCACCACTACAATGGGTGATACCCACTCAGTGTGCTCAATCTCATAGATAGACCTAGCCTCAACCAAGCGATCTATCTCTTCTTTAATCTTAGCAGCATAATTATAGATATATGTATATGGCTTCTGTTTCGAGGGTTTCGTGTCTGAGGTCATGGGAATTGTGTGTGAGCATATGTCTGGGTCTACACCCTTGAAGTCCTTGTAACTCCAAGCGAATACATCTCTGTATTCCCTTAACAATGCTATCAACTCTAAGACTTGCTCTTCCTCTTCCGTCAGGTCATGGCCTATGTATGTGCATCTTTCATCTCCTTCTTCTATGGCTACAATCACTTTCTTGGTGGTTTCTTTGTTATCATAGGCCTCTCTTGATTGAGCCTCACGTTTAGGCATTCTTATCATGACTCTTCTATCGTCTATCTCATACTTTTTAAAGTTTTCAGGGACCTCAAACAAAGATTCTCCCTCTTCTGGTGTGACTTCTCTCTTCTTTCTTTCCTTTCCTTCATCATGAGGGGTCACTTGTGTGGCCAATCTTACATCATTTGTAAGCTCTCCATGTCTCTGAGGATGAGCTTCTACCTCATAGAAGTATTCTTCATCTGATGCAAAAGGTGGGTCCATAATGATTGACTCTAGATCGGAGTCACTTGCATCCTCAAATGCATCAGGGCTAGGTTCACACTCTTCTAACACTGCCTCTCCCATGGTTGGCTCTATGGAGAAGACTGAAATGTCATAGCCATCCTCATCACAGTGAGGTGTCCATTGTTCTTCATTGATGGCTACATCGATTGTTGCTAGGATTTCTGCCCAGCCATGAGGTTCAAATTCCTCGTCAGGAAATACTACAGGTCCATAGGCTGGGTCTTGAACTGATCTATGTGTTTCCTTTGCACCTACCTCTCTAGCTTTTTCTCTCTTCTCTTCTTCTATTGCTACTTTGCACATCCACAAATGAGTATCTTCATGCATCCATGAGGATCCTGATCCTATGGAATGCACCGATTCTATATCATCTTTGGCTCTATGGATGGGATTCCATTGGATAGGAGGGACATCTCTATGAGAGTAATCTTTGAGATTCACTTTGGTAGTAACACCTAAGTGTTGCAGGTACAAGGAATTGGTTCCCCAGTCCTGTACCACTTGCAATTGTCGCATAAATGGTCTGCCCAAAATCATCTCATAGGCATGGTTCTTGCTAAAATCGCATATAGCAAATGTGTGCTCAAACTCAACACCGCATGTAGTGAGAGTTACTCCTTCTAGTAGTCCTAAAGGTCTCTCTATGTGACCATCAGCCATCTGCAATTTCATTCTCGTGGGCCTGAGTGCTGGCTTGCCCCAACGCTTCCATAGGGAAGTAGTAGCAATGGCAACTACGGCCCTTGAGTCGAGAATTGCCTTAGTTGTATATCCTTGGTGAGTAATGGGAAGATAGGTGTTTCCTTCTTCTCCTTCACTCATGTCTCCTACCTTGTCTAGAGGAATTTCTGGCATTGTCCTATGAGAACCTACCTGGGAACACGGTTTGGCTATCTCTGGTACTTGATTGGCTACATGTTTCCATAGCTATGGCCTTACTTTGAGTAGCTCTTCTAAAGTGAGGTTGCACTGCACTTTAGTGTTTTTCACTACCTCTGTGTTCCTAGGTATGACTCAGTCTTCGTTTCTTACCATGACTGTGGGTGCTCTCATACACGTGGACTTTGCTTCCCATGGGCCTGTGAAATGGGGTAGTTCTTGTATGGAATTAGATTCGAAGTCTAATCTCTCCTGAGATTGAGTGCTCTCCTGTTCTTCATAAATGGATGGGATGTCTTGTGGGAATTGGTCGTGTGCATCATCCACAAGTTCAATGGGAGGAGGGACTTCACTCTCTTTAGCCCATTTGTCTTCTTGAATCTCTCGTAGGAATTTTGGTGTGAACGGATTCATAGAAGAAGATGTGTCTGGCTCCGTAGAGTTAGGCACATAGGTTTCCTGGGTAGGTAGGCTCACTCTCTCACTTGCCTTGCCCCTATTCCAAGAGGCGGGTTCCTTTTTTAATTGTGCAATTAGCCTCTCTATTCTTTCTAACAGTCCTTCAAAGTGCAACTGCGTCTTGGCTGAGCTAGATATGTTAAAGAGGCGGCTGGCTTCAAACATGGTTTGAGCCAATTCCACCATCTTAGCACAAATTTTATTTTGTTCAAGCTCTAATTCTGCTCTAGGCTAGCACTTTTCATGATCAGTTATGTTTGGACCTTCTTGGATTCTAGCTTGATATGCTTTAAGCATCATGTTTAGGTCCTCAGGAGTGGGATCTGCAAATACTGATCCTACTCTAGGGGGTGGTGGGATTGTTTGAGATGGGTTGGAAGGTGAGGGATCAGATGGAAGTGGGAATGGCGCTGGTGGCGTAGTGAGAGGGAGGTTGAGATGTGAGTTCGGTTATCCTGGCTCTTGTTTCTCTTAGGCTTTCCTCGAGTTCACTCAGCTTTTTTGCCCATTGCCTCTTCATTCTTTCTCGGCTATCTCTCCAAGCTCTAGTCCGTTTCTTGGTCATGCTCTCTGTTTCACTAGCCTCAACACTTTTTTCCTCGTTTAAAGTTTGGTTCTGCTGCAAGGCTTGAGCTCTAGTGACTACTTGCACTAGTGCAGTGGAAGTTACACTCCCGGAAGAGTCTGCCACTAACCCAATAACATTGATAGGAGTAATTTTTGGAATATTACTGGGATTCTTTGGGCAATCTCGTAAGAGATTCTCTTTTCCACAATCCGTACAAAAGCCTTGGATTGTCACTGAATGGGGTTGTGTAGGTGGAGGTAAGGGGCAATCACGAATGAGGTGATCTCCCTGACATCTGTAGCATGGTCCTCTAGGGAAGGGAGGTCTTACTTGTCTACGTTGAGGTCTAGGGTTGGGGTTTGTATACATAACGTTTGCGTAATCTGACTCAGAATTAGGTTCACTTGGCTCTTCACTATAGTAGGACTCACCATGTTCGGGAGACTGCATGTAGTAGGCCTGGGGGCTATCAATATGTGTAGAATCGAAACTATGGTCGCTCGGGTCACTTTCTGATAGCAGTGGTGTTACTGGCACTATGGCTCTATTCAGGTTCTCTTCTGCAGCTGTGTACTTTACAGGGATCACATTGGTTGGAGCGGGAGGTTGTTGCGCTAGCACAGGCTGAGGTCTTTGCTGATTTTGGTAGGGTTGCTAATAGGGTTGTTGTGGTCGGCCATATTGTTGTGGTGGGTATTGGTTCTGATATCTTCCTTGTTGTGGATAGGGCTGAGGGTAAGTTTGCCTAACCGCTTGCTTATTGTATGGACAGTCTTGTGCTGTGTGATTTGTGTATCTCCGTTCTATGGTGCAGTATTGGCTACTGGGATTCACTTGGGGTTGAGCCATAATGGGGCATACGTTCGCCATATGGTCACCACCGCAAGTATAGCACCTCTTTACTGGGGCAAACCTTGGGATTTGTTTGCTAGTGACACCTAGTTTTTGAGCTACTTTCTCAGCGAGTTCCTCAATTGATGTGGATTGCGAAGAAGAGCAGCTAGAGGCACTATCTGAATCTTTGTAGATTTTGGAGAGCTCTAACTCCTCCCCTATGTTATCCTCGATGTTGATGCACATGCGTACACACTCTTCTATAGTCCTAGGGTCTTTCAAGTACACATATGACCTCAATTTCGTACTTAGCAATCCATCCAAGAATAAAGCCACTTGTTTGGCTAGTGTGGGTACCTCAGTAAATTTCTGGGATCACGTTTCCAAATTCGTCTGTCCTATCTGGGTGACTGGTGACTACATATATGGTTCCTTCTTTGTCCAGGTATGCTCCATTTTCAAACTTGAGAGCTGGGTGTTCTAGTCCAATAGATTGATCTGGGTTTTTGATTTGTACCACCGATCTTCCTAGGCCGTCCTCATAGATGCTAGCACCTAATCGATTGGTCCTAAGGTATTGCACCTATGTCTTGTAGGGGCCTTCCACCCTATACAAATATGGCACACCTGAACTTCTTGTAGTTTTGTCCATACCTTGAGACATCTCTGATTCACTAGTCTTAGAGCTAGGGTAATGTGAAAAGTGGCTCAACTGCTGGGCCCAAGACCTAGCAGTGTGATTGACACTAGCCTCTGAAGACCTAAGACTTTGTCTATCCCTCCCTAGATATCGTCCTGATCTAAGGTTCATATGCTTTATTGAGCAATCCCCAATTTTACCCAAGTACAACCTCGTTGCTGAGTTTTTTTGTATCAGTTACTTGATTCTTTTTAGTTGATTATCGTGTTTAGGATCTTGTCTAATACCACGTCGTCAGGAATACTTGAGTTAATTTCCAAACTTGAAGTTGATCGTTCCACGTTAAGTTCTTTTCCTTTAAAGTTATCAGTCACACATAGGTTATCTCTTGAACTTGATTTCCTAGATAGTCTTTGACTTGTCTCATGCCTATCGTTGCCCTGACTTACTTCTAGTACTATTCGTACTTAGCCTAGGCTAGGAATCGACAGAGGGGGTTGAGAATTTTCCAACCTTGAGTTCCTCCCTTGGTTGCCCTTGTGTGCTCAAGAAGTGTGTTCCCAAGCTTGCACTTACTCTTGCTCCGATAGCCCTTTGATGCTCTCACTGTACCTGTAAGAGTCCCAAAATTAGCTCAAGATTTAAATTGAAAAGACATAACCAAGCACTTCCATTCATGTAACTCAGATACCAATTAGCCTTTGACTTTATGGAAAACAATTCTAGAGATCCCTTGGTTTTGTTCCCCCTAGATATGATCAACTTCAAAATACTATATCTAATAATCCTGATATTAATTTTATCGTAACCAATGGAGGTTTTGGTTGTACTCCCCATGACCTTTCCAACAAGCCCAAGATCACCCCAATTGGATTTCGTATGAGAAAGTTATGAGTGTTCAGGGTTCTAGGTTTAAAACAGGGGAAAACAGGTCAACAGGCAACTGGCTTTTTCCCAGATCCCTAGTGTATAGGCCTCACAAGACTCTAAATGTGTGATCTTTGTGTCCCCAATTTCTCAAAATATTGGAATTAAAAAACCCTAAAATCTTGGCCAAAAAGCGTGTCAATCGCGATTGACAGGTCTGTCAATCGCGATTGACAAAGGTGTCCGTCGGGGCCTGTCGATCGCGATCGACAGTGTCAATCATGATCGACAGAGTCGGTCGTGAGTTTTGTCAATCGTGATCGATTGTGTCAATTGTGATCGACACCTTTTGCGCGAATTTCGATGAGATTTCAGTCGATCGGGGTCCTATCCATCGCGAGGGACACTTGTATGCGCGAATCCTCTCGTCAATCGTCAAAATTTAGTCGGTCGCGATCGACGGTGTCAATTGCGACTGATAGAGGTGTTGGTCATGGCTGTCGATCGCGATCGATGGTATCAATCGTGATTGACAGGGTCTGTCAGTCGTTTCTGTCGGTCGCGATCGACAGAATCTGTCGATTGTGGCTGTCGATTGCGATCGATGGTGTCGATCGTGATTGACTGGGAAACAGGGAATTTTTTAAGTTTGTTTGGTGATTTGGAATGTGCTCTCCATGTGTATTAAGGTGGTGTACTTTGTTTTACCAAAAAGCAAAATTTTCTGTCGATCGCGATCGACAGAGGTCGGCGACACAAAGACCGTTGCGAGCTTGTCCGTACCTATGCAGCATGTTGGAGGGGATGATACAATTGTACCTGCAAGATCACTCACAAAATAGATAGAAAAACAATGCACACAATTCGCTCTCTCGCTCTCTCTCACAAGTGGAATGAAGGAAATGGAAGGGAGAAGATGATATGATAAAAAAACTAAAGTTTTTTTCGCGATGATGGAGATGGAGATCGGATATGGTGAGGATGATGATGGTGATGATGATGGTGAGGTAAGAAAGAGAAAGATAAGAAAAGTAAAGAAATTACCTACAATGCCAATGTCTCAATTCTACGTCTTACCATCACATGCTCGTCCTCAAAGCTCGATCCTCGGCAATGGCACCAAAATTTGGTGTAGCTCAGTGATGAGTAGCACCTCCTTTAATGTCAATCGGGGAAGACGTGAGGATGGTATGATGACCTCGAGCAAGTGAAGGCACAAGTGCGTGAGTGAGAAGCACACTAACATGCACACACATACACACACACGCGCACACACAGTAAGTCAAAGAGTGAGAAGCAATGGAGTTCTTTAGATTACTTCCAAAATGCTCATACAAGTTCAAATCAATTACAAGCTAACCTCAAAAATGAGCTCTCTAGCTCTATTTATAGTTTTTGACTAGGTTTTGGCCATGTCCAGACCTAATGTCTGGCCTAGTTAAAAATTAGGTTCTAGGTCCTATTTGAAGGCTTAAATGGAGTCTAAAAATTATGAAAACTGGTAGGTAGCTAGTTCTAATGCTCCTCAAGCTCAAGCACTCCTTGGCTTGCACAAAATGGAGCTAAAAAAATATGAAATAGTATATACAATGGCTTTCAATGATGAAAATTACCCTTTTTGTAGGGATTTCCTCTATCGATTTGTCATACACATCTTCGAGCTCCCTACTTGCTCCTTCTCCTTGTGTGTCCACCTCTTTGATATGCTTTAGCTTCCAAAAAAAGTAATGGCCTACTTGCCAGATCGTCGTTGACTACTCTGTCTGCTTGTGCCTTCTCTTCGATCTGACTCCCTTCATAAGCTTCCTTGTCTTGTGAGTCCTTCAGTTCCTTGACTACTGCTAACAGCATCCAAAGATTTTACAATGCTATAGACTAGGTCTTCTTCCATTCCACACCATATGGAGTCCTTCCATCTAGTGACTTAGAAAGAATTCTATTTATGAGATATGTGGTTGTAGACATAGCCTCTGCCCATAGGTAGTTTGGCAATCCCTTTTCATTGAGCATGGACCTTTTGGCTTCAACAATAGCTTTGTTTCTCCTCTCTAATACACCATTGCATTTGGGTGTATAGCTTGTAGTGGGTTCCCTTTTAATGCCTCTTTCATGAAAGTAGGCATCAAATTCAACAGAGAATTATTCTCTTCCACCATCATATCTGAGTCTTTTCAAAGTCTACCTGTCTGGTTTTCAACAAGAGCAACATACTTCTTAAAGAAATTAAAAACTTCATCCTTGTGCTTGATGAAAAACAGAACGGTCCACCTCCTTCAATCATCTATAAAAGACACATAATATCTTGAGTGTCATAATATCTATGAGAGTTTGAGATCCATAGCTAAATAAAGCTATGTTCTTTGTATCTTCCACTTCAAAAGTGAAAAGCCTTCCTTTCTTTTCTCATTTTGCAATCCTTCGAAAGCCTTGCCTTGGGTCTTCAACATATGCTCCAAATCGGTTGAATCTTACCTGCAATCCCTTTTCAACAATCCGCCCAACATTTAGTAAATTTTTGGTAATTGTAGGGACATACAAGACTTTGCTTAAGAGGTTCATGTTCCCATCTCATGTCTTCACATTACCTATCTTTTCCACTCACTTCTTTGTATCATCTCCTATTTGCACTTCCTGTTTGTTGTGAGGATATTTCACATTAGAAAGTAGAGCCATATTCTTGCTACATGATTTGAGAATCCTGAATCAATGTAAAAGATGTGATCATCATCATTACCCTTCTTCACTAATAGATTCATAATCAGTAATGAATCTTCTTGACTTTGGTCCCCTCCATAGTTATTGTAACTCTTCTTCCTATATGGACACTTTGATAATTGTTGTTGGTGTTTTAATTGTTGTTGTAGTTGTTGTTGTAGCATCCATTGTATCTGCCTCTATTTGATCCATATCCACCTCTAGTTAATTCTCTTCCTCTTGAGTTCCTCCGATTCTTGAAACATTTTTCACTAGTATGATTAAATAATCCACATATATTGTAAGGTTGAGATGATTGGAATCTCCCTCTACCTTGCTTTCCACCTTTGCCTCTTTCTCTAGCTCTTCCCCTACATGAAACGTTTCCTTGGAAAGAGCTACCTTCATCTTCATTCTTCTTATTCTTTGTCTTGTCGTTGACCTTAGCTTTATCAGAATATAAGGCAAAAGTTTGATTACCTCTTGAGAACTCACCACCTTTGCTAATCTTTCCTTCATGAGTGAAGAGTTGGCTCATGAGTGCGTTAAGGTTGGGTACATGCATACCCATGTATAAATCCATGGCTATTCTGAAGGACTCCCACTTGTGATCTCCTTGGATTCCATTTATGATTTGTCTAATCATTTATTCCTATTCAATTACCTCTCCAATGCTTCCAAGTTGATCTGAAATCTCCTTCATCTTTGTGACATAATGAGTCACACTTTGCTTGGGGCTTTTCTTCATTGTTGTGAACTCCATCCACAATTGGTTCTTCCTTGCTTGAGTGTTGGGAGAGAAGAAAGAAGGAAGTGCTTTCCAAGTCTCTCTTGATGTCTTGCATCCCTTGACATGAGGTAAAAGAAAATCAGAGATTGGGTTTAGAATAGAGGACATTGCAAGTACATCCTTTGAATACCAATTTGAAAGGCTTTCCTCTTCTTCGTGTGATGGTTGCCCTTTGTTCCTCATGATTGGCATAGCGTGATTTATAGATGTGTATCCGAATAGATTCATCCCTTGAAGATAAGCCTCCATCCTTAGAGACCATGCTGGGTAGTTGTTTCTATCCTTTCCATTGTTGATGGAAATCATTCTTCCATGTTGATTGACTATGCTCTGATACCACTGTGAAGAGGGATGGTGGATTCAATCTGAAGATGAGTTGGTGCTGCTGCAACCAGCTTCACACTAGCCAACTGAGACTTCAGAGTTGGTTAATAAACCCTTTGAGCTTCGTAGATCCATAGAAGAAAAATCACGCAAGTTTTTTTGAACACGTATCTCGAAATTTTGAGTCAAGACAGACTAGCAGCAGAATGAGAAGCTACCAAAACTTGCTATTTTTTGTACATACACTTGATAGAGAAGATGAGCAATGCTCTCAACCTAGCAGCAAATAGAAAATTTTCTTTTGAAGATAGAAAATAGACTTACAGAGCTTGCGAATCCAAGTTAAAACACATCAATTGATGAACTCAGCATTGAAAACAAGGTTTAATAGCATCTTGAACACTCCCTCAATTTTTAGGACTCTTCAAAGATTCGACTAGTGAGGAGAAAGAGAAAGATTTCTCACAAATGGTAAATCCAAGGAAGAAGAATTTTATGACATAAACTAGACTTGAAGAGCAATTCAATGCACTTTAAAACACTAAAAAAGGTTACTTATAGCCCAAAATATGAGCCTCTGAAGTTACTGTTCTAAGTGAGTATAGTAGAGACTAAAACAGAGAAGAAGTAAATGATGAGTGTATCGATTCACATATAATTACAACCACATTGGCAATGAATCCTTGCACAATGGGAGTATGGAGTAAGATTTTCAAGCTCTACAAATGAACATAAAGTGGGCACGGATTAATCTCTCTTTTGGTGACTTCCTTCTTGCTCTTTTTATAGCTACTTTGGAGGTAGTTTTGAATTTGAATCCAAATAACTTCACCTAAAAGTGATGGTAAGAATTAGGAGATATTCTCTTAGTAGATCGATTGGTGTTTTTAGGTAGTTAGAGCCACAAATTTCCATTTTACATCATGGATGACTGAAGCCATTCTTTCTTTCATAATTACAAGAGATATAATATACTCTTTTACAAGAGCTATTCATATGTCTTTACATATGACTTCAA
>CM035427.1:6956608-7226608 GCA_020310875.1 Ceratopteris richardii
TGTGTGTATGTATGCATGTGTGTACAAGTGTGTGTGTGTATGTATGCATGCATGTGTGTATATGTGTGTATGTATGTATGCATATGTATGTGTATGTGTGTGTATATGGGTGTGTGTATGTATGCATGTGTGTATATGTGGGTGTGTGTATGTATGCATATGTGTATGTGTGTGTGTGTGTATGTATGCACATATGTATATGTGTGTGTATGTATGCATGCATGTGTGTATATGTGCGTATGTGTGTGTGTATGTATCCATGTGTGTATGTGTGTGTATGTATTTCTATCTCTCTCTCTCTTTATCTCTCTCTATCTTTCTCTCCTTCATCTCTCTTTATCTCTCTCTATCTTTTTGTCCATCATCTCTCTTTATTCCTCTCTCTATCTTCCTCTCTTTTATCTCTCTTTATCTCTCTCCATCTTTCACTAGATCTCTCTCTCTCTCTCTATTAGTAGAGAATAAAACAATCACTTACAAGTATGTACCTCTTTTGTATCATTGACTTCAAAGCCTAACGTATGTCATCTCTTGTCAAATTTCAAAGAATTGATGCCAAAAAATGCGTACAAACTCAAAGAGAAGAGAAATTATAAAACATAAAGCATAGAGAAAGACAAAGGGTAAGAGTACACACACCACTTACCAAGATGTGAGATTTAGAGAGAGAGAGAGTGTGTGTGTGTGTAGAGAGAGAGAGAGATCTATGTGTGTGTGTGCACAAGACAATGCATGTCACAATTCGGTTCATGCATGCAAGTTCAACAGAAGCATCCCCACAATCCATTTTAAATTGTCATAATGATTGTCAAATGACCATTGGTATGCCTAATTGCATTTTTCAAATGTTCATACAAACATCGAGCATGACCATCAGTATAGGCAGCATCGGTATGCCCCTCATATGTTGTAGTGATTGTCAATGACATTTATTCAAGGCTAGAAAAAATCGAAGAAGAGGCTACCTCATCTTCTAGAAGAGCCCGGATTCCTATTTCTGTTCAACAAGAGGTCAGTGAAGAAGAAGGAACCACTTCATCATTAGGAGTTAGCAGTACTACTATCAGATTACTTCCTAGAGAAGAGCAATCTAGATGGGATTCAAGGATGCAATAGCACATTCATATATTATTATCAGAGTCAAGAGGAATATTATACCTCGAATGAGGTCTTGCAAAAGCTATCGTTAGGGTTGATTGGAGTTAGAGAATCTCTATCAGAGTAGAAACCCTGCTAGGAATGTTCATCTAAGGAGACAACTAGCCAACACAAGGATGAAAGTTGGTGAATCAATTCAATCACATATTTTGAAGCTCAAAGATTTACGAGATCTGTTCTGCAATGTTTGAGTTACAAATTCCAAATCAAAAGATGGTAAGTACACTTCTACACTCACTTCCACCTACATATCATGTTTTTGTTACTTCTTTATCTCTCTGTAAAAGAGATAGAGAACTTCCATTTGAAGAGCAACTATTCCTATTACCTCAAGATCGAGATGAACAAAAGAGTATGGAACAGAATGATGAAGCCATGTTATCAACATTGAAGGGAAAGAAGAAGGAGACAAAGAAGGAGAATAAGAGTCTACAATCTAAGAAGTAAGGTAAGCCTTCTAATCCTTGGTCTTCCGGCACTACCCTTAATTCTTCCTCTTCACCCAAAGAAAAGTCTTCGATTACATCTAGTTCAGAGAAATGATTATACCATTACTATACGAAAATAGGTCATCTCATAGAAGAATGCAAAACAAGGATTTTCAATGAGAAGAAGAAAGCATCAGGCAATAGTGGTGAAAATGATCCAAAACCTAAAACTTAAAAGGTATATTCATATGAATCCTTTACTATTGAAGAAATAGCTTTTGATCGAGGAGCATTAAATGAAATCTTAGATAATCCTTGGATTTTTTATTCAAGAACTACTAAGCATATGAGAGGTTGTAGAAAGGCATTTTCTTCCCTTTCTAACTCTTCAGTTAGAAGACTGACCATTACAAATGCTCAAGATCTAGATGTCCTTGGTGTTGGAGAAGTGAACCTAAAGTCAAGACGAAGTGGAAATTTCACAAGTTCTAATGTTCTTTATCTTCCAAACATGAAGAAGAATTTACTCTCTATCTCTACTTTCTTGTTAGATAGTTATAAGTTTATTTTAAAAAATTATTCATGATAGATCCTCTCACCTAATGAGGATCATAATATACTTTTAGCTGAAAACAAAAGTGGTATGTTTGTATTGTCCAAAGTAAGTCATGCTAATGTTCCTAGGTCTACCACACCTATGGAGAACATGAAGTTAAGGGATGCTAGATTTGGCCATATCAGTTATGTAGCTCTTAAGCATATCAAAGATCAAGCTATGGTGGAGAGTTTACCTACTTTTGGTTTACCAGATGATGTAGAATCATGTGAAGGATGTCTTGGAGGAAAGCTTCACAAAATACCTTTCACAAAGCATGGATAATCATAGACATAAGGAAGTTGTAGATGATACACTCAGATATGAATGGTCCGATGAGAACATATTCTATTCAAGGTTTTAGGTACTTTGTTATGTTTATTATTGAATTCTCAAGATATTCATGGATTTATACTCTTAAAGTGATGTCAAAGGTTTTTCCTACTTTGAAGAAGTTTATAGCTATGGTTGAAATTGAAATTCAATCAAAGATCCATATTTTGAGAGGTGATAGAGGAAGAGAGTACATGTCTAAAGACTTTAATTCTTTTCTCAGAAACAAAGGTATCTCTCATTAACTCACTATTGCTTAAACCCCAAAACAGAATGGTGTTGTAGAGAGAAAGAATAGGATACTTGTTGAGATGATGTGTGGTATGATATCATCCAAAAATCGTACTCCTAAGTTTTGGTTTGATGCAGTACATATAGGTAATCAAATTTTGAATAGGTCTTCGATAGAAGCTTTAAAGATCATTACACCTTATGAAGCTTATCATTGGAAGACGCCCAATGTGAGTTACTCTAAAGTTTTTGATTCCCCAGCTTATGTTCACATTGAGAAGAAAGATTGTGCTACGCTTGATGTAAAAGCCATTTAAGCTGTCTTTATAGGTTATGCAATTCAAAGAAAGGGATACAAATTTTATGTCTCAGATACAGGTGATATCCTACTCTCAATCAATGCATATATTGTAGAAAGTCACATTTATTATAAGAAGAAAGAAAGTCCAAATTTCATAAAAGCAGATGACTATGCATTTTTTAGAAGGAATTTGGATTCTTAAATTCAGCCATACAAGGGGATGATATTGAGGTTCCAACTTATGAAGTTGGAGAAGGTTCAAGAGTTCCAAAAGAAAGAGATATTGAAGAACCATAAAAGATTCCACAACTTTTAAAGGATATGCCAAAGTGGTTATATCAAACCTGGAAGGATAGTGTTATGAATGAATACAGTAGAAGAACTAGAAGTCATATGAGATTCATAATATTTTAGCTCTTACCTAAGATGTAAATGAGTGAGATCATGTTCAAGATGCACAACATAGTCTGATATGGAAGAAATCTATGCAAGAATACATTGATTTTATTCATAAGAATCAAACATGGAAGCTTTTTGAGTTACCAAAAAGCAAGAAAGATACTGTTATTAAGTGGATCTTAAAAATCAAAAGAAAAGTAGATGGTACCATATACATGTATAAAGCAAGATTATTTGTCAAAGGTTATGCACAAAAGAAAGGTATTTACTTTGATGAGATCGTTGCACCTGCATCTAGGATGATACTAGTCAGGACAATACTTTCTGTAGCTGCAATCTTTGGTTGGAAAGTAGACCAGTTAGATATCAAATTTGCATTTCTTAATGGTGATCTCCATGAAGATGTTTATGTGAAGTAGCGAAAATGTCTTAAAGAGACACATAAACATCATTTAGTGTGCAAGCTTATCCAAGCTTTGTATGGACTAAAGCAAGCACCAAGACCTTAATGGTGATCTCCATGAAGATGTTTTTGTGAAGCAGCCACAAAGTTTTAAAGAAACATGTAAACATCATTTAGTATGCAAGCTTATCCAAGCTTTGTACAGACTAAAGCAAGCACGAAGACCTTGGTATGAGAAGATACATGTTTATCTTCTATCTATTGTTTTTGAAAACTTAGATGCAGATCCCTCTCTTTATGTGAAAGCTAAAAAGAATGTTTTGATTAATGTTATTATGATATATGTTGATGATATGATCATGACATGTCCTAAGGATTCAGACCTTTAATATTTTAATGCAAAACTTAATCATACATTTGATGTAAATGATTTGGGTATTTTGCATTATTATCTTCAGATTGAGCTCAAGTGCAGAGATGAGTGTAGCTACATGACACAATAGAAATTCATTGAGAAATTGTTGGAAAGGTTTGAGATGATAGATTCCAAGCCTCTACAGATACCTATGGAAGTCAATGTATTATTATAGTCGAAAGCAGACACAAAACCATTTGTTGCTACATTATATAGTCAATTAGTTGGTTGCTTGATATACCTATGTAATACATGCTCGACACTCAGTTTGGTGTTTCTCAAATATTCAAATTCATGCACACTCAGCTCAGGATTTAGTGGAAATCTCTTCAGACATATTTGCAGACATCAGAAGTTTTGTAGATGATTGAACCTTGTACCATTGTAGATGATTGAACCTTGTACCATTGTGACAACCAAATGGCATAGCACGATAGATATGCCAAATGTCTCTCATGCTGTCTACCCGGGTTCAAGTATCACATGGCTCAAATCGAAGGTGGTGATAGCATAGAGGCATGTTTTTGTTTGGAAAATCAAACATAGCTTTTTAGTACATTGCCATTCTTGCAATAGATTTTTTGAGGAGATTTTTTCAATAGTGATCATTAATTTGTGTACTTCAAAGCTATAGAACAAGGCCTTAAGATCACTTGTGAGATATCTTCTCAAGGAGCCTTCTCAAGTGCTCAACATGAGGAGGAGATCTTGGAGGCCCTCTTGGAGGGAGATTTTCACATTGTTCGAGGAGGTGTGCTCTACATCTTGAGACATCTAGAGGAGTTCATGTCAGCAACATATTGTGAGTAACAAATCTAGATTTGTCCCCACTTGTTCATTCACTAGTTTCTTATTTAGATTGATCGAAATTTGGGTTTGCTATAAAACAACTCTAAATTGTTCATATTCTCCATACGCTCTCACACACACTCCATACCTCTTAGGCACACAATCTCTTGTATCTAGTTCCTATTTCTTCCTAGATTGAGATATTGTCAATTTGTATCATATTCAAACATTGTATTTGACATTGGAATATAGATAGTGTAGGTGATCCTCATAGCTTACTGTTACACATGAAATTTTGCCTATTTAAGTACCTAAAAACCGTTACTATCATAAAAGCATAAAGGACCTACTAGACCACATATATAGCATCATTGTAATATAAGGAGTCACTTGTATATTGTTTATAACATAATATCTTTTGTTGTTCTGCTCAAGAAAAAATATGAGAGCCATGTGTGAACCCTCTCTCTCTCTCAATGGTTGCATGTGAAATCTAATGGTTTCACATGAAATCTATCTCCACCATGCAATTTCAATGTATGTATGCATGTGTGTGTGATGTGTATGTATATATGTGTTTATATGCATGCATGCATATTTGTATGCATGAATGTATGTATGTGTGCATCTATCTGTATGAATGTGTGTATGTATGTATGGATGTGTTTGTTATTGACTTTGGAGTTGTCCTCTCCAATCATGAAGTACAAAAGAATTAACAAATCATCTTTATTTTATCAATCCTGGGAATATTCATAAGACCACAGCCCCTTCTAGATGATAGATTCATAGAAATAAGAGATTAATGGCTGGAATTCTGAGAAAATGAAAATGAAGAGGAAATATCTAGGGTTTACCTTATCTAGAGCAAATCTTCACCATTTTCTATGATCTTTGTGTCTAATTCATGTGATTTTCTCAGCAGAATACAAATATGAAATCAGAATTGGAAAATATCACCTGTATCACAGAGATGAGACAATCGCGATTCTGTACCAGTAGACGATTTTCACATTTCTGACACTTTCTTCAATCCTTCTCCACTTATTACATCAGTAATCATCTCTCTTCATACATTTCACTCAGTATTACACAAATGAGACTCACAAATCTCCATGATTAAGCAAGAAGCAAGCACTTACATCAAAGGAAACACACACAACAAGAGAAATCACGATTTCAGCAGAAACTCTCTCTTCTCTATTGATAGCATGTACAAATGATTAACCAACCCCTCCAAAATAGAGAAAATTGACTTTTATACATTTTCAAGTGTCCTCTTTCACACTTGAATTTTGGTCCTTTCCTCTATTATTCTAAAAATATGCTATCTAAGAGTTTCCAAAAATTCTATAAAAAATACATAAGATTCTATCCAACATAAGGAAGACTCTTCCTTATTTTTACAACATTTGCATAAATATTTCTACAAATTTTTATTATTTACAATATTTTTCTTTTTTTTTAAAAGATTCCAAAAATGCTTCTTCCAACATCCTTCCCCTCCTAAGCCTTTCGGCTCCTGACGAAAAAAAATCTTCCTGCTCATCTCAGCATTGATCACTTTTCTTCATTTCTTCTTTCGTTGATATACTTGTGACAGCAAATCGTGACTTTTTCTTTCTGTTATATTTAAATTGTTGACCATCTCGAACAAGGCTTTTCTCCACTGTACTGCAGCTTCAGGTTTATCTATAACATCTTTTTTCAGATACTCTGTATAGGCGGCTTCATATGCTGTGAGTCTGGACTTGGTGACGACTGATAGGTTTCCAAAAATTTCTGACTCCCTCTCAAAAAATCCATAATCAAAGGCGTCCTCAAAAATCTGTAAGTAATGACTGCCCAAAAATATCACTCTGCTGTAATATGCCATTAAACAGATTCTATAAGGAGTCTCGCTCAAATCAAATAATAAAGCATCTGTGGGAGAATTGAAACCAATATAGTTTAATGTTCTGATATCTGTGTCAGTGTATGTTTCTATACAGGCCAAAATTAATCTCATTATTCTGATAAGTAGAATACAAGCAGGATCATTAACATCTTTATACATAGCTATAACTGACTCTGTAGTGTTCACCATATAACTCTTTGTAGGCCAAGTTCCTGCCTTTGGACCTGCTATCTTAGGGAAGTTCAACCATTTGACTGGTATCTGACCTTCTTTTCTTCTTTCCCAAAAAACAGTCCACTCTCTTCTTCTGGCAACTGGGCAATAAGCTGGATTTATCTTTAAATGTAGAGGTGCCACTTTCCAAATTTTCCTACATTCCTTATTGGCATCCAACCATTTATTCCTCCATTTGGGATTTGCTCTTTCAAATAACTCCTTAGTGACATTAATATCTTCTTCATACTCAAGGTATTTGTTTGAAGATAACCCCACTCTGGCCAACTGATAATTCTTTATACTTTCCAAGATCATGCAAAATGGTATCCCCAATCCGTCTGCTGCCCAATGATGCTGATCTGGATTAATGCCTTTATTTAGAGCAAAGGTAACTATTTGATCTTTGTACTCATTATGCATCTTTCTGATGAACTCCATTCTTGACGCTCTATTAGTCAATAACTTCTGGACATATTCTTCAGAATACTCCTCCTCTGGTTCTTTGGATGCTGATTCATTGTACTCTTGTTCTTTATTAAAGTCCCCTGTTTCATATTCCCCTTTTTTTGTGTCTTCTGCCTGTACTTGATCTTGAATTCCTTCTTGGACTTTTGGTTTCTCCAATTGTTTCTGTAGTTCCTCTATAGTCATCATAGAACTTTGGTTTTGAGCTACCCATAACTCCTTTTCCTTCCTCCACTCATCTCTTTCTTTCTCCATTTTTGTCTGCCATTCACTTCTTTCCTTTTCTACCTCCAGATGTAACTGATGATACCCTCTCATGGATGTGGCAGCATGAGTATTTGCTTGTTTCTCCATTTCTTTGGCTTCTTTTAATTCTAGTTGAAGTCTTTGAATTTCTTTATGCAACTTTTCTTTTTCTTCCTCTGTCACTTGAGCATGTTTACCTCCATCTTCTAGTTGACCTTCTTCTAACAACACTTTATTAATCTCCTCATGTGCTTTGGTCAGAATTTGATATGATGTTTGCAAGGTTCTATACTTTCCTCCTATGACTTTTAATTCCCTTTCCAATTTAACATTTTGCTCTGATAACTTTACACTCTTTTCCTCCAAATATTGAATTCTGTTCTGCTTCTGAACCTCAGCTTCTTCCAAAGCAATGATTCTATTGATATATTCTTCATTCTTTTCCCTCATCATTCTTAATTGCTCTGACATCTGCTCTTTTTCCTTCTTGTGCTCTTTAATAATTAAACTACCTTTTTCAAATTCTGATTCAGCCACCATTCCTGATATGATCATATTTCTGCTAGATGGTCTGAACTGTTCAATGTTGCTCATGATCATTTGACAAGCTGCTCTTATATTTTTGGGTATTCTGTCCAGCCCTACTTCTAATCCTGCCTGTCTAACTTCAATTTGCTTGTCTTCTTTACCCACATCGTCTCCTTCTGCTGCTATTTCATCATCTATATCCTGAATGCCTTGTTCTTCATAACTATGATCATCATTCTTTGTCTCCTGATTGGTAACATCTTCTTTAAACTCTACTACTTTGACATTTGCAATCTTTTGCTCTGAAAAATCTGAAGTCCTCTTCTCCTCTAGTGACTTCTTTTCTTCCAATATTTTTTGCTTCTCTGTCAAGAGTTGGTCTCCCTTGGTTTGTATCTCCTGTTCCTGTATTAGAGTTTCCTGACTTCTGTTTGAGTCTTCTCCAACCAAACCCATTTGAACTTTCCTGAGTTCCTCTTCCTGTCCTTGTTTTTCCTGAACAAAAACTGATTCAATTTCAGATATACCAGCAACTTGTTCATTTCTTTCCTTATCTGTATATTCTCGCTCCTGTTCATCAATGTCCATGGGGTCTGTTTCTTCCTCTTGTTCCTGATCATCCTTAGATGTAAATTCCTCACTACTTTTTATATCATGTAACACCTCCTTTATACTTTGAATGATCCCTTCTTCCATTACTTTCCCTGTAACCTTTGAAGCACTCTCTCCCATTTCTATCTTCTCTATTTCTTGATCCTTCAGTTCTCTAATTGACTTACCCTTCTGTATCTCCTTTGTCAACTCCTCTAGTTTTTCATCCAATTTGAAGTGTGAAGGTTTTGTCCATATGGGTTTTATTCCTGTATGTACCCAACCATCACTGACTTCTTCTCTTACTCGACCTTCCTCTCCTGTCATTACTGCCTTTCCTTTAGATAGCCTTCTTTCATTTTCTGAGCTCATCTGTTGAACTCTTTCCTCCTGTGTCTTCTTTTCTTGAGACTTCTTGCTTGAATCCTCAGGTGTCTTCAGTTTCTCTATGGCCTGTGTCCCCACATTAGGAGTATTTGGTATTGAAAGATTCAGACTTTTTAACAAGAAGCTTTCAATATCACTATCTGAATCAGATGAAAAGTGTGAAGGCCCCCCTATTTCAGGTTCTGTAGGCTTTGATACTTCTTCCACTATGACAGGCTTCTGTGTTTCTTTCCTGATCACTTCTTCTGTGCCCTTTACTGTTGCAGCTTCAGCTATTACCTTTTCTTTCCCCTTCTTAACCAATTTCTTCTTTTGAACTGGTTTCCTTGGCACCTTCTTCTTTACCACAACAGTGGTTCTGGTTTCTAGAGGTCCTTGTAATTCCTTAAAATAAGCCAGCAACTCCACTTCCTTCTTTACAAACACCTCTTCCGTATCAGCTGCCATCATTTCATCATGTAATGTTTCATAATGCTCCACTTCTTCTTGAATCCAGTCTGTAGCTTTGCATGAGTAATCTTCCAACATTTTTTGATACTACGCCTCATACATAGCTCTTTTGTTGTTTCCTTGGGTCAGATAAGTATAAAGCTGTTCTTTACTTGTCTGTGGAGGATGAGGTTCATTAGAAGATTGTACCTCCTTCTGAGTTGCTACATGTTCTTCTTTTGTTTCTTCGGTCTGTTCCAACTCCACTCTCCTGGGATCCAACTTTCTCTTTTTAACTAGAATCACTTCTTCAGAGATTATTTTCCTCTTCATCCTAGCTCCCCTCATATTAGTGTGTCCCTCTGTTTCTTTAGGCTGCATCCTTTTGGAAGGACTTTTTACTCCTGCTATTAGATTCCTGAAGTACTGTGCTTCTGGAGCCAGTTTAAGTTGTTCTTCCATTCCTAAAATATGATAGATGATCCTGGTTAAGAATTGACCTCCATTCATAAACTTCTTCTGTTCCCAATGCTTTGCTGCTTCCTTCAGCTACTCATGGATGTATGGAGAGACATCCATTACTCCAAATGGTTTGGTTCTATCTTCGTTGTTAAACATCAACAAAGTCACTGACTTATGTGGCATTGTGTATCTTGGTAATTTTGGAAAACAGAAAAATTGTAAGAACATCCTTACTGCATACTCTTCTTTCTCCTTTCCTTTAAAATCAGTGAACTTTGTAAATCCTGTATAGGTTCCCTTATTCTTTTTGACAAAACTTGGGTCTAGTTTGGTTCCCATTGGAAAGAACTGTAAAGCAGCTTTGATATGGTCTGCTTTGATAGTAACCCTTACCTCCTGATTGTCTTTGTCCTTTACTTTGCATCTGAAGTATGCATCATTACCTTTCCCAACTTCTTCCAAACTCCCCATTACCTGTGCTACTCTTTCAAAGTCAAGGAAGAAAATAGGCTCCTCCAATATTCTGTGCAATCCAATAGCTTTCCATCTCTTTATGTTGACAGGAGTTCTCTGAAACCTGTAAAATTCTTGGCACAGCATAGTGTACTTGTACCCCCCAATTCCTACTGTAAAGATATGCTGTCCTACCATTCCCAAAATTTCTTTAAGTTCTTTCACCATTTTTTCAGCTTCTGGGATTTCTGGGTCTTCATCTGATTCTAGATCCACCTGTTCCTCAACTGCATCACTGTCCAGAAACCAGTGTCCTCTGGACAAAGTCACCGAATCTGCTCTGAAATCATGGATTGGTAATTCCTTTGTATTCACCATCCTGTATTTGTAACACACAAAATAAAAGAAAACACTCCACCCATATGAGTCACAAAAATCCAGAAAAATAAATGTTTTCTTTTGGAACATTCTTGTCATGAACATAACTAAAGAAAGTCTTCCAAATAAATTTTGCTTCTTCACAAGACTCAATTAAAGTGATCATTACAGGTGTAGCAAGATGTCTAATGTGCCATAAGAAAGAAATGATGGAAACAATGATTAATGAGAAAAACAATTTCAGAAAAAATAGAAATCAAAAGATGATCATAGAAAATTGAAACAAAATAATACAAATTTTCCATAATAATTTACTTTTCCTCCCTATATCTTGCTTTGTGTTTAAATTTAAAAATACCATAAAATACACATTTGTTCTCTTTTTTTCTTTTTCTCTTTTCTTCTTTTCTCTTTTTTTTTTTTTTTTTTTTTTATATTTTGTTCTGATATTGTGAAGATATGTCAGATGTGGATGATCTTTCTGCCATTGACATAACTCTGATTTTTTTACCCAATAATATTTGACTGCAATTGTACTTAGGTCATCCAAACATTCATGCTTCCTAGACCAACATTTTGAAGCATTTTTTGGTCTCCATACCCATTTCGTCCTAACTTCCTGTTTTAATGAGTCATATCCGTATATGCCTTCTTTCCATGTCCCTTTTGTTCTGATTTGTTGATGTTTCAAATTAGGGAATAAGTGTTTTCCTCGTTTTGTCTCACCATTCTTCTTTACTCCTGAATTCTCTTGCTGATTCTGATTGTAAGAAGCTTGATCATTTTGTAGTGGCAAGATGTCCCTGTCCTTCATTGAGAAACTAAATCCTTCCATATCTGGGTCATGAACATCTAGATGAACTTCCTGTTTTTCATCACTTAGAAAAAACATTAGAAATTTTTTTTCATTTATGATCAAACTGAGCTTCATTTTTTCAAAGTTCAAAATAACTTTACCTTGTTTGAGCCAGGGTTGTCCCAAAATCAATTTTTCAGTCATCAAATGATCTGGCCACTCTTCACAATCTATCTTCATATATTCATTATTAAATTTCACTTTAATAATAAGTGAAGACAAACTCTGAATCATTTTTCCCTCTAATGTTTTAATCATCATTCTGCTTTTATTCCTCTTTATGCTAAATTTATTTACCAAGGCTGAGCTGATCAAATTCACTTGAGCTCCTGAATCTATCAAAACCTTTATGTTTTCATTCTGATGATCCATTTTTATCACAGGCAAATGTTCTCTTTGTTTTAGAGTGCTTTCACATAAACACACCTCCTTAAGTTCTTTCATTTTTCTTATTCTTTCCTTAGCTTCCTGTTGAGCCTCCTTTCTGATGTTTTCTTCTTCTTTTTTCCTATTTTGAGCCTTTTGCAGTCTTCTCCATTCATCAGTAGTTAATGGACACTCATACCTCTTAACTCTACATCCACTTATAAAATTTGGCATGATTTCTCCATCAATGTTAGCTAATTGAATGGCTCCACTTTTGCTTATCTTATGTATGATGTATGGCCCATGACCTTTCTTCTGAAATTTTTTCTGATGCTCCTTGACTGTGTATGCCAGAACCAAGTCTCCTTCTTGAAGATCTTTTTCTTTTATATGCACATCATGGTAAGCTTTTTGTCTTCTCTTGTCTGTATATATACTCATTACTGCTTGCAGTCGAGAAGCTCCCAGTTTTTCTAAATCTATGATCCTCTCAGATAATTCATGTCCTGTCCAATTGTATTGACTACCCACTTTTAATGTTGGAATAAGAAATTCCATGGGCAAAACTGCATTTTGTCCATATACCAAGTTGAATGGAGTAGTCCCCAAAGCAGTTTTATATGCCACTCTATAAGCCCAGAGAACATGATTAAGTTGAGAATCCCAATCATTTCTGTTTGTGTTGACTAATTTGGACAATACAGTGCAAAGTACTTTATTAGTACTTTCTGCTAACCCATTAGCTTGTGGGTGATATGGGGCTGACTTACTATGATGAATCATGAAATATTTGGTCAGGTTTTCTATGATCTGGTTCAAAAAATGAGTTCCCCTATCACTTACTAACTCAATTGGAAGTCCAAATCTAGTAACAATATTTTCATATAAAAATTTTGCAGTTGTATGAGCATCATTTCTTTTAGTGGCTTTGGCCTCAGCCCATTTTGTCAAATAATCAGTAGCCACTAATATGTATTCTGCATGAGATTGTCTAGCTGGAGGATGTATAGGTCCAATAAAGTCCAATCCCCATTTGCTAAAAGCTCTGGCTGATATTAATGGAATTAATGGCATGTTATCCCTTTTATTTGGTTGACTCACTCTTTGACAGATGTCACATCTTTTTACATAAGTTCTTGCATCAAGAAATAGAGTTGGCCACCAAAAGCCAGAATACAAAATGAGTTTGGTTGTTCTATCGCTAGAAAAGTGTCCTCCTGCCACTCCACAGTGTGCCATTTCCAACATCTCCAAATACTTCTCTTCAGGAACACATATTCTTAAATAACCATCCATTCCTTTTTTGTATAATTGTTCTCCTATGAGTTGATATCCTTCAGAGATTTCTTGTAAATTTCTTGAGTCTGTACCAGCTATAAGTTGCTCCCCTCTTTCCTTTTTCTTTAATTCTTCCACAATATTCTCACTCCATTCAGGGTTTTTTTCAAACCAATATAGGGTTATGAATTCTGAATTCTGCAAATTTTGACATTCTTGACATTTAGCAACATATCTTTCCACATCTTGAATTTTATTTGGCCAGTGTACTCCCATCCTAGCAAGATTGCCTAAAGTGACTATTTTGGAAGCATGAGTACATGGGTTCCAACAATGAGCTCTTCTCAGATATTCATGTTGCTCCTCTTCTGGAGTACAGTATTCCAATATACCTGACTGATTGAGGTGATACAAATGTCCTGCTAGCAACATAAAATTCCTGCTTTGTAACACCAAATGTGTGTTATTTGCCAATGACTTACAAGGTCCCATGGTTAACAAAGGAACTAATGATATAGACCATTCAGGAACACTTTCCACTTTGAATAAGTATGTGTCTGGTAGGTCATCATCTAAGGGTGAACTAGGTTCTTTGGACTGAATTCTAGACAAATGATCTGCTCTTAAGTGTGTTTTGCCTTGTCTAACCACCACCTCAAATTCAAATTCCATTAGTAAAAGAAACCATCTAATTATTCTTCCTGTATGACATGGTTTATTTACTAAATAAAGTAGAGCTTGGTGATCCACAAAGAATTTAAACTTGTTGGCCAATAGGTAATGTCTGTATTTTTTAACAGCAAATATCATTCCCAATCCTTCTCTCTCAGTGGTTGTATAATTCTTTTCTGCAATGTTCAATTGCCTACTAGCATATGCTACTGGGAAATCTAATTTACTTCCTTCTATAGGTTGTGCCAGCACACATCCCAAAGCATATTTTGAAGCATCTACATGCACATGAAAAATCTTATCCCACTGAGGTGTTTTTAAAATTGGGGCTGTCACCAAACAAGTTTTCAATGTTTCAAAGGCTTGGTCACATTCCTCATTCCACTCAAACTTTGTGATGAGGGCATATAAGGGTTTAGCTATTTCTGCAAATTTGTGAACAAATTTCCTATAGTACCCGCAATGTCCCATAAAAGTTTGGAGTTCCTTCACATTTGTAGGTCTTGGAAGTTCTATTATAGCTTTTATCTTCTTCTCATCAGTAGAGATTCCATTTTTTGAAACTATGTGACCCAACATTCTTCCTTGTCTTACATAGAATACACACTTTTCAGGATTTAAGCATACTCTATATTGATGGAGAGTGTTAATCTCCAAAAGAACAAGTTAACCTTGAATTTAGATCACCTCTATATCAAGATTAACCTTAGACTCCATCAATTTTATATATGATTCACCAAATTATCAAAAACCTGATTATTCTGAAAAAAATCAACTTCTCAAAAAAGTCTGCTGCAGATTAATCACTCATTGACTAATCAATCCTGTAAAGTTTTTGACAAAACTTTGTACAATGCTTCGCCTTGAGATTGCGCAACTTTACCAAGTTAAATTTCTCAAAATGATTGAGTACACACTGAGAAATGTGTGAAACACTTTACCTATGTCTGAAACAGCTTCTCTGCAATGGCGACTTTGACACCTGCAACTTCTTAACTCTGGTTCTCCCAAAGTAAATCCCGTTTGATCAAGATCTTTTAGCCATAGATGGCTTATCTTCCAACTTAAATTTTGAGCCCTCACTTGTGTAAAACTTTACACTATGGACTGAGCAATGACCATTTCTTTGAAGATGAAATCTGCGCCAACTTTCACGACTCTTACAACATTCTCACATATGAATGTTCCTAAACAAAATTCTCTCAGCCTGATTACAATTAACCTCTCAAATTCTAGCCATAGATAGATTAGCTATGGACTTAGATATGTGCAAAAGGATTTCTCAAAAGATTAGACACAGAAGGAGCAGACAGCAAAATATCGGGCGCAAGATTTTTCGATTTCTCAGAAAAATTACATCTAAGTGAGGATGAACAAATCACTCACTCTTCATGTGTCTAATGACACTTCTTACAACTGATTTCTCTCTCCCTATTCTCTATTCTTCTTCTGCTCTATTTGCCCCGACATTTCCAACATATTTATAGATGAATATATACAAGTGTATGACTAAAACAAAAGTATAAGTCAGCTAATGTACATATGTGTACACATCTTTGGATTTCTGAATATGTCCTTCCTTCAACCTTCTCAACTTATTCTTCTCTTGACTCCTTGACTTCATTTCTTCTTAATCCTTCAATTTATGATTGTCATGCACCAACAGCTCCCCCTCAATCATTAATTGAGGTTCTTCTCTATATTCTTGATTCCTGCCATATCCTTGAATCTTTGTAGCTTTGGTCCATCTAGAATTTTTGTCATCATATCTGCAAGTTGATCTTTTGTGGGAGTGTGTATGACTTCAATCTCCTTCTCAATGACCTTCTCTCTTAGGAAATGATACTGTATTTCAATATGCTTAGTTCTAGCATGAAACACAGGGTTAGCTGCCAAATATAGAGAACTCATATTATCTCCACAAACAATGGGAGTACTTTGATTCACATCAAACACCTTCATGAGTGTCTTTAGCCATATTACCTCCTTTGCAGCTTCCACCATACCTTTATATTCTGCCTCTGTAGATGATAATGCAACTGTATGTTGCTTCTTAGAACAGCATGAAATCAATTTGTCTCCTACATAGCACAAGTATCCATGTGTTGATCTTCTATCATCCACATTACCTGCCCAATCTGCATCACTATATATCTTCACTCTTGTATCAGAAGTAAATCCATAGTACAACCCTTCTCTGAGTGTACCCTTGATGTACCTAAGTACTCTTTGTCCTGCAATCCAATGTTCCTTTCTAGGACAATGCATAAATTGTGAAAGCACACCAACTGCATATGACAAATCAGGCCTTGTCAATGTAGCATAAATTAAGCTACCAACTAAACTTTGATAAAGTTTCATATCTCTGAACTCTTCTCCTCCAAACCTAGACAATTTATGATTCACTTCCAAAGGTGTAGGTGCAACTCTGCAATCTTCCATTTTAAACTTGGTTAGCAAATTCTTAAGATACCTTTCTTGGGTCACAAATACTCCATGTTGAGTATAAGTAATCTCCATTCCCAAAAAGAATGATAGATTCCCCAAATCACTGATTTTGAACTCTTTCTCCATCTGCTTCTTGATCATTTGTATCCCTTTATCATCTGTTCCTGTAAGTATTATGTCATCAACATAAATACACACATAAATGAATCCATCTTCACTTGCTTTGACTAGCAAGCTACTATCTGCCTTTGATGCTTGAAATCCAAGATCATTCAAGAATTTTACAAGCCTATAATTCCATGCCCTTGGGGCTTGCTTAAGTCCATACAAAGCTCTCTTGAGCTTACACACATAATTTGGACTCACTTGATCTTTGAACCCATCTGGTTGCTCCATGTACACTTCATCTGAAATATAACAATTCAAAAAAGCATTTTTAACATCTAGTTGAGACAACTTCCAACCTTTGCAAGCAGCAATTGCTATGAGGGTTCTGATTGTTGTCATCTTTGCCACAGGACTATAGGTCTCATCATAGTCCACTCCATATGTCTGTGCATATCCTTTCACAACAAGTCTAGCTTTGTATCTAGACACATTTCCATCTGCAAATCTTTTGGTTTTATAAACCCACTTACATCCAATAATTTTCTGACTATTAGGTTTAGGAACCAGATCCCAAGTCTGATTCTCTATCAAAGCATCATACTCCTCTTGCATGGCTTCTTCCCAATTTCTCTTGCCTTTAGCTTCATCATATATAGATGGATCTTCATCTGCTTTTACCAAATAAGCATAATCTTTAGTAGTCAAGAATGAGGTGTCATAGCTATACCTTGTAGGTTGCCATTTGTGCCTAGTTGACCTCCTAACTTCTGCATTTCTTGAAGTCTCTGGTTCATCACATTTTGGATCAAACCTTGGCCTTTCTTCAACTTCAACCTGTACTTCATTGTTCTCACTTTCATCAAGTAATTGAATCTTTGCTTTACCTTTTCTTTGATTCACTACTTCTTCATCATCTTCATGTATATTATATTTACCTGCATACCAAGTACTTTGCTCATCAAATGTAACATCCTTAGACACAATGAATTGCTTTGTGGATGGACTCCACAACCTGTATCCCATTTGTTTATCATCATAACCAATGAATACATACTTTTCTACCTTAGGCTCCAACTTATGTCTCAATTGAGATGGGACATATACATATGCCAAACATCCAAATATTCTGCAATGATCCAAGGTAGGTTTCTTACCCCACCAAGCTTCATATGGTGTCATACCCTGCAAAGCTTTACAAGGCAATCTATTGACCAAATAAGTAGCTGTATTAACAGCCTCTGCCCACAAATAATTTGGGCAATTCTTCTCTTTCATCATGGACCTTGCAAACTCAACAAGAGTCATATTTCTTCTTTCTGCTACCCCATTTTGTTGAGGGGAGTATCTGCAAGTAACTTCTCTCTTTATTCCTGCATTCCACAAGTAATCATTGAATTCATTTGAAAAATACTCTCCCCCTCCATCTGACCTTAGTCTCTTCAATCTTTGACCTGTAATCCTTTCTGCATAAGCATGATAGTGTTTAAATGTATTAAACACTTCTGACTTTTCCTTAATCACATAAATTGTGATCCATCTGGTAGCATCATCAACATAAATGACATAATATCTTGAACCATTTATACTAAAGTCCTTTGAAGGACCCCACACATCTGTATGCACCAATTCAAGTCTTTCTGAATACATAAACCCATGCTTGGAATAGGATTGCTTGTGAGCCTTACCTAATTGACATGCCTCACATCTGTATGTCATGTGTTGACCTGCAATGTTAGGCAATCCAAGCACTGAATCATTATTGATCATATCTTTGATACCTCTTTCATTAAAGTGTCCAAGTCTTTTGTGCCAAAGATCCAATTCTGACACCTTCTGCTCTCCATATGTGAACATAGCATGTCCAACATTTCCTTGTACCTTCAATGTGAAGAGCCTTCCTTCTTTCTTTCCTGTAACAACCTGTTTATACCCTTGACTAGGGTCTTCAACATAAACTCCATCATTTGTAAACCTTACCTCATATCCTTTTTCCACAATTTGACCTACACTGATCAAATTCTTTGGAATTGTGGGAACATAAAGTACCTTACTCAGAAGAGTGCTCCCATCCTTAGCTTTGACTGAACCAATTGACTTTACCTTATGCTTTGTATTATCACCTGTCTGAACTGTATGATTAATTGCATTATGATCTAAGTCAGTCATCAAAGCAATATTTCCACTCAAGTGATTACTACATCCTGAATCAATATAGAATACTCTCATATCCTCATGTGATGTTTCACATGTATTCATAATGAGAGTCGAATCCTCCTTCTGATCTGATGCATAGTTGTAATAGGTGTTATTGTAGGATTGGTTTTGGAAACTTCTTCCTCCACCTCTTCCAAAAGAGTTCCTACCACCTCTACCTCTGAAATTTCCTCTCTGAAATCTACCTCCTCTTGCTCTTTGATTAAAGTTTTGATAATTGCCATTGTTCTGATTATTATGCCAACAATCATGAGAGAGATGATTGGTCTTACCACATATCCAACAAGCTCTTGTGTTGTCCTTGTTGTTTCTGCCTCTTCCTCTACTTCTGCCATTCCCTTTGCCTCTCATGAAATTTGCTTGGTTTGAAGTACCTTCTTCTTCACCTGATTGTTGCTTTCCTTTGTTAGCTTTCTTCTTATCTTTAGAATACATTGCATGACCTGCACTCTTATCACCATCTCCTTTGACATCATTCTCAAAAGTTAGCATATGACCTAACAATTGATTCAAATCAGGAGTAAAGTGATCTAGTGAAAGTTCTGTAGATAAAATGAAAGGCTTCCACTTCTCATCTCCTCTTAGCCCTGTGAGTATTTGTCTTACCAATTTGTCTTCTTCAATATCTTCATCCACTGCTCCTAGAGAATCTGCAATGTCCTTCATCTTTGTCACATAATCAGAAATTGATTGTGAGGCCTTCTTCTTAAAGGTAGTAAATTCTGCCCATAATGAAGCCTTCCTTGATTTGGTTGTGTTTTGGAAATGCTCCTCCAAAGCATTCCAAATGTCACATGCACTTTCAAGTCCTCTAATATGAGGAAGCAGGTAGTCATTAACTGCCATGTAAATTATGCTCCTTGCTTGAGCATCCTTTTTCATCCAATTCTTCAAGTCTGCAAGCTCCTCTCTAGTTGGAATACTAGGATCTCTGAATTCTGGCTTTTCTTCATCTCCTGTGATGTATCCTATTAGATCTTTGCTCATAAGATGAGCTTCCATTCTCATAGACCAAGCTGGATAGTTCTCTCTATCCAACTTTTCAATTTGGAGACTATCTCCCATCCTTGCTTCACCTGTAGTCTCAAAACTTTAACCTTTACAGGAAATAAGTGTACCTTTACTTCGAACCTTACTTCTTCTGATCCTTTTGATAGCTTCAATGTGTCTACCTTCAAGTTTTCTTCAACCTTTATCCTTCTGCACCTTCAAGATGTAAAGGTTTGTATTTCTGCAGTAGTCGGAGTCTTCTTCTCTTCAATTTTGACACAACCTGCTCTGATACCACTGATGGAGAGTGTTAATCTCCAAAAGAACAAGTTAACCTTGAATTTAGATCACCTCTATATCAAGATTAACCTTAGACTCCATCAATTTTATATATGATTCACCAAATTATCAAAAACCTGATTATTCTGAAAAAATTCAACTTCTCAGAAAAGTCTGCTGCAGATTAATCACTCATTGACTAATCAATCCTGTAAAGTTTTTGACAAAACTTTGTACAATGCTTTGCCTTGAGATTGCGCAACTTTACCAAGTTAAATTTCTCAAAATGATTGAGTACACACTGAGAAATGTGTGAAACACTTTACCTATGTCTGAAACAGCTTCTCTGCAATGGCGACTTTGACACCTGCAACTTCTTAACTCTGGTTCTCCCAAAGTAAATCCCGTTTGATCAAGATCTTTTAGCCATAGATGGCTTATCTTCCAACTTAAATTTTGAGCCCTCACTTGTGTAAAACTTTACACTATGGACTGAGCAATGACCATTTCTTTGAAGATGAAATCTGCGCCAACTTTCACGACTCTTACAACATTCTCACATATGAATGTTCCTAAACAAAATTCTCTCAGCCTGATTACAATTAACCTCTCAAATTCTAGCCATAGATAGATTAGCTATGGACTTAGATATGTGCAAAAGGATTTCTCAAAAGATTAGACACAGAAGGAGCAGACAGCAAAATATCGGGCGCAAGATTTTTCGATTTCTCAGAAAAATTACATCTAAGTGAGGATGAAAAAATCACTCACTCTTCATGTGTCTAATGACACTTCTTACAACTGATTTCTCTCTCCCTATTCTCTATTCTTCTTCTGCTCTATTTGCCCCGACATTTCCAACATATTTATAGATGAATATATACAAGTGTATGACTAAAACAAAAGTATAAGTCAGCTAATGTACATATGTGTACACATCTTTGGATTTCTGAATATGTCCTTCCTTCAACCTTCTGAACTTATTCTTCTCTTGACTCCTTGACTTCATTTCTTCTTAATCCTTCAATTTATGATATTCATGCACCAACATATATGTCCTGCATTTCCTGAATATTCTTTCTAAATCTTGTAAATGATCCTGTCTTTTTAAAGAGAAAGTGCACAGATCATCTACATAGATTTCCATCACATTTCTCAAGAATTCTTTGAAGATATGACACATCAATCTTTGAAAAGTTGCTGGGGCATTGGTCAGTCCAAAGGGCATAACCCTAAAAGCATAAATCCCCCATTCTGTAGAAAAGGCAGTCTTATGTTGGTCCTCCAAGGCTATTGGTACCTGATTGTATCTTGAGAAACCATCTAAAAAGCTATAAACTTCCTTTCCTGCAACTCTCTCAAGAAGATGATCTGTTATTGGCAATGGATAATTGTCCCTTATAGTTGCTGCATTCACTTTTTTCAAGTTAATGCATACCCTAAGTTTTCCATTCTTTTTTGGTACCACAACTATAGGTGATATCCATTCAGTATACTCAATTTCATAAATGAAGTTAGCAGCCAACAACTTGTCAATTTCTTCCTTTATCTTGGCAGAGTATTTATCATTGAATGTATAATGTCTCTGTTTACTAGGTTTTGCATCTGGAGTCATAGGAATTTTGTGCTCACAGATTCTTGGATCAATTCCTTTTAAATCTTTATAACTGTAAGCAAATACATCCCTATAATTCTTTGCCAGGTTCTTTATTGCTTCTTCTTCCTCTATGGTCATATCATCAGCTATTACAATATATCTTTCCTCTCCTTCTTCTTGAGTAATCATGATCTTTTTAGTTTGTTCCTCATTATCATAAGCTTCTCCTTTCCTTTTTTCTCTCGTGGGTTTCATTTTTAGAAGTAGTCTGTCTTCCACTTCATAGGTTTTAAAATTTGTTGGTACATCAAAATGTTGATCTTTGTTTGTTCCCTTCTCTCTCTTCTCAGTTTCTTGTTCCTTTTCCATTTCTATGTGTTTATGCTCCTTGTATTTGCCTGAGATTTTATCTTTGATTGCATCTTCAGCTTTTACTATTTCCAAATATTTTGTTTTTCCTTTTTCTAATACCATTTCTGAATCTTGATCCTCCTCAGTTTTTGATATACTTATCATGTTTATACTAATGTGAAAAATATCAAACCCTTCTTCATTTTGAAATTCCACTCCTACATACTCATCACTGGCTATGTCCATGGTAGCCAAAATTTGGTTCCAGCCGTAGGGTTCAAACTCTTCATCCTTAAATTGTTGTGGCATATAGCTTTCATCTTGTACCTTTCTTCTTTCCACACAATCTTCTTTTTGCAGTCTCCTTTTTCTACTAGTGAGGTTTCTTATTATGTTGCACTTCCATATTGCTGATTCACTCTCTTCCTGATCCTCCAGCTCTGATTCATCACTTTCCTCTTGATTTTGATGTATTTTGTACCATTCCTGTGGAGATATATCACAGTAGTGCCCATTTCTTAAGTTCACTCTTGTTATTCTTCCTTTGCTTTGGAGATATAAACAATCATTACCCCAATCCTGTACAATTTGCATTTGTCTCATAAAAGGCCTTCCTAGGATGATTTCATATGAAGTGGATTGTGGAAATTCTACTATGGCAAAAGTGTGTTCTATTTCTGTTCCACATATGTCCACAATTACTTTTTCCCAAATACCTAGGGGTTTTTCTATATGCCCATCTGCAAGTTGCAATCTCATCTTAGTGGGTAGTAATTCATTGCTTCCCCATTTTTCCCAAGTTTGTTTAGTCATTATGGCCACTCCTGATCCACTATCCAAAATGGCTTTAGCAAAGTTTTTTCCATATTGTATCTTTAGGGTTGAATTTCCTTCTTCCCCTTCACAATACCCTCCTATCTTGTCAATAGGAATGTACCATAATTCCTCTAATTCTTGTAGTGGAGAATGAATGTTTTCAGGAATTGTTTCCCCTTTGTTCATTTTGTTTTGTAAGTGAGGATTTTGTTTCAACAGTTCCTCCCATGTTGTGTGACATGTTATGCTACATTGTTCATCTATAATCATCTGGAATGTTATTTGTGTCTTTTCTTTTGTGTCAGCATTTTCCCTTGTTTTTGTTTTCTCAATTTGTTCAATTGTTCTCTGTGAGCTACTTCCTTCCCCCATTCTGAGCTGTACTTCCTGAATGATTCGTTTGCATTTTTGCATCCTTTCATGCTCCAACTCTTGTATGGGATAGGCCACTGCATGATCTGTAGGACTTGGTCCTTCTTGAATCCTACCCTTATATGCTTTGATTAGGGTGTCTAGACTCTGAGAACTTCCTATTTCCAACTGATTTGATGTCTTCTTAAGAGAAGTACTTTTTGACTGATCCTGATTATCTTCTTCTAAATTTTTGCCTATCCTTTTCTTCTTTTCCCATTTCCCTTTTTGCCTATTTCTCTTCACCTTTGAGGTTGAAATTTCATTTTGTTCCTTAGTTGTTCCTTGTTGTTTGGCTTGTGCCCTTGTTATCATATTCATTTCTACTTGGTCATTTTCACTTAATTCTTCCTGTTCCATAATGTTAACTGTTTTTAAAGGTATGTTATTAGGTGTGTTCTGTTGTTTTTGGGGATTTTTTGGACAATCTTTTATCAAATGTTCTCTGCCACAATCCTTACAGTAGGCTCCCTCTATTCTCAATGTAGGAGGTTGCGGACAGTCTCTAATGAAATGCTCTCCCCCACACCTATAACAAGTTATCTTTGGTCCCCCTTTGAATTGAGGTTTTTGGTTGGACGTAATTGTTGGTAATGTACATGAATGTTGCTGTGTCCATTTCAATTTTCCCATTTCCCAAGTCTAGGGCTTTTAACTCAGGTTCTCTGATTTCATATTCTTCCCAATCTTCTTGATATCCCTCACTCCATTGATATTCTTCTTTATATGGTGATCTTAGTCTTGAATTCCCCTCTTCTATTGGTGTATACTTGATTGGTACCACATTGGTTGGTATAGGAGGTTGTTGTCCAAGCACAGGTCTTGGTTGTTCAGCATAGCCTGATTCCCTTTGAGCCATATAATCTCTTTCCTTGATGGGTTGTTTGTTATAGAAGCATTCCTCCCTGGTATGGTTTGTCCATTTTCTCTCTAGTGTACAGTACTTAAGTGTCTTCCTATCTTGTAAGTGTGGTGGCTTCTGATATGGGCATTGTTGTGCCAGATGATTTTCTCCACAAATGTAACATTTTTTATTTGTGTTTATCCTAGAGTTTATCAGATTAGTTTTAGTGCTTACCTCTAGGGCTTTAGCAATAGCCTGAGCCAACTCTTCTGCTGGAGGAATTTTGTCTTCATATGATCTAGGTTGATCAAATGCTAACAGATCTTGACCTCTGTTGTCCTCCAAATCTATTGCTTCCTTTACACAGGCTGCTAAATCAGAACATCTTCTATAATATACTAGGGTTCTTAGTTGGGCACTTCTCAAACCCTCAATGAATAAGGACACTTGTTTTGCCATGGAAGGTACTTCCTCTCTTGGGCATCTATCAATGTATTGTTTAAATCTTCTGGCTGCTTCTCTAACATTTTCATCCTTTTGTTGTTTGAAACTATGTATCAATGTGGCTGTACTATGTTTTATCCCTATCTTAGAGAATTCCCCAATGAAGGCTTCTAAGAAAGACTCAATATCCTGGTACATTTCCTTTCTCAAAGGAATGAACCAAGACAAGGCTGGTCCTGTTAGGGTTAAACTAAATGCCTCAAATTGTACTTTGTAATCTTCTACTTCTTCCGCTCTAATCAATTGCCTAAATTCTGCAGCATGAGCATGAGGATCTGAATAACCCTCATATTGGTTCTTCATACATTTGGCAACTTGATATGGTCTAAGCATTCTACCTTGAGGCTGCCAATGGAATCTTCTTCTAAGTGGGAATTCATTATATCCTTTTGGTTCCTTATCAAAGGGATTAGGGGAAATGTGTGTCCTCCTCCCATGTTGTTGTTCATTACCAGTATAGTTTTCATTTGGCCTAGGTAAATTTGTTTGCTCCATATTATGTTCCCAAGGTCCTTTGTCAGTACATTGCCCTAGATCATTTGAATTTTCTGGGTCTTGAGAGAATATGTACACACATCCTTGCCTATCTTCATATCTCCCATCTTTAAATTGAGCTACAGGAGTTATATTCAGGGGAACTTCTAAATTCCTCAATCTAATGAGAAATTTATGCATTCCATCCTGATATACATAGGTTCCAAACCTATTTGTATACATATACTTGAGGATATTTCTAAAATCCCCAGTTTCCATAGGTTCATTTGTTTCATTTATGTTGTCCATGTTGTTTTCTTGCCCTAAACTTCTTTCTTGCCCTTTGCCTTTTACAGTTTCTGTCTCCTTTCTTGTTAGATCTTGTTTAGAAATTTTGTTTCCAGATCTAAGTATCATTCAATTGATTTTCCCCCTCTCAAACTCAACAGAGTGTTTGTCACAATTTTCTAACTAAAGTATTATTTTTTCACGATTTTCTAATTATTTTTGTATTTCTCACGATTTTCTGATTAAAATTGTGTTTTTTACACAATTTTCTGCTTAAAGTATTAATTCTCACTTTTTTTCTGACTATTTTTGTGTTTTTCACGAATTTCTGACTATTTTTGTGTTTTTCACGACTTTCTGATAAAAATCGTGTTTTTCCACGATGTTGTGTGAAGATCGTGTTTTTTCACGACTTTGTGTGAAAATCGTGTTTTTTCACGATTTTCAGTGAAAGTCGTGTTTTTTTTCACGATTTTGTGTGAAAATCGTGTTTTTTCACGATTTTCAGTGAAAGTCGTGTTTTTTCACGACTTTGTGTGAAAATCGTGTTTTTTCACGATTTTCAGTGAAAGTCGTGTTTTTTCACGACTTTGTGTGAAAGTCGTGTTTTTTCACGATTTTCAGTGAAAGTCGTGTTTTTTCACGACTTTGTGTGAAAATTGTGTTTTTTCACGATTTTCAGTGAAAGTCGTGTTTTTTTACGATTTTCAGTGAAAGTCGTGTTTTTTCACGACTTTGTGTGAAAATCGTGTTTTTTCACGATTTTCAGTGAAAGTCGTGTTTTTTCACGACTTTGTGTGAAAATCGTGTTTTTTCACGATTTTCAGTGAAAGTCGTGTTTTTTCACGACTTTGTGTGAAAATCGTGTTTTTTCACGATTTTCAGTGAAAGTCGTGTTTTTTCACGACTTTGTGTGAAAATCGTGTTTTTTCACGATTTTCAGTGAAAGTCGTGTTTTTTCACGACTTTGTGTGAAAATCGTGTTTTTTCACGACTTTGTGTGAAAATCGTGTTTTTTCACGATTTTCAGTGAAAGTCGTGTTTTTTCACGACTTTGTGTGAAAATCGTGTTTTTTCACGATTTTCAGTGAAAGTAGTGTTTTTTCACGATTTTCAGTGAAAGTCGTGTTTTTTCACGACTTTGTGTGAAAATCGTGTTTTTTCACGATTTTCAGTGAAAGTCGTGTTTTTTCACGACTTTGTGTGAAAATCGTGTTTTTTCACGATTTTCAGTGAAAGTCGTGTTTTTTCACGACTTTGTGTGAAAATCGTGTTTTTTCACGATTTTGATCCCCAGACAATCGTGATTGCTCACAAATTGTAAAAACACGATTTTGTTTAAGAAAATCGCGTTCTGGGAATCGCGATGTTGTCTCCTAATCTTTCAAAATCGCGATTTTGTGTGTGGTTTACAGAATCGCGATTCTGAGTGATTTTCTGATTTTTTCAAGTTTTGATTTTTCAAAATTTTCTTTCTCCACTAGAGTCGCCTTACTGAAATTTTGACATGCATTAAAAAATTTAGATGCAAATTTAAGATTTTCCTAGAAAAAACTCAAAATGCAGAAAATCGCGATTCCGTGATTTTTAGTTATTTTCTCATTTCTTGGTTTTATTGATTACTTAATGTAAAAATGTGTATTGCAAGTTAATGATAAAGTCTTTACCTTACTTGCTTGGTCCAAGAAAGCTCTCCAGTACTTGATTTGCAGAAAGTCGCGATTCTTTCACTCTGTCTCTCTCACTCACTGTCACTCAAATGAATTTTTCTTTGAATTTCAGGTTTTTATAGTGTCCAGAAAATCGCGATTTTGTGTGATTTCCAATTTTTCACCCTCTTTTACTTGTTTGATTTCACTCACTCAATCTTAATGATCTCTCCTACACTTTCTTGTCTCCAAGTACCCAAATATGCAAAAAATTTCCAACAATTTTCCTTTACAAGAAATCGCGATTCTGTGCAGAAAATCGTGTTTTTTGCATATTTTTGACTTTATGCCAATTGGAGTAGTCTCTTCTTCTTAATTCCCTTCAATACCCTGTATCAACCTCAATTCAACATGTGGATGAAATGTTGCTCCAGTTTCAATACTTTTTTCAGAAAATCGCGATCTGTGCAGAGAATCGTGTTTTCTAATTTTCTGGTTTTTTGACCTTTTTTTTTCACTTTTTCACAATCACCCTTGTCCACAACACTTCACTTCACATGTGGATGAAATGTTGCTCCAGTTTCAATATTTTTTTCAAAAAATTTCGATTCTGTGCAGAGAATCGTGTTTTCTAATTTTCTGGTTTTTTGACCCCTTTTTCACTTTTTCACAATCACCCTTGTCCACAACACCTCACTTCAACTTCCTAACAAGAAAAGAAATTTGTTTGATTATTTTTGAGGAATTTTATGAATTTGTTTGGTATTTTTGCCCTAAAAATAAAGGTGAACACTTTACTTAGGGTTTTTGGTTTTGGTGATCCACTGATCCCATGTTTCTTGATTGGTTATGAATTTCTAAGTCTGTAGCTATCACTAAAGTCCAAAAGAAAATTTCCCAAATGAAAATGTGTTATGGAAGGCAAAAAATTTTTGCAAAGATAAACTCAATCACATCTTTCTTTTCAAAATGCAGAACAACTCAAGATTGATGCTTAGATTTGGTCAACAACTGAATCCTTTATGCTTACCTCTAGCTACTTTAACTGTCCTTTCCTTAGTATCACCATGTTATCTTCCCAAGATCTCCCATGGTGCCTAGTACTTGGGCAAAAAGAAATCTAGAAATGCAAGAAGAGTCTCAAGTTACCTCATCTTCAGCTTTCTTGGCTCAAGTCTTCCATACACCTGCACTTTTACTTCAACAATATGATGAGCAACTATCAATTTACAAAGATTTCAGCACTTCCAATTCTACAAGATATCAATTGCTTTCTTTTTTCCCCAAAGACAAACAATGACATCTACTTATTCATGTGAACATTCCTTGATTGATGAGTTTTACCTTTTTCTTGTATTTGTTACCATCATCAACAGAAGATCCAGCAAAGGTCCAACTTCAATGAAGTTTTTGGATTATTCCCCGGCAACGGCGCCAAAAAATGTTTGTTATTGACTTTGGAGTTGTCCTCTCCAATCATGAAGTACAAAAGAATTAACAAATCATCTTTATTTTGTCAATCCTGGGAATATTCATAAGACCACAGCCCCTTCTAGATGATAGATTCATAGAAATAAGAGATTAATGGCTGGAATTCTGAGAAAATGAAAATGAAGAGGAAATATCTAGGGTTTACCTTATCTAGAGCAAATCTTCACCATTTTCTATGATCTTTGTGTCTAATTCATGTGATTTTCTTAGCAGAATACAAATATGAAATCAGAATTGGAAAATATCACCTGTATCACAGAGACGAGACAATCGCGATTCTGTACCAGTAGACGATTTTCACATTTCTGACACTTTCTTCAATCCTTCTCCACTTATTACATCAGTAATCATCTCTCTTCATACATTTCACTCAGTATTACACAAATGAGACTCACAAATCTCCATGATTAAGCAAGAAGCAAGCACTTACATCAAAGGAAACACACACAACAAGAGAAATCACGATTTCAGCAGAAACTCTCTCTTCTCTATTGATAGCATGTACAAATGATTAACCAACCCCTCCAAAATAGAGAAAATTGACTTTTATACATTTTCAAGTGTCCTCTTTCACACTTGAATTTTGGTCCTTTCCTCTATTATTCTAAAAATATGCTATCTAAGAGTTTCCAAAAATTCTATAAAAAATACATAAGATTCTATCCAACATAAGGAAGACTCTTCCTTATTTTTACAACATTTGCATAAATATTTCTACAAATTTTTATTATTTACAATATTTTTCTTTTTTTTTTTAAGATTCCAAAAATGCTTCTTCCAACAGGATGTTTCTGGTATATGTGCATATGTGTGTGAATCAATGTGTATGAGCATGTCTGTATCTATGCATGCACACACGTGTGTGTGTATGAATGTGTTTATGTATGTGTGCATGTATGTATGCACATGAATGTATGGATGTGTGTGATGTGCATGTACATATATGCATGTGTATGTGGCATGTGCATGTTTGTGTGGCATATTCATGTGTGTATGTGTGTGTGCATGCATGTATGCATGTGTGTGTATTCATGCTTTTGTGGTGTATGTACATGTGTGCATATGTGTCTATCTATGGATGCATGTATGCATGCATGTGTGATGCGTTTGCATGTATGTTCATGTGTGTTTGATATATGTGTTTATGTGCATCCATTTACATACAGGTGTATGCATGCATGTGCACATGTGTTAGAATCAAGAAATTCTGGAGAGGAGATTTTTGAAACACACCCTAAGAGGGAGGAGGCAATGAGTTCGATTCCCCTTGGATACAAAAATTCGTATGAGCACCTAGAAAGTAATCATATGCACATTGTGTAGATTCCACAAGGCTAATGGACACCCAATGGCCTGAAGAGAATATGTTTGGGAAATTTCTATCTAAAACGGTACGAAAATGTAGCACCCTTTGATTTACAAAGTTATCCTAATAAACACAAGAGTATCTCTCAATATATACGTAAGAATTAGATGTATAAGGTATACCTAGAAAGCTCTTGGAATGAAATTTCCAATAGAAGAAGTATATTGAGATTGCAAGATATCTAGAAAGGCTAAGAACCACAATAAAGATACAGAGGTTGAGAAGAAGGGCTGGAGACACCAATGTTTCCAACAAGAAGGTTCAAGACACCAAGTTTGAGAGCAAGGGTTTAAATAATAATGGTTGATAGAAAGAACTTTCAAGAAAGTTTGTAGTTGGGAGGACATAAATTCATAGGAAGATTAGGGACTGATCATTGAGGACAATGATCTATAGAAGGGGAAAAGAGTGTTAGACTCAATAAATACGATGCACAAGATTGTGTAATCACACCCTAAGAGGTTGGATTGGGAAGTAATCCTCAATCATGGATTTTGGGGGAAGTGGTTAGCCCATCATACTCCTAGATGATAGGTCATGAGTTCAATTCCCCTTGGGTAAAAGAATGTGACTATAAAAGCATGTGTCAATGGATCTATATGTACACATGTGTGTGTGGTGTATGTATGTAAATATGTATGCATGTATGTATGTATGTGAATGTGTGTGCGCTATAACCATGTATGTGTATGCATGCATGCATGCATGTGTCTATGTGTGCAAGTGTGTGATGTGTATCTATGCATGTGCATGTGTGCATGCATGTGTTTATGATGTGTATGCATGTATGTGGATGTGTATGGGAATACATGCATGTGTGTATGTATGTATGCATGTGTGTGGAAGTATATATTCACATATGTTGCAAATGTGCATGTGTTCATATATGCATGTGTGCATATGTATATATGTAAATATGTGTGTGTGTGTATGCACATGTATATCTATGCATGTGTGTCTATCTGTGTGGGTTTTGTAATGTCTATGTATGTATGTGTATGCATGTTTAGTGTATGTGTGTGTATGCAAGTGCCTATGCATGCATGGGTGTGATATGTATGTATGTATGTGCATGGGTGCAATATATACATGTATGTGTAAGCATCTCCTTATGCATCTATGTATGTGTGCATGTATGTAAGTATGCATGTATGTGTGTGACATATATCCATATGTGTGTATATATTTATGTATGTATGTAGGCATGCGTAAATGGAGATGTGTATGTATGCACACATATTGTCTCTCTCTCTCTCTCTCGTTCTACTACCTGTGTGTGGATGCTTCATTATAGAATGCACAGCCTTCACAATGGTTTTAGGGAAATTCATTTTTTTTTCCTTATTCCCTTAACATCACTTATTCAATGCTTTTGCATTGCATGCAGTTTGCGAGTGTCATGAAACATGTCTCTAGAAGCTTTTAAAAGTTAATGTTAAGCATCACTTACTTATAAAGTAAAAGGAAAACATTATATCTAAGAGTATGATTCATTTAATATTTTTATAGATTTACGTACATGGATCATTATAATTTTGAGGTGAAGAATTTTGGAAACTTATTCACAACTTAAAGGAAGTGATTATTGTTTAAAGAGAAAATTGAAAGTAGAATATTTTAGTAAGAATGAATCATTGATTGGGTTTGTGAAAAAATTCCTCTCTTATCTATATGTTGCTTTGATGCACCCTTTATGTTTTGTCCTTCTTTCATCTCCTCCCTCCTGAAGGATTTCGGTGCTTCTACTTCCATTGTTGAAGGTTTCTTCATTATGTAGGGCTGGCCTGATGGTATTATGGAGTCCCCTCTAATGGATAAGGAATGGGTCTCCACATTCATGATGGGATATCAAGGCATTTTCAAGACTTTCATGGGTGCTATATACACCATATACTCCTTGACAAATTCTTTCTTTCATTAGATGGAAGAATATTGCTAAGGTAGCTTCATCCTTGATTGGTCCTTGTGACAAAGAAAATATAGATTTTTTTTAAGATGATTTCAATAAGGTGAATGTGGAATGAGAATTTGGGAATGAGGACTCAAATCTTTTCATTAATAGCTCATGATTTGTGTTCTAATAGGATCGACCCTCAGAACGAGTGATTATTGATCTCTTTAAGGGACTAGGAGCCAACATAGGGGACTTTTAGAAGCTTCAAATAGTAATTGGAGATCATATGTTTTATTGCTAAGTAACATGCAATATCTCCCTAATTATTTATGTTTCTAGATCTTACAAACACACATACACATAGAGTGTTACCGTTAGTGTCCATGTGAAACGGCAAATGGCCAGTGGACACTTCTTTGTATACATTCTTTTATAAAACATATAGTGACCTGGTCAGTCATAGACTATAAATTTGAGCGCATTTGTAAGACCTAAGAAATCTCTCTTCCTGCTCCCTATGTATTGTGTTTTTCTACATATTTTGCAGTCTCTGTGTGGAGTACCGTGTGCAACCTTAGGAGCTCTGTTTTCTACTCTATGGATATTCTTGTGGAGGTCACGAGAATGAGAGCACATTGTGCTCCATTGCCATCCAAATACTTCACTGGTATCAGAGGACTTCGATGCGAAAGCTTTGTTCTTTTTCTGCAAGCAAAGCAAGCCCAGCCCCTCTGCTTTCTCCAAGGCTTATGACTAAGGCGGTGACCAAGGCATAGACCTTGGCATACATTGTCATCCGATTCACCAAATTCATTGTTGGCACCGTTGGTTGCGTGCGAGGGAGGATCTCAATGATCAATGAATATAGAGGTTCCCGGTACTTCTCGAGAGGTCACCCATCCTAGTATGGTTCCCGTCGGAGCTCGCTTAACCATGGCAATCTCGTGCCACTATGCTACACTCTTGTGGTGTTTGAAGAAGGGGAAAGACTAAGGTTGACATTACCTTGAACATGTTTTGGTTCCTCAAAGCTTCATTCTTTGCTTTCAAAGCCTATTTTTGAAGCATTTTTTGGGTGTCTTTTGGAGCCATTTTTGAGTACTTTTGCACATAGTTCTCTTCATAAAGGTCCAAGAACATCAAGAAGAGTGTTCTTTCTACTTCTCTGGAAATAAATATCAACCTTTGGGGCTGTGTTTTAAAGCCACAATCATAAAACTATAGGTTTCTTGAAAGGTTTCACTTTTGGTGGGACCATCCGCTGCAAATTTATGCAAGTTTTTGAGCCTAAAACATTAGAGTTGACAGACACTTGTAGGTGTTATTGGCTAGTTTTTGGGTTGTGCATTTAGCCTTTTAGTTTCATTTTACTAGATGTATTGAGAACATACACACCATGTATGCTTCTGTGGATTCCTCTTATGTACGTCCATGTGGTAATTGATATAGCAGTTACATTCTTTGCATAAAGCCTTTTATGTTTGATAAAGAGGGTTGTGGTGAGGTTTTCCTAACTAGGAGACTGTTAGATGTCGGGGTCTCTTTCATGATGCAAGTGGAAGACTTACCTAGCCTCTCCATAGGAGATGTATGATAGTTGTTCATAGGTGCTTGATTAGTCTAGTTGGCTTCTATTGGGTAACTGATTATATGTAGTGGACTCAATGATTCACTATGCAGGCAAACATGTCAATACTTGTAGTTTTATGATATTTTGACACTGGTCGTATGCTCATTTTGTAGAGGATACTATACACTGGTTGATTTACTCCTTGATACACTTATTCATTGGTGTTGTGACTCTTCTAGCTCCATTATCATTCTATTCTATTCTTTACAGTCATGGCATCAAAGGTCTCAATCACATCTAGTGGATCAGAATCTAGTGGATCAGAATCCAAAAATTTGATGGGACAAACTTTGCTCTATGAGAGAATCAGATTAAAGATATGTTGATTCAAAGGAGGCAATGGAAGCTAGTAAATGGAATTTCAAAGAAGCCTGCTGACATGGATGAAGATGATTGGGGTGAGTTAGATGCAATGGCTAGGTCTATCATTCACTTGCACCTGGCAGATAATGTTTACTTTACAGTATTAGACTATGAAAGTGGAGAGGAGCTTTGGAAGAAGGTATGCAATACATATAAAAAAGAGATGCCATCAAATAAAGTCTATCTGATGAGAAGATTATATGACCTTCATATGAAGGACACAGATAGTGTTGTTGCTCATATAAATGAGTTTGATGCTATATTCTCTCAATTACATGCTCAAAAAATGGATATGGATAATGAAATGAAAGTAGTATTGTTGTTATGTACCTTTCCATTATCATGGGATATGTTTTGCACAGCTATTAGCAATAGTGCACCTAGTGGTAAACTCTTCTATGATGACATATGTGGAGCACTCTTGAGTGAGGATATTTGTAGAAAATCTATGGTTGGCACTCAGAGTGGTGATGCATATAATGTTCATGATTCTTAACAAGTAAAGAATCAACAATGTGATAGGAGCAAGAACAAGGAAAAGAATGATCAACACAATAAGAGTATAACTAAATCAAGGAAGAGGGATATCTAATGCCATTATTGTCACAAGAAAGGACACATGAAGAAAGATTGTTATGCATTAAAGAATGCTAAAGGTAAAGGACAAGATGTTGATGGGCATGTTAAAAAGTTACTTGCACCATCTACTTTGATTGTGAAGATTGAAGAAATTAATGTTATTTCTGATGATGCTCATGTGTTGACACTTGATAGTATTGTGCCACCTCAGGCTCTTATTGCTGATTCTCTTTCACACACCTAGATCATAAATTCTGGTGCTTAATTCCATGTGACACCATAGAGAGAATAGTTCTCTAATTATGCAACAAAATCTCTTGGTACTGTGCGACTTGGTGACTCTTACCAGTGTGATGTTGTGGGGATTGGAGATGTGCTTGTGTAGTTCATTGATGGTTCAAAATTTACTATGCATAATGTATGCCATGTACCTCAGTTATTATAAAGTTTGATGTGAGTTGGTAAACTTGATGACCTTGGTTACAAGGTGGTCTTCTATGCTCAATCCTTTTGCATATCAAAGGGAAATATGGTTATTGCAAAAGGAAGCAAAGTTGGCTCACTTTATCCTTAATTTGTATCACAGAAAGAATACTTGTTAGTTGTTAGTGAGCAACCTATGGCTTGTATTTGGCATGGTCATTTGGGCCATATATTGCATAGTGGAATGTAAAATTTTTCTCATTCTGGCTACTTACGTGTGTTATTTTTCTCAAATTTTTCATTTTATGAGCATTGTCAATATGGAAAACAAACTAGAAATGTGCATAGAACGCATATTGACTCTTCAATTCAGCCTTTAGATTTCGTTCATACAGATGTGTGTGGTCCTATGCCGACTAGGTCCTTAGGTTGTTCTGTTTACTTTGTCAGTTTCATAGATGATGCTAATAGAAAAATTTGAGTATATCCTATCAAATCAAAGGATGAGGTATTCCCTACTTTCAAAAAGGGATTCCTTTAGTTGAGACTTAAAAAGGAATGAAGCTTAAGTCTTTACATTCAAATAATGGGGGTGAGTATACCTCACATGAATTCAGCCTCATCTGTCAGTTTAGATGGATTGGTAGAGAGTTTACCAGTACAAAATGGTGTAGTTGAGAGGATGAAAGGAACTATTGAAGATAGAGTAGTCTCTATGTTGCATCATGCAAACGTCTGACAAGGTTTTTGGGCACACGCACTATTGAGTGCAAATCATGTGATTAACCTTTCACCTAGTACTGCCAAAGGTTTGAAACTAGCACAAGAGTTATGGACAGGGAAGCCAGCATATTATGATCACCTTCGAGTTTTTGGGTGTGAAGCTTATGTTCATATACCCAAGAACCTTAGACAAAAGTTGGACCATAAGTCAAAGAAATCATTTTTCTTGGATATGCTTGAGAAGGACAATTTGGATATCGCTTATGGGATCCTAAAACATGGTAAATGATCAAAACTAGCGATGTCATTTTCAATGAGTCTACGATGCATAAACAACCCATTAAGGAGGTGGAAGTGAGAACAATGGTATTTGAGGATACTAGTCCTACGGTTAGCATGCATAAAAATGCTGGAGATAGCGATGTTCAAGAGAATGTCCATTCAAATCAGTCTGCACATATTCATGTTCAACAACCATTGAGACGTTATGCATGTGTCTCACATCCATCTGATAGATATGTTCCAAGTTTAGATTTTGTTATGCTAATAGATGCCGGTGAGCCTTGTTGCTACAAAGAGGCTATGCACACAGAGGATCATGTTAAGTGGGAGCATTCCATGAAGAGTGAGCTCGATTCTATTCATAAGAATGGTACTTGGGATTTAGTACCTTTTCCAAAGGCAAGGAAAGCTTTACCATGTAAATGGGTTTATAAGTTGAAACTCACATCAGATAGTGCTTCTCCAAAGTATAAAGCACCACTTGTTTCAAAGGGTTTAAGCAACAACATGGTGTTGATTTTGAGAAAATCTTCTCTCGTGTGGTCAAGATGACTACCATGTGCATGTTGCTTGGAGTCGTTGCAATGGAGGACTTAGAGCTAGTCCAAATGGATGTGAAAATTGCTTTCTTGCACGGAGATCTTACAAATGAGATCTATATGGAACAACCAGAGGGTTATGTAGTTCCTATCAAGGAAATTCTAGTTTGTAAGCTTAAGAAGAGCTTATATGGACTTATATGGCCCCCTAGACAATGGTACCAAAAGTTTGATGCTTTTATGAAGTCTCAAGGATATTCTCGAAGCAATGAGGATCATTGTCTCTACATAAAGAGATGCTCACATGGCAGCTTGATATGCTTGTTACTTTATGTTGATGATATGCTGATTGCTGGTAAGTCCTCTTATGATTTGTCAATTCTCAAAAGAAGTTGAATCAGACATTTGATATGGAGGATTTGGGGGATGCCAAACATATTCTTGGCATGTGCATTACTCGTGACAGGAGCAAACGATGCATATAATTGTCTCAAAGTGAGTACATATCCAAAGTACTTCATAGGTTCAATAGGTTCAATATGCAGGGTGGAAAGGCATTGAATACACCTTTACCCACATATGTGAAATTGAGCAAGGATGATTGTCTCAAATCAGAAGAGGAAAAGGAAATCATGACCAAAATTCCCTATCAGTCTACTGTGGTAGTCTCATGTATGCTATGGTAGCTACGAGACCAGACATTGCATTTGTAGTGGGAGTTGTGAGAAGATATATGTCTAATCTGGGCACGAAACATTGGGAAGCAGTCAAGATGCTTTTAAGATATCTGAGTGGCACTAAGGACAAGTGTCTATGCTTAGGTAGAGGAGAAGAATCCATTATTGGTTACACATATTCTGACTATGCTAGTTGCATAGACAATTGTAAGTCTACATTAGGGTACATTCTGCATTTTGCTGAGGTACTATCTCTTGGTGATCTCATCTTCAAGAATGTACACCTGTTTCCACCAACGAAGCTGAGTATGTTGCAGCAAGTGAAACATGTAAGGAAGCATTGTGGCTTTCTCATCTTGCTTGTGATATGGGTTTACCTCAGCATGTACCTCGTTTGCTCAGTGATAGTCAGAGTGCCATTGCTTTGGCGAAGAATCCGGTCTATCATACAAAGAGAGAGAGAGAGAGAGAAAATGCCATAGCTTCACTTCATCACGTTGCCATGCTTAGGAACTCCAAGAATGGACAAGAACAAGAACTATTTAACTAACTAAACAAGACACACAAGAAACACGGCATATGCCACGATAGGTGATGAAAAATGAGAGCGGAGTTTCATTATCTTGAAAGCCATATTTATACAAGAAAGTGGCCTTAAAGGCTCTTCACACTCAACCTTCTCCCAACCCTCCAAATGAACCTTAGTACAATCAATTACATAAATGACCATGTGCCCCTAACATTGGCATGCACGGTGGATTTGAACTACCACTATTCCTTGATAAGTAATACCCCCTCAACAAGATGAAAATTACATGGACACCATTTATAGACTGGGAACCTTTATACAACATGTCATACAATCAAAGGGACACACCTAATCTCGAAGAGTGTTTCAATCTGCGAGCCTCCACATCACTCATGCCCGAGGACACCGGTTACATCACACTCACCAAGACCAAATACATCAAGTCAAGCCCTCACATCAAAGCCAACACATATCCAAACAAAGTCAAAAAATAAGAACCCAACCCATAGACAATCGCCATGTACATCTTCATAATGCTAAAGTGATAGCACCGTTCTTGGATATATAATAGTCCAACTCCATGTACATAACCAATGTAGTAGCAACATGTCAAACCAACTTTAAATATGCTCACATAAGTATGCTCTACGCTTACGAACAATACTTGAAAACCAAAGTGCATGGTTAGACCATGGTATGGAATGCAAGTACGGCTCATAACATGTCCAGAACTATAAGCAATGTGCAATGCAAAGCATAGGGCCTAGAACCAAATCCAAGGTATGCAATTACATTACACACAACTTATAGACTGCCCTCCTAAATATGTCATCATGAAGTGCAAGGGTGACCCATTCATATCATAGAACAATATGCCCATCTCATTACCCATGTACAAAGTAAACATAGAGTCTGTCCAGACCGACTGGAAGATGGCCACTAGATTCTACATAATCTTCATCACAAATAAAAAATTACCTAGTGATCAAAAGAACAAGCTCTCATGAATAAATATGCACCCCATGATAAAACAATTATACATTCGGTATCCACACATTACGTGCAATAGCTGAGGAGAACAAAAGAAGAGAAGGCCATGATGTGGAGATAACCCATATACTTGCGCGAGATTTAATGTACCACTCGATTACATCAGAAAAAATCATCAATGATCCCAAAACCCCACAAATATAGACCTCATAGTGAAATCAAAATAATTACTAGTAAAGTCATGCAGTAATGGCTGCACAAATTCAGCATAGAACTAGGAAATGGCAATCCTTCATGGGACCATAGAATTGAATGGGTAGCACCAAAAGAAAATAAAAACTCTTTCGCAATCAATAAACGGGCAACACAAAAGTGCCAATAGCCCCTACTGAAAACTAAACATGTGTCAATGCCATGGAAGCAACAGTACGTTGTTGATGCAAAAAATGACCCTTCAATCAACGTGGAACCTATGGACAATTTTTACCAAAAATTCATACCATAAAATGACATTCGTGTGCCAGGATGGATGCGTAGGCAAGATGAAACATCATGCAATAAACGGAAGATAGCGCTGGCCTCTTGGGGACCAAAAATGACCCCCACCATCATATAAACAAAAGCACAATATCATAATCATTAAAAACAAACAGACAATAGTATCCATGTGCTCATAAAACAATTAAGGTGTCACCATAAAAATCCACTTCCGCTTTACTACTTGAGTTTTGTGGCCAATAACGGCTTCAAGCATCAACCATAGTGAGAGTACGCACAAAGAGGGTCATAAATCATAGCAGATGTGGATTATGATGCATCGCATAAGGGCGTGAAGCGAGTTGTAAAGCATAACAGCAACATAAAACAACAACTCGACATTCTTTTATGTCATTAACAGCAACGTAGGAGTAGTGCAACATGGGAAGCATGAATTTTGGAGCGTTCCAATGAGTATGTTACCGTGATCAGCACCACTTTGCCATATGTGAAGAGATGGATAAGTATGTGTTTGAAGATGAAGAGGTGTTGCAAAATCCTTGATCTACACCAGCCAAATGAACTCCAAGAGTAGATGGTGGGCCCTTTTAGCTTGCCAATGGATGTATTAGACACCCTATGTACCTTGAAAGATCACTCTCAAAAGGATAGATCAAAACAGATAAGTTGGAGTTAGCTCAGAGGTGAAAACTTGCTATTCTTGGTTCATACACCTGTCCAGTGTTTTACATAATTCTCTGAGCACAGCAGCAATTAGCTTAATTCCTCTTGGGGAAGTCTAGTTAGCTTAAAGAGCTAACTTTCAAGAGTAATCTCATCAAAAATAACAAAGCACACACTCAGAATGAGTTTTAACAAGTGATGATATCATCCCGATTTTCACGGGCTGCTATAGAAATAGACCAGTGAGCAGACAAATCACCATACCTCCAAATGTAGAAATCCAATGATTATGAAAATTTGTATGGTTATACTACACAGCAAGCTGAATCCAACAAGCTTTAAATCACTGAATTTGGATAAGTAACCACTGAGAAACACCTCTGACAAGATGAGTGAAAAAGTCGGGTACCTGACAGAGAGGTGAAGATGAACAGACCCTGTTGACTTCAAATGAACATAACTGAAGATTGCAACATCCAAATGACATTAAAATTTATGAGCATATAGTAGACTTATAGAGCTAACGTTACCAAGTTAAATCACTGAAAATGATGCACCAAGCTCAGAGAAAACATCTCTGCAAGCTGACTGAGAAAACTGAGAGTAATGGTAGTGAGTAGTACACTTCACAAGAACATGGAAAGATGAAACCAAATAATCATGAAAATGAAAGTATATTTCTTGTACAATACAATGACTTACTGATACATATGTGTGCCTTGTAATCACACCTTGATATGGCATAAAGCTCAGCTCTTGGAGGTCTTCACATAGGTCTCTCTAACCACGACTAAAACTGCCATCTATTTATAGTTGAGTTTGGGAGGCTAACTTCCCTCAATCACTCTCCAATCAATCAATGATTGATTTGATTCTCTACCTACCACAAATCACGAATTCGTGGCTCCTCTTTCCATTCTTGATCAAGTGGACTCAACCACTTAAGATTCTCTTACTTTTACATTAAGTAAACTCTTCAAAAGTTACAAGAGGTAGTTCACAAGTGAACTTTACATAGTCTTCTTTTTAAAGCTTCTTCTAAGACTTTGTGAGACTCAAGCCAATACTTAGGCTTGTCATAGACTTGCTCCAACAGCTCCCCCTCAAGCCAAGTATGCTTGAGGTCTTCAATCTTCCAAGATTACCTGCAAACCTATCATAGCCTTGAATTTGCAAAGCTTTGTACCATCCAATGCTTTGGTTAGAATATATGCACATTGTTGATGAGTGGACACATATGATATTTGAATCTCTTTGCTTAGAACCTTCTCTCGTACATAGTGATAATGAACTTCAATATGTTTAGTCCTTGCATGAAAAATAGGATTAGCAGCCAAATGAATAGAACTCATATTGTCACCAAAAATAGTTGGAGTTCCAAACTCCAATCCAAGATCTTTGAACAATGTCTTCATCCACATAGCTTCTTGTGTAGCTATGGCAAGACCTCTATATTCAGCTTCAGTAGAAGAGAGAGCAACTGTGGGTTGCTTCTTGGATGACCATGAAATAAGCTTTGAACCTGCAAAGGTAAGATAACCTGAAGTGCTCCTTCTATCTTCCTTGGAGCCAGCCCAATCTGCATCAGAAAATAGCTTCAAACCTAAATCAGATACATAAGGATAATAAAGTCCTTCATTTATGGTTCCTTTGAGATACTTGAGAATCCTTTTGGCAGCATCCATATGTGGTTTCCTTGGTGTGTGCATAAATCGGCTTAGCACACTCACACTGTAACATATATCTACTCTTGTCAATGTGGCATAGTTGAGACTACCCACTAGACTTTGATATGATGTGATGTCCTCTATGAGTTCACCTTCATGTGAGCTCAATTTGTGATTGACCTCCATTGGAGTACCTGCAATCTTACAATCTTGCATCTTGAATTTTGCCAACATGTCCTTAATGTACTTCCTTTGAGTGAGAAACAAACCATGATCTTTGTAGACAACTTCCAAACCTAGGAAGTAGGTAAGTGAACCCAAATCACTTACCTTGAACTCTTCTCTCATCTGATCTTTGATCTTCTTCATACCATCTGCATCTTTTCCTGTCAATATAATATCATCTACATATACACATAGATAGGTGACCTCGGAATTACTCTTTTTAATAAAGAGTGAAGGATCTACCTTGCTTGGTTGAAAGCCTTTGTCCTGCAAGAATGAAACAAGCCTGAAATTCCAAGCTCTTGGAGCTTGCTTGAGACCATACAATGCTTTGTTAAGTTTACACACATAATCAGGATAAACTTGATTCTCAAAACCAGGCGGTTGTGCCATATATACCTCTTCTGTTATCCAACCATTCAAGAATGCATTCTTTACATCTAGTTGAAGTATCTTCCAACTCTTGGAAGAGGCAATACTAAGCAAAACCCTAATAGTAGGCATCTTTGCCACAGGAGAGAAAGTCTCCTCATAATCAACTCCCTGAGTTTGTGCAAAGCCTTTAGCCACAAGCCTTGCCTTATACCTGTTAATTGAACCATCAGAATTCTTCTTGAGTTTATAGACCCATCTTGAGCCTATTACCTTCATGGATGAAGTCTTGGGCACCAAATCCCAAGTGTTGTTTTCCTCAAGTGCTTCAATCTCTTCCTTCATTGCATGCTTCCATTCTGTTTTTGCTTTGGCCTCTTCAAATGATGATGGCTCCTCTTGGTTTATGTCCTGTGCTATGTAGATAGAATGTTTAGTTACTAATGAGGTGTCAAACCCATACCTTTCTGGTTTTTTCTTTTCCCTCATAGATCTTCTTAGGCCATGATGTGATGATTCTGCTTCATGTCCAAGTTCTTGCAATTTTGCTTTACCTTTAGACTTCCATGCTTTCATCTTTTCCATGTGAGATTCTTCATCATCCTCTGAGGTGTCTTGTTCTTCAATCTTTGATTGTTCTCTACCAAGCTTTGGAAAATCTTCTTCAAGATCATATGGTAAATTGATCTTCCTGCATGAATCTTCATACCATGAATTGTTCTCATCAAAAACTACATCTCTGCTTACCAAGAATCCTTTGTTGGTAGGGTTGTATAACCTGTAGCCCTTTTGATTGTTGTCATATCCAATAAATACACACCTTTCTGCCTTTGGATCCATCTTGCCTCTAACCTGTGAAGGAACATGAGCAAAAGCAATACATCCAAAAATTTTACAATGATCTAAGCTTGGTCTTCTTCCATTCCAAGCCTCATATGGAGTCATCCCATCAAGGGATTTTGAAGGCAACCTGTTAATCAAGTAAGTGGCTGTAGATATAGCCTCAGCCCATAAGTAATTAGGTAAATGCTTTTCATTTAACATAGACCTTGCAGCTTCAACAATCGTCCTATTCCTCCTTTCTGCCACTCCATTTTTCTCAGGAGTGTACCTTGTAGTTACCTCTCTTTTGATTCCTCTTTCTTGAAGAAAAGAATCAAACTCATGGGAGAAATATTCTCCCCCTCCATCTGACCTTAGCCTTTTTAGTGATTTACCTGTTTGATTCTCCACAAGAGCCAAATATCTTTTGAAACATGAAAAAACTTCATCTTTGTGTTTCATAAAGAATAGGATAGTCCATCTGCTGCAATCATCAATAAAGGAAACATAATACCTTGATCCAGATATTGAAGCTTCCTTGCTAGGTCCCTACATCTGTATGAACCAACTCCAAGAGATCTCCATGCATATAACCTTTCTTCATGAATGGTAACCTGTGAGACTTTCCAAATTGACATGCACTGCACTTATAAATCATATGTTGTTTTGACAAATTAGGAAGTCCAAGTACACTTTGGTCCCTGCAGATTTGCTTTAATGACCTTTCACCAATATGTGCTAACCTTTTGTGCCATACTTCCAATTCTGTGAGTGTCTGACTACCATAATTAAAGAGAGCAATGTTTCTAGTGTCCTGTAATTCAAATGTGAACAATCTACCTGTTTTTTCACCTTTTGCAATTCTTCTGAATCCTTGACTTGGATCTTCAACAAATGCTCCTGCTTTTGTGAACCTGACTTGCAACCCTTTCTCTACTATATGCCCAACACTTATCAAATTCTTTGTAATGGTAGGGACATAGAGTACCTTACTGAGTAGGTTGATGTTTCCATCAGGTGCTTTGACATTGCCTATTTTCTCCACTGGATGTTTTGTATCAGCTCCTGTTTGTACCTCATGCTTATTCCTTGGATCTTCTAAATCTGATAGGAGTGCCACATTTCCTGCCACATGATTTGAACAACCTGAATCTATGTAGAAAACATGCTCATCAGATTTACCTTGTGGCATAGCCATGTTCATGATCAATAATGAATCCTCTTTGTTTGAGTCTTCTGTGTAGTTATTGTAGTCTCTCCTTCCTTTGTAGCCTCCTTGATAGTTTGAATGATTGTAGTTGTTGTAGTTGCCATGGTAGTTGTTGAACCTTCCTCTTGAGTATCCATAACTTCCTCTATTGTATCATCTGCCTCTTTGATTCCTGGAATTCCTAAATCAATTTTCAGTTGTATGATTAGTTAATCCACAAATAGAACATGAATTGGAGTCTTGGGATCTCCCCCTGCCTTGACTGCCTCCTCTTCCTCTACCTCTGCCATGTCTTCCTCTACCTGCATAGTTAGCTTGATATGTACCTGCTTCATCATCCACTTTCTTTGCCTTTCCTTTGTTATCTTTAGAATTGCTTTTATCCGTGTATAAAGCTGAAGATTGATTACCTTTAGAGCTTTCTCCATTTTTGATAAGCTTTGCTTCTTGAGTAAGTAGTTGTCTAATGAGTGTGTTGAAATCAGGTACATGCATGTCCATGTACAAATCCATAGCTGTGGTGAATGCTTCCCACTTGTCATCTGCCTTCAAGCCATTGATGACCTGCCTTACAATTTGCTCTTCATCTATTACCTCTCCAATGCTTCCCAACTGATCCGCTATGTCCTTGAGCTTTGTGACAAAATCAGTCACATTTTGTTTGGGAGCCTTCTTGAGGGTTGTGAAATCCAGCCATAGTTGATGCTTCCTAGCTTTGGTACTTGAAGAAAAGAAAGCTTCAAGTGCATCCCACACTTCCTGAGATGTCTTACAACTTCTAATGTGAGGCAACAAAAAATCTGAGATAGAGTTGAGGAGATAAGACCTTGCAAGTGCATCCTTGGAGCACCATGTGCTCAATCTTTCTTGCTCTTCTTGTGTTGGTTGACTTTTGTTCCTGAAACTTGGCATAACTTCATCTCCAGCCACATAACCATATAAACTTCTACCTTGGAGATAGGCTTCCATTCTTAATGACCAAGCTGAGTAGTTACCTCTGTCTAATTTGTCAATTGATGAAGGAAATCCATCTGCCATGTTGTCCAACCTTGCTCTGATACCACTGTGAAGAGATGGATAAGTATGTGTTTGAAGATGAAGAGGTGTTGCAAAATCCTTGATCTACACCAGCCAAATGAACTCCAGGAGTAGATGGTGGGCCCTTTTAGCTTGCCAATGGATGTATTAGACACCCTATGTACCTTGGAAGATCACTCTCAAAAAGATAGATCAAAACAGATAAGTTGGAGTTAGCTTAGAGGTGAAAACTTGCTATTCTTGGTTCATACACCTGTCCAGTGTTTTACATAATTCTCTGAGCACAGAAGCAATTAGCTTAATTCCTCTTGGGGAAGTCTAGTTAGCTTAAAGAGCTAACTTTAAAGAGTAATCTCATCAAAAATAACAAAGCACACACTGAGAATGAGTTTTAACAAGTGATGATATCATCCCGATTTTCACGGGCTGCTACAAAAATAGACTAGTGAGCAGAAAAATCACCATAACTCAATATGTAGAAATCCAATGATTATGACAATTTGTATGTTTATACTAGACAGTAAGTTGAATCCAAGAAGCTTTAAATCACTGAATTTGAATAAGTAACCACTAAGAAACACCTCTGACAAGATGAGTGAAAAAGTCGGGTACCTGACAGAGAGGTGAAGATGAACAGACCCTGTTGACTTCAAATGAACATAACTAAAGATTGCAACATCCAAATGACATTAAAAGTTATAAGCATATAGTAGACTTATAGAGCTAACTTTACCAAGTTAAATCACTGAAAATGATGCACCAAGCTCAGAGAAAACATCTCTGCAAGCTGACTGAGGAAACTGAGAGTAATGGTAGTGAGTAGTACACTTCACATGAACATGGAAAGATGAAACCAAATAATCATGAAAATGAAAGTATATTTCTTGTACAATACAATGACTTACTGATACATATGTGTGCCTTGTAATCACACCTTGATATGGCATAAAGCTCAGCTCTTGGAGGTCTTCACATAGGTCTCTCTAACCACGACTAAAACTGCCATCTATTTATAGTTGAGTTTGGGAGGCTAACTTCCCTCAATCACTCTCCAATCAATCAATGATTGATTTGATTCTCTACCTACCACAAATCACAAATTCGTGGCTCCTCTTTCCATTCTTGATCAAGTGGACTCAACCACTTAAGATTCTCTTACTTTTACATTAAGTAAACTCTTCAAAAGTTACAAGAGGTAGTTCACAAGTGAACTTTACATAGTCTTCTTTTTAAAGCTTCTTCTAAGACTTTGTGAGACTCAAGCAAATACTTAGGCTTGTCATAGACTTGCTCCAACACCATATAGCTAGACTACATCACCAATAGAGAACTAGCCAGCCAACCTTCCTTGTGTCAAAACGGAAACACCAAATCTATTGTGTATAGTACATCACAACTAGTAGCGTTGGATCCGGTAAGGGAAGGGTCTGCATCGTTGGGGCTGCCATCCCGAAATTCTATGGCTGACATGATTTGCAACTGCCCTTCCGTGACACCGTGACATCATAGACCGCAGCCGGTAGAGCCATGGGGGGATCATCCAGATGGCACCAGTATTTGGAGAGAGAGATATAAATAGAGAGAGAGAGAGAGAAAATGCCATAGCTTCACTTCATCACATCCCCATGCTCACGAGCTCCAAGAATGGATAAGAACAAGAGCTAATTAACTAACTAAACAAGAAACACAAAGAAACACGTCATATGCCATGTTGGGTGTTGGAGAATTCCTCTCCTAATCGCAGCGGAAAGTGTAGAAGACCTTCTCAGGATGAAGACTCTTGCCAACAGCAGAACCTTCAAATAAAAACTGGTACCAACTGAAATATCCAATGAACTTGAAACTTTGGTCACTCAAACTAGACACCTAGAGCTTTCAAATGAGATATCAAACACTCAATTTGGAGTAGATTTGAGTTGTCAACTATTTGATTCAAAACAGACTACCTGTCCACTCAGTTAGGCTGAAAACTGGACTTCACTAAAACCTGAATAACTCAAAGAGCATAAAGAATTTCATAAAACTGTTCTAGACAGAGGAAGTACTCAAGATAAGCTTTCCAACGAATGTTTAAACACTAAATTTGGATACATATGTTGAGAGATATGACTCTCACAAGTAGACTACCCAAAAAATGGGTGTGCGGCTGGACATAGCTGAAAACTGGACTTCACTAAAACTTGAATAACTCAGAGAGCATAAAGAATTTCATAAAACTGTTCTAGAGAGAGGAAGTACTCAAGATAAGCTTTCCAACGAATGTTTAAACACTAAATTTGGATACATATGTTGAGAGATATGACTCTCACAAGTAGACTACCCAAAAATGGGTGTGCGGCTGGACACACTCTATGAGAGTGAACTGAACGAAATGACTCAAACCAAATGAAGTAGATACAAGGGGGCTTCCACGCCTTCTTGCTCTCTCCTTGAGTGTCCTCCCTTGCTTCTTTTATAGCCAAGTGACCAAAAACTCTCATGATGAGTTTGAGAGCTCTTCTCCATCATTTCTCCACTACTTTGGACAGCCACTCCTCTTACAATTCAGATTTTGGATTTGATTCTCTTTTGAATGATTCTTTTTTGGCCTCCACTACTTGCTGAAGTAAATGCTTCTATTTTTCATTTTTGTATTTTCCTTCTACTTGAAGAAAATCCTTTTTGCAAAAATATATACGAGCTTACTTCTTTATTTTTAACACTCCCCCTCAAGCTCACATGTGAGCTTGCACCTTCAACCATATCTTGTAAGTTGATGTCGTCCTTGAACCTCTTGAGCTTAGAAGCATCGAGGGACTTTGTAAGCATGTCTGCAACCTGGTCATTAGTTCCAATGAACTTTATATCCACATCCTTGCTCAAAACTTTTTCTCGAACATAATGATAATGCACTTCTATGTGCTTGCTTCGTGCATGAAACATTGGATTGTTTGTCAAGTGAATGCTTGACATGTTGTCACCATAAATTGCAATGGTCTCCACCTGCACATCAAGATCAGCCAAGAGCTTCTTAATCCACATAGCTTCGCAAGTTGCAAAGGCTAAACCTCTATATTCAGCTTCTGTAGATGATAGTGCAACAGTAGGTTGCTTCTTTGAGCTCCATGTGATAGGTTTGCTACCTATCATGAACACATAACCTGAAGCGGATCTTCTATCCTCTTTGGAACCAGCCCAATCAGCATCACTGAAGCCCTTTACCTGCAATTCTTCATCATATCTATAAAACAATGCATGATTGACAGTGTGCTTCACATATCTTAGCACTCGTTTGGCTGAATTTAAATGTTCACTTGTTGGAGCTTGCATAAATTGAGAAAGAACTCCAACAATATAACACAAATCTAGTCTTGTGAGCGTAGCATAGATCAATGAACCTATAATACTCCTGTATGTAGTTACATCATGTAACTTCTCTCCATCATTTGAGCATAGCTTCACATTTGTGTCCATAGGTTGAGTGAGTGGTTTGCATTCACTCATTCCAAATCTGAAAAGAACATCCAATAGGTACTTTCTTTGCATTAAGTAAATGCCATCTTTCCCATAGACTATCTCAATGCCTAAAAAGTATTTCAGCTCACCAAGATCTGAAATTTCAAACTCCTTACCGAGTTTCCTTTTGATCTCTTGTATTCCTGTAACATTACTTCCTGTTATGATGAGGTCATCAACGTATATGCAAATATATACCTGCTTGCCTTCTTCTTTCTTCATGTAGAGAGACGGATCTGCATTACTTGGACTATACCCACACCTTGTGAGGTACTCGACCAATCTTTGATTCCAAGCACGTGGTGCTTGCTTCAGCCCATACAAAGCTTTCTTCAATCTACAAACAAAATTTGGATGCTTTTTGTCTTCAAATCCAATCGGTTGACTCATGTATACCTCTTCTTGAAGTTCACCATTGAGAAAAGCATTTTTTATGTCGAATTGGTACAACGGCCATCTCCTTGCTGCACTCACTCCAATCAAGGTTCTAATTGTTCCCATCTTTGCAACCGGGCTGAAAGTCTCTTCATAATCGATGCCGTGAGTTTGCTTGAATCCTTTTGCTACTAGTCTAGCTTTATGCCTTGCTAGAGAGCCGTCAGCATTTCTCTTTATTTTAAACACCCATTTATTTGGAACAATCTTCATACCTTCAGCCTTTGGAACTAGCTCCCATGTGTGATTGTCCTTGAGAGCTTTCATCTCTTCTTGCATAGCTTCTTGCCATTCTTTTTGTGTACATGCTTCTTCATATGCATCCGGTTCTTTATCTTTGACCACCTATGTCATATATGCAAAATGTTTTGCAATAAAACTATCATAGCTCAGCCTTTCAATTGGATACCTTGCTCTTGAAGACCTCCTTTCATTTCCTTTTGAACATTGCTTCTTCAATCGGTTCAACTTTACCTTCGGTGTGATCACCTCTTCATACTCTTCTTCACTTGTATTTGAATCACTATTTTGGGTAGCACTTTCGGCTTTAGATCTTTCATAAGCTGATGTTGGTGATGAGGAATGACTCCTTAGCCTCCCCTTCCATGTTGAGCTTTCTCCAAGTGATGTAGAAGCTTCTGGACCTGACATTTGAGTGCTTGTTTGCTGAAATTCTTCTTGGACAGCACCTTCATCATCTTCGCAATCTTCTTCAAGAGTCTTCTCTTTCCCTTTGTCTCCAAACCATGGTCTTAGCTCATCAAATACCACATCTCGTGAGACTCGTAGCTCCTTTGTCACTGGATTGTAGCACCTATATCCCTTTTGCTCCGATGAATATCCAATAAAAATACATTTTTCGGACTTTGCCTCCATCTTTGTCCTTAGTTCTTGAGGGATGTGAACATAACACACACATCCAAAAACTTTGAGATGTGTAAGGTCAGGCTTCTTACCGGAATAAACCTCCTCGGGAGTTAGATTATGCACTCCAGCCGTTGTGCACTTGTTCATCAAATAAACGGCCGTACTAGTTGCTTCAGCCCAATAGTTTAGTGGCATCTTCATCTCGTTGAGCATGCATCTTGCAACTTCTGTGATATGTCGATTTTTCCTTTCAGCTATTCCATTTTGTTGAGGTGTGTACCTACATGTAAATTGTCTCTTGATTCCATTTTCATAAAGAAAGTCTGAAAATTCTTTGGAGAAATATTCTCCTCCTCCATCGGACCTCAAGGTCTTTATGTAGCGTCCTGTTTCCTTTTCTACCTGTGCTTTAAATCTCTTGAACATGGAGAACACATCTGATTTTTGTTTTATGCAAAACATCCATACTTTCCTTGAATGATCATCAATAAAAGTGACAAAATATCTATTACCAGCCACTGATGGTTGTTGTGATGGTCCCCATACATCCGTGTGTATCAAGTCGAGGACATTCCTTGCCACATAGTTGCTTTTCTTGAATGGTTGTCGAGTTTGCTTTCCTAGTTGGCATGCTTCACAAAACTCATGTAGTCCGGCATCATTGAATCTTGGAAGACCTCTTACCACTTCATGGTTGCTCATGTCCTTGAGTTTGGGAATGTTGATATGTCCAAACCTTTTGTGCCACAAATCGATTTCAGCTATCCTCTTGTTTCCAAACTGAATATACATCACCTTTCCATGCGGTTGTTGAATGTCCAAAGTGAACATCCTTCCTTCTTTCCTTCCTTGAGCAATGACCTTGAATCCTTCTTTTGGATTCTTTATAAAGCAGCCTTTTTCATTGAAGATAACATGATATCCTTTCTCTACCATTTGTCCTACTGAAATCAAATTCTTTGCAATAGTAGGAACATGAAGAACATCAGCCAATACCTTCTTGTCTCCAAGCTTGATATCTCCAACATGCTCAATTGCGTGTTGAGTTTCATCGCCGGTCTCTACACATCCTTTTCCACTTGGAGCTTGTAGCTTTGTGAACAAATCTCCTTGGCATGTCATATGGTTGCTGCAACCTGAATCTATGAACCATTTTTGGTCATCACTTCTCGAGTTGTTGTAGTCATGCTTCATGGCAAGCATGGTTTGCTTGTCTCCTTCACTTGATGTACTCGCATAGTTATTTTGGCTCCTTTGGTTGCCTCCATTCAGCCTTCCATTCTTTTGCCAACAATCATTTGCATAATGTCCTAGTTTACCACAATGATAACATGTTATACCTTTATGAGGATTGTATGAACCTCGACCTCTTCCTCTATTTCTTCCTCGACCTCTTCCATGTGTGTTGTCATTTGAGTTGTCCTTGTTGTCATCCGAGTTGTGTTGGCTGAAATTTGTATTGTTGTAGCTTCTTCCTCTTCCTCTCGAGCCTCCTCTTGAGTTTCTTCCTCTACCTCTTCCTGCATATAACATTTGACTATGGCTGTCCTTACCTTTGTTGCCTTCTCCTTGTTGAGCAACCTCTTCAGCCACAAGATTTGGTATAATTTCGTCGAATGTTGGTAGAGGATCTCTATAAAGGATGTTTGTGATGAGGGGCTTCCACTTTTCTTCACTCCTCAAGCCATTGAGGGCTGTTTGGACGATGTCTTCCTCTTCTATCTTGCATCCAACTGATGCTAGTTGATCTCGAAGCTCCTTAATCCTCAATGTATACTCACTAATGCTTTGGTTTGAGCTTTTCTTCATGTTGTTGAGCTCGTTCTTGAGTTGCATCCTCCGAGACCTTGTTGAGGTAGCATACACCTTCTCCAATGCTTCCCAAACTTCTTTGGCTGTTTCTAAGCTTTGCACATGACCAATCATAGTGTTAGAAATAACTTGTGAGATGAGGAACATCACCCTTCGATTCCTCTCTTCCCAATCAGCAAATTGTCTCCTTTGTGCCGGAGTAATGTTGGGATCTTCAAGGTCTACCGGTTGTGGATCATCTCCACTAACTAAACTCCATAAACCTTTACCTTTAAGGTAATTTATCATTCTATACCTCCAAGACTGAAAATTGTCTTTGTCTAACTTCTCAACTTGTTGTCCTAAATCAGCCATTGAAAACTTCCAAGATTGAAGTTTACCTCAAGTATGTTGTGGTGCTCTCTCTTGAATTCACGAAGCTCCCCCTTGATTTGTAGCTTTCCCTTTGCTTCAGTTTAGTTCCAATGCTTTGCCTCTTCAAACTCCAAGGCTCTGATACCAAACGTTGGAGAATTCCTCTCTTAATCGCAGCGGAAAGTGTAGAAGACCTTCTCAGGATGAAGACTCTTGCCAACAGCAGAACCTTCAAATAAAAACTGGTACCAACTGAAATATCCAATGAACTTGAAACTTTGGTCACTCAAACTAGACACCTAGAGCTTTCAAATGAGATATCAAACACTCAATTTGGAGTAGATTTGAGTTGTCAACTATTTGATTCAAAACAGACTACCTGTCCACTCAGTTAGGCTGAAAACTGGACTTCACTAAAACCTGAATAACTCAAAGAGCATAAAGAATTTCATAAAACTGTTCTAGACAGAGGAAGTACTCAAGATAAGCTTTCCAACGAATGTTTAAACACTAAATTTGGATACATATGTTGAGAGATATGACTCTCACAAGTAGACTACCCAAAAAATGGGTGTGCGGCTGGACATAGCTGAAAACTGGACTTCACTAAAACTTGAATAACTGAGAGAGCATAAAGAATTTCATAAAACTGTTCTAGAGAGAGGAAGTACTCAAGATAAGCTTTCCAACGAATGTTTAAACACTAAATTTGGATACATATGTTGAGAGATATGACTCTCACAAGTAGACTACCCAAAAATGGGTGTGCGGCTGGACACACTCTATGAGAGTGAACTGAACGAAATGACTCAAACCAAATGAAGTAGATACAAGGGGGCTTCCACGCCTTCTTGCTCTCTCCTTGAGTGTCCTCCCTTGCTTCTTTTATAGCCAAGTGACCAAAAACTCTCATGATGAGTTTGAGAGCTCTTCTCCATCATTTCTCCACTACTTTGGACAGCCACTCCTCTTACAATTCAGATTTTGGATTTGATTCTCTTTTGAATGATTCTTTTTTGGCCTCCACTACTTGCTGAAGTAAATGCTTCTATTTTTCATTTTTGTATTTTCCTTCTACTTGAAGAAAATCCTTTTTGCAAAAATATATACGAGCTTACTTCTTTATTTTTAACACTGGGTGACGGAAAATGAGAGAGGAGTTTCATTATCTTAAAAGCCATATTTATACAAGAAAGTGGTCTTAAAAGCTCTTCACACTCAACCTTCTCCCAACCCTCCAAATGAACCTTAGTACAATCAATTACATAAATGAAGATGTGCCCCTAAGACTATGCTAGTTGTGTAGACAATCATAAGTCTACATCAGGGTACATTCTGCATTTTGTTGAGGTGCTATCTCTTGGGGATCTCATCTTCAAGAATGTACACCTGTTTCCACCAACGAAGCTGAGTATGTTGCAGCAAGTGAGACGTAAGGAAGCATTGTGCCTTTCTCATCTTGCTTGTGATATGGGTTTACCTCAGCATGTACATCGTTTGCTCAGTGATGGTGAGAGTTCCATTGCTTTGGCTAAGAATCCGGTCTATCATGCAAAGACCAAGCACATTGAAGTGAGGTATCAATTCATTAGAGATTGCTTAGCCACTGAGTGCATTATGCTTGAGAAGGTTCACACTCGAGATAACGTTGTAGATTCTTTGACTAAAGCTCTACCATAGGATAGCTTTCAACACTATTGTCACTTGATGGGGGTAGAGGGTCTAATGAGGGTGCATGTATTATCATTTTTTATTACATCCAAGCATAGAGGCTCTAATGAGGGTGAGGCTCTCAGAAGAAAGCATGTGAGTAAAATGTTGCTGACTTTCACTATGAGCCTTAGGAGCTATTTAGAAAAGTCACATTCTACAGTGATTCTTATCCCAATCGCTATCTTAATGAATTCCTAGAGAAACCCTCTATGTGGGTCTTTTATTTAAATATATGGAAAATATAATCTTGCTTATTTGTGTCTAAAAATCCAAATAGACCATGATCCATCCACACCCTCAAGAAGCTTCAACTATTTTTTCAAAACACAAAGCACATTAATCTCTGTATAGAATAAACTGCAATGATTAAGAATTACATAAGTCATAACATGCACCCATTTGGAAAAGCAATCGAGATTATTTGATAAGAAATAAAATAGACATGGATGGCAATTTGCATGTCCCATCATTAAATAAAAATAAGCATGTTTCATGTAAAAAACATATCTCAAAATGTATCTTGGTGAACATTAGGGGAAAAAATGAACCCCAAATGCGCCTTTTAGATTAAGGAGTGATAAGTGATGGATGAACCAGAAGACGATGGTGGACAAAATTTAGTCACTTAATCACATAGGCTAGGCATAGGGTTCCCTTGGTCCTGTGTGGTCAAAGATGCCAAAAACACTTAGAACTAGTGGTTTTGATATTATAAATGGTTTTCAAAGGCTCTCAAATCAATAAAAGCCCTTGGATTTCTATAAAGACCAGAAGGAGAAGAATAAGGGAGAAAATTGAAGGTACCTTTGCACCTACACCCTTAGATTTGATTCATATTCAATGGTCATGATAAAAAATGGAAGAAAAAGGGGCAAAACAACCTCCACTCTTAGTTTGGGGACTTGATCTTATGGGTATATCTTATGGTCCTCTTCTTTGGATCTATCCAAGATCGGATGGCTGAAAATGATCCGTCAAAGTGGAAAGTGCCTTTGTACCTCCTTTGTTAGATCTAGATGCCATCGGATGATCCCAACTGGCTCCAACTTCAAAAGCAATCCCAAACGTTGTTCTCCATTGGACTAGAATGCATCCAAGGGCCCAAATAGGCTTCCAAAAGGAGATCAGCCCCATTTTTGGGGTATCATTATGTTGACATTTATCTAAGGCCCAAAAACGTTGTAGAGATGCTCCACAAATGCATCATATGCTCCACACTCCCAGGACTTGTCAGAGATTCTCTCTCTAATGTCCTATCTATTTGAATCTTATCCACTGGTTTCCAACATCCAAGGGCTATGAACTTTCACATATGAGGATTGGAATAAAATAGAATATAAACATTATTTTATTGGAAAAAACCACTAGTATTTAGTATGACCCCTTAACCTCTTGGATTTAGCTTTTCCATCCCTAAAAATTAAGAATCCTTACAAGGCCCCTGAAATGTTCATTTTTTCCCAAGTGAGTCAAATTAATATGATTATAAATGATATATAGAAACTAGTTGATCATGAATGCAGCTCAATCCAATCTTATAGATCCAGTAACATTTGGTGTTGGAAGGTCCTCTTCTAAAATTGGGAAGTTCCATTGAGAATACATCCATGAAAGTGGAAGGATCTCAACCAGCATTACCTTGATATATTGCAATATACCTTCTATGTTGTACATCCACGAGATATACCCTATGACACTATACCATGATGGGATGTACAATGCAACATTGTACCCTAACAAGATGTACCGTATGATGCCATGGAAAGCATGGTTATTGAATTTAAAAAAGTCAAAAATACGAAACTTATGTTAAATATAAGGAAACATGGGTAAAGTTATAAGACACGTGAATGGTGTATCGGTAAAAACACTTGAATTGTGAATGTGAGCTTGTGGTCTCACATCCCCTCCTTGTTAAACGAGAGAGTCCTTATTGTCAATATTCAAGGGATCTAAGGAAGCTATGGGTGCTAGGGAATTAAGTCAAAGGAGTAAAAGTAGGTGTAAATGTAGATGTGAACATGCAAGTGAAATAAACTTAAGTGTAAGTTGTAGGCGTAAACTGTAGGCATAAAATTTAAGTGCAAGTGAAACAAAAACCAGAAACTAAAACAGAAGTAGAAACTACAAACTAAAATACAAACAAAAACTAAAACGTGAAATTCAGACTTTTTCTTACTTGCATAGTTATTGGAGTATTTATAGTGCAGCAAATACTTCCATCCTGTTTGTCAATTTCTTTGTTAAGTTCGCTCTTCAAAGGGATAGAACATTATCAATTTCTTTGTTAAGTTCTCTCTTTGAAGGCATAAATTTATTTCCTTTTTAAGTATTAAGGTGAAAAAGAAGGCCATTATTTTTCCTCGTTAGGCTTGGCCGCAACAATTTCTTGTTGACAGTGGAACCGGTGCATCATCAAGAGGGATTTAGGAAGGCATGTTTCATTGATTCAAAACGAATGCTTTATTTGTTAAAAAAGAAATAGAAGGAAAGCGCTTATCCACTTTCTATGAAAAGAGAATAGTGGGCATGCTTTCAATGCGAAGGAAAACATGCATGTGGTTTCTATAGCGCTCCCAACAGAAGAGGGGATATCCAAAGATCCAAATCTATGGTTGTTCTAAAAGAGGAGAATTATTGTTTCTAAAGCAACAATATTTACCGTGTCTTGTTTTCTTTCTGGCTTGTTAGATGCTTCTCACTCACAATGAATTATGGATTTGCTCGAAAGCTCTTCAATATAATATCAACACATATGCAATGTGTGATGATGCTGTTGAAGATTTGCAACATCTCTTTACTGGTTGAAAAAAGGCAAACAATTTATGGAATCTTCTTAAGTGTTACTTTTCTTTAATAGCCCCTTAAGAATTGGGTGCTCAATAAATTTTTCTATGTGATTCCCGGACGTTTGGTACATCTGGAGATCAAGATATAGTAAACGTTTTTAACAAAGCTAGGAATTACCTGGCTCCCACATCTGTCTCTTATGAAAACTGGATGTAAGAGCATCCCTCGAAATATCATTGATAAGTAGACCTCCTTAGCTTTTCAATGACACCATAAAATGGCCTATGTACTTTGGAAGTAATGTGTGTAATGATTGAATCAAAACAGATAACTTTGAAACTCACATCTCAAGAAAACCTTCTATTTATGTCTTGACACCTGTTGGATCTTTTACTCAGTATGACCAGCACAGTAGGAATTGGAAAAATGCCTTTTAGGGGTATCTAATTAGCTTAGCAAGCTAACTATTCCAAGTGGAATGATTTAAAAAGATAAACTATGCTAAGAGAAATCAATTTAGCAAGTAACATTATACCCCCAATTTTTTAGGACTGTAGCAGACATTGACCTGTGATCACCGCGACACGACTTTCTCTGAATTGGATGAATAGAATCTCCTCAAATTTTGATATCATGTAGACAACGTCAAGCTGAATCCAACAAGCTTTAGATCATTAAATGTGGTGAAGAGTTGACTGAGATATGTACTCCAGAAGTTGACAGACTTTTAAGTAGTATGACAGAGAGCTCAAAAATAAACAATGATAATGTATGTATTAATGAACACTTGTATATAATACCAAAGACATGAATGTCATTGCCTAACGGTGTAGACAGGTGTGGGCTAGAGTGTAGGCCTCACACACACTCAGAATTGACAGTAATGAGCTCGGAAAATGATGAGTCTTAGTTGCGACTTTTCCATGACCACTTTTGAAGAGAGTAAGTAAAAATTTGAATTCAAATTCAAACTTTTGGCTCCCTATGATCAAGGTCCTATATCCTAGGAGATATTGCTTCACTCAAAAGCTAACTTTTTCCACGATTCCTATTTGGTTGATGGTTACAAAGGGTTCCAAGTCAATTTGACTTTTACAATGAGATAAAGTGGTAATTAGCCACTAGCCTTTGTTCCTATGCTTCTTCACATGTGTAGGGACCTCAAGATATCCATCAATCCAAATGTGTAGGCTTGTGAGTTACACCAACATGGGTGGACATAAAGTGTTCATTCAATGCAAGTTCTTGTTCTTACCTCAGGTACAGTAGAAACAAAAGTTTGCATTGATTGAACACTTTTTGTCCACCCATCCTTTGAAATTATTCTTCCATCCTTCCAAATCTTTGAGATAAATTTACTTCTCCTAATTTTCAAATGACTTAATACCTCCATATCTGTTAGGAAGATTCTAAAGGTTGGGTGGACAATTCCAAAGGCTAGATGGACAAAATATCTTCATTCCATAGAGGTATGTATAATTTGACTTTACCCTCATAACATGTGTATGTGTGTATATGTGTGTGTATGTTTATATGTGTGTATGTCTATGTATGCATGTATTTATATGTATATATTTATGCATATATATATATTATATATATATATATATATATATATATATATATATATATATATATATATATATATATATATAGATAGAAAATTAAAAATTATACCTTAATAGTGCCTAAAGAGATACATTACTCCATCCAAAACAATTTTGAACATTGAGAATAAGTAAGCTCGCACTTAGTTGTGTCAAATGACTTCATATACATGCTTTAGAAATTCCTTTCAAATATATTTCTCATTTTTAGAAATATCAATGATCTCACTATCATTTTGAGACCAATCCTTAATAAAATCCATGCCATCATCTTCATCATTGTCAGAAAAATCTTGTACTTTATCTTCTTTTGAATGTAGCTATTTCAACCTTGCATATTCCATAGGATCGCTTTTGCATAGTCTCCTCATAGAAGCTTCTGATAAATGAGGTCGTATTGGCAATTGTAAATGGTGTGGAGGCATGTCATCAACATCATACGTTGGAATCTACACACATGAATAAAAATCCTTAATATTCCATAAATGAATAAAAAGTAAACTTGAAACATAAAATTAAATATATAAATTATTAAATATGGATAGAGAATTTTCATTCTCTCTCTAGCTAAAAGGTGGTCTTGGAGGTCTAGGCCATCCATAATTCACTAATAATTGATGACCAGCATGTAATGTGGTAATAGCATTGAGAACTATGTATATTGATACACCTCTACGCATGTATGGTGATTCATGGCTATTTTCATGCTGCTCAAATGTGCAATTAGTCCTTGAACTATTATGTAACCCTCTACTACTATTTATTAAACCTGCTATATTTCCATACATGTAAGGTCTTCCATCAATATATAATCGTTCATTTTCAGCATGTGAGATCCTTTTATTGATAAGGGATGATGCATTCAAGCATATTCCATAAATCAATCATGCTTTGAACATAACGTGCAAGTCAATGCCAATCTCCCCATCCATATATAGGAGCACAAAATGACATACAAGTGACTTTAGAGACCGAAGGCACATACAGAACCTCTACAATAAAGAGACCATGACCAACATTAGTAATAGTGGATGAAACAATCATATCGCGATTACCCCAAAAGTTAAAATCCTCTCCATCTAAAGGAACTGGTCCTGTATTCCATCCTCCAAATCTTCTTCTATCATATGTTTGTATTAGAGAACGATCAAAAGCGGGTAATGGATAATCTCCAGCCATTTAAATCTCTAAACCAAGAGGTAGAGAATTTCTAGAAACCTCTTCTTGTAATTGATGAACAGCAAGTCCATGACATGTATGAGGTATATTAACATTATAAGTGTGAGAATTATTATTATCATCATCATCATCATCGAGCAAGTATTCTTGTATATCAATACTAATTTGATTTTGTATATAGTTTTGAAATAGAGTAATGACATTAATTATACATGCCATAGCAAGAGTTGTTGGAATCAATGTCATATCGTTCAAAACTCTTCAACTAGAAATGTTAACTTTCTATCTTTAGAATTCTCCAAAAGAGGAACCGTGGGATATTGATATCGTAGCGCAACCCTTCAACAAGCAAGCACGATGGGTGACGTGGATAGGACATCACACTTTCAAAGAACCCACCCGGTTCAAATCCCACAAGCAGCAGCGCTAAGCAATTTCTGCTTTCTTTTTTGGAGAAAAGAAAAAGCAATGGGCATCGTTTGAAGTTCATAATTTTCGTTATTTAGCAACGTTTTTTTCACGCAAAAGCTTTTGGCAATCGAAAGTGATGGAGGCATTTTTATCTTGCGCCACACTCTAGATTTATTGGAGGCTTTTCATATTTGCTTTTGGAGGGTACTTGTAACCTATATAAAGAGAGCCTTGCTCATTGTTGATACATAATTCATCAAGCAATCATCTCAAGGAGATCAAGGAGGAGTCTCACACACTTGAAGGACGTGAAGCTCTTGGAGTTCTGAAGCTTTGGAGGTGGAGTTTTGGTGAAGGAGAGGCTACTCTATTAGAGCAAGAAGTCTTCTACAAGTTGGTGGTAACTATCTTTTGTGAGTTAACCTTATATTTTGTGTTTAGGGTTTGTCTACCCTAATATCAAAATTAGGGTTGGTTGATTTAAAATTTTGTTATACTATTTTGTGAGAATAAGGTTAGCTTCATTGCTTATTCACTTCACACACAAGTTATTTCAACATAATCTGAATTTTGTATCATCATCTTCTTGGATATTCTTCCATTAGTGAGTGCACCACTTTTTATGGTTGAGTAGTACTCCCATGTTGTAATTTGGACATCTATTTTTTAGTGAGTAAGCAGCCAGCTAACGTTCTCTATCATTGTCTCAATATCTCTTTCTTTCTATCTCTCACTTGTCATCTTAATTAATTAAGTGTGTATGCTTAAAACGTTTTAGTTTGGAACGATCGTGGGGCCCCAAATTCCAACACTTGGTATCAGAGCATAATTGACATACACACTTAGTTAAGATGAGTGATACTAGAATTGAGATTGAAGACAAGTTGGATGGATCTTCTAATTATCCCATGTGGAGTTTAATGATTATGAATATATTAGTGAAAAAGGATTTATGGAGTAACGTCAATGGATCCTTAACAAGACCCGGACGAGAAGGTGAAGAAGGAGCTACAACAGCTTCAAGAGGTACTCGAATTACTATTACAAAACCAACTGAATAAGAGGTAACCAATTTGACCTCCAAAGTTATAGGTAGGTCTTTACCTACAGTTCCTCCTACTAAAGATTAGGCAAGATCGGATGCTAGAGATGCTTTAGCACTCTCATTCATAGCAATGAGTATTAAAAAGCATATTCTACCACAGATTAGATCTTGCAAAAGTTCTAGACAAGCCTCATTGAAGCTTCAGAATCTTTTTTAGAGCAGAAATCCTACTAGGAAAGCTCACTTAAGGAGACAACTAGCAAATCCAAGGATGAAGTCTGGTGAGTCAATTCAAACCCACATTATGAGACTTATTGCCTTGAGAGATCAACTTGTAAATGTAGGAGTTGAGGTATCAGATGAAGAAATGGTAAATATGCTTATTAATTCACTTCCTATTTCATATCGATCTTTTATAACTGCTCTTACCCTTACCAGAAGAGATAGAGAGGTTACATTTGAAGAGCTATAGTTCTTATTGTTGGTGCATTTTACCCAAGCCTACATGCTTGATATGCTTGATATTATCCTCATTTGTAAGTCACATGTGTAGTCATGTGAACACCTCTTGTAAAAGAGTTCATTTTTATCTCTTGTATTTGGAAAAAGAAAAAAAGGAAAAGGATGGCTTACCTCATGCATGATGTAAAAGCAATTTCGTGGCTATAACTACCAAAATCACGAATTTTTGAGCTGAGGGAATATCTCCTAACTTTGGGGATCACTTTTAGGTGGAGCCATTCGAATTCGAATTCAAAACTCCCTCCAAGAATAGCTATAAAAAGAGCAAGAAGGAAGAGGTGATTAGCAAGCCTTGTACGTGACCACTTCATGTCATTATGTAGAGATTGAAGAGCTTACTCCATAGCTCTATCATTCTACTCCCATTGTGCAAAGATTCATTGCCAATGTGGTTGTAATCATATGTGAATCTATACATTTATCATCATTCACTTCTCTGTTTTGTTCTTTGCTATACTCACTCAGAGTAGAACCTTCATAAGGTCATATCTCGCGCTCTAGTGAACCAGTTTTAGTGATTTAATAAGTGTTGGATAGCTCTTACTGTCTAGTTTCTGCATATCAATTTGCAAGGTCATTGGATTTATAGTTTGGGAGATATCTGCATTTTACTGCTCACTGGTCTATCTCTGCAGAGCCCCGAGAATGGTGGGCATGTTCTAGAAATTGATGAAACTTGTTCTCAGTGCTCAGTCCATCATTTGAAGTGTTTTAACTTGGATTGGGAAGCTTGCCAAGTCTATTTGCTATGCGCAAAAGGAATTTTTCAAATTCTTACCAGGTTGAGAGCACTGTTCATTTTTTCCAGCAGGTGTATGTCCAAAAATAGCAAGTTTTGGGAGCTAGTCATTTCGCAACTAGTCTGTCTTGACTTAAACTTTTGGGATACATGTTCCAAAGTACTTGGCTGATATTTTGGTGGATTTAGGAAGCTCAAAGGGCCTACTAATCAACTCTGAAGTCTCAGTTGGCTGGTGTGAAGCTGGTTGTAGCGGCACCTACTCATCTTTGGATTGCATCCACCATCTCTCTTCACAGTGGTATCAGAGCATAGTCAAGCAACATGGGAGATGGATTTCCATCAACAATTGACAAATTGGATCGAAACAACTACCCGGCATGGTCTCTAAGGATAGAGGCTTACCTTCAAGGGAGGAATCTATATGGATTCATATCCGGAGATGAAGCAATGCCAACCATGAGCAACAAAGGGCAACCATCACATGAAGAAGTGGAAAGACTTTCGAACTGGTGTTCGAAGGATGCACTTGCAAGGTTCTATATTCTAAACTCAATCTCTGATTTTCTTTTACCTCATGTCAAGGGATGCAAGACATCAAGAGAGACCTGGAATGCACTTGCTTCTTTCTTCTCTTCCAACACTCGAGCGAGGAAGAACCAATTGTGGATGGAGTTCACAACAATGAAGAAAAGCCCAAAGCAAAATGTGACTGATTATGTCACAAAGATGAAGGAGATTTTGGACCAGCTTGGAAGCATTGGAGAGGTAATTGAAGAGGAGCAAATCATTAGACAAATCATGAATGGAATCAAAGCAGACAAAAAGTGGGAGTCATTCACAACAGCCATGGATTTATACATGGATATGCATGTACCCGACCTCAACACACTCATGGGCCAACTCTTCACTCATGAAGCAAAGATTAGCAAAGGTGGTGAGTCCTCAAGAGGTAATCAAACTTCTGCCTTATACTCTGATAAAGCTAAGGTCAAGGACAAGTCAAAGAATAGGAAGAATGAAGATGAAGGTAGCTCTTTCCAAGCAAACTTTGCAGGTAGAGGAAGAGCTAGAGGAAGAGGCAGAGGTGGAAAGCAAGGCAAGGGGAGATTCCAATCATCTCAACCTTGCAGCATATGTGGCTTATCTAACCATACTACCGAAGAATGTTTTAGGAACCCGAGGAACTCAAGAGGAAGAGGATTCAATAGAGGTGGCTATGGATCAAATAGAGGTAGATACAATGGAGGCTACAACAACAACAACTACTACAACAATAATTACAACAACAACAACAACTATCAAAGTGGCCATAGAGGAAGAAGAGATTACAATAACTATGCAGAGGACCAAAGTCAAGAAGATTCATTATTGATTATGAATCTATCAGCGAAGAAGGGTAAGGATGATGATCACATATTTTACATTGATTCGGGATGCTCGAACCATGTAGTAGGAAATGTGGCTTTACTTTCTGATTTGGAAGATCCTCATAACAAGCATGAAGTGCAGACAGGAGATGACACAAAGCACTCAGTGGAGAAGATAGGTAATGTGAAGACATCAGATGGGAATATGAACCTTTTAAGAAAAGTCTTGTATGTCCCTACATTTACCAAAAATTTAATAAGTGTTGGACAGATTGTTGAAAAAGGATTGCAGGTTAGATTCAATCGATTTGGAGCATATGTTGAAGACCCAAGGCAAGGCTTTCGAAGGATTCCCAAAGGAGAAAAGACAGGAAGGCTTTTCACTTTTGAAGTGGAAGATACAAAGAACATAGCTTTGTTTAGCTATGGATCTCAAACTCTAACAAAGTTGGAGATATGGCACAAAAGGCTTGCTCACATTGGTGAGAGGACACTCAAACAGATTTGCAGGGACCAAAGTGTACTTGGTTTGCCTAATATCACAAGGCAACACATGATTTATAAGTGTGAAGCTTGTAAACTCGGCAAGGCTCATAGACAACCTTTCAATAAGAAAGGATATATGTATCAAAATCCTTTGGATCTAGTGCACACGGATGTGTGGGGTCCAAGTAAGGAGCCATCTATATCAGGCTCAAGATATTATGTGTCTTTCATAGATGATTGTAGCGGGTGGACCATTCTGTTTTTCATGAAGCACAAGGATGAAGTGTTTAATTGCTTTAAGAAGTATATTGCTCTTGTTGAAAACCAAACAGGTAGGACTTTGAAACGACTCAGATCAGATGGTGGAGGAGAATACTTCTCTTCTGAATTTGATGCCTTCGTGCATGAAAGAGGCATTAAAAGGGAAGTCACTACAAGGTATACACCCAAACTCAATGGTGTAGCATAGAGGAGGAACAGAGCTATTGTCGAAGCAGCAAGGTCCATGCTCAACGAAAAGGGATTGCCAAACTACCTATGGGCAAAGGCTGTGTCTACAGCCACATATCTCATAAATAGACTTCCATCTAAGTCACTAGATGGAACCACTCCATATGAAGTGTGGAATGGAAGAAGACCTAGTCTAGAGCATTGCAAAATCTTTGGATGCTTAGCCTATGCTCACATTCCTTCTCAAGTAAGAGGGAAATTGGATCCCAAGGCAGAGAAGTGTGTATTCATTGGTTATGATCGGAACCAAAAAGGATATAGATTGTACAATCCAACCAATAAAGGATTTTTTGTGAGTAGAGATGTAATTTTTTATGAAAACAAATCATGGTTTGATGATGACAAGAAAGTGAAGCTGCCTTATGACTTGGATGAAGATTTTCCATCACTTCAACCAAAGGAGCCAAAGCAGATTGAAGAAAGTGATTCGGAGATTGACCTAGAAGACTTGGAAAGACTAAAGCTATGGAAGAACAAAGGCAAAGCAAAGATGCAGGATGCTACATATGGACCCGACAACTCACATCAACCACTTGGAAGGTCTTCGAGGGAGAAGAAGAAACCAGAGAGGTTTGGTTATGATACTTCTTTGGTCACGAAGCACTCAATCTACATTGCAAAAGATTCAACCAATGAAGAGCCTACCACATTCCAAGAAGCACAAAGCAAGAAAGCTTGGAGAGATGCAATGGATGAAGAAACGGAAGCCTTGAAGGAGAATGACACTTGGGAGCTTCTACCTAACAAGCCATCTATGAAGGTAATTGGATCTCGATGGATATACAAAATCAAGAGGAATCCAGATGGAAGTATAAATAGACACAAAGCAAGGTTAGTTGCTAAAGGGTTTGCTCAAACCCATGGTATTGATTATGAGGAGACTTTCTCTCTTATTGCAAAAATGCCTACAATTAGGGTTCTCATTAGTCTTGCTGCATCTAGAAATTGGAATCTTTATCAACTTGATGTAAAGAATGCTTTCTTGAATGGATGGATTTCTGAGGAAGTGTATATGGCACAACCTCCTGGATATGAGGATGCACATCATCCTAAATATGTATGCAAACTAAAGAAAGCTTTGTATGGATTGAAGCAAGCTGCAAGAGCTTGGAATTTCAGATTGGTGACTTATTTGCAGGACCAAGGATTCAAAGCTAGCAAGGTGGATACCTCTTTGTTCATAAAGAGGAATGGATATGAAGTGATCTATTTATGTGTGTATGTTGATGATATTATTATCACAGGCAATGATCTTGAAGGAATCAAATAGGTAAAGAGTCAAATGAAGGAGGAGTTCAAAATAAGTTGATCTACACAGATTCAGGTATATACATCACACAAAGGAAGTATGTCCATGACATGCTCGTCAAGTTCAAGATGGAAAATACCAAGTGTGCAGGTACACCTATGGAGCAAAATCATAAGCTTAGTGCTTATGAAGAAGAGCCAATTGAAGACATCACAAGCTATCAAAGCTTCGTTGGAAGTTTAAACTATGCAACACTCACAAGGGTGGATATATGCTATAGTGTTAGCATATTGAGTCAGTTTATGCATAAGCCGAGAAGACCACATATGGAAGCGGCGAAGAGAGTCCTCAAGTACCTAAAGGGGACCATGAATGAAGGTTTGTTCTATTCATATACTTCAGATATTGAGCTAAAGGTCTACTCAGATGCAGATTGGGCCGGATCTAAAGATGATAGAAGAAGCACATCAGGGTATATATCATTTGCAGGTTCAAAAATCATTTCTTGTTCATCGAAGAAGCAACCAACCGTGGCATTATCTTCTACTGAAGCAGAATATAGAGGTTTGGCTAATGCAACTCAAGAAATCATGTGGTTAAAGTCTTTGTACACAGATCTTGGACTTCATTCTTCAACACCTCACATTTTTGGTGACAACACAAGCTCACTACATCTAGCAGCTAATCCGGTATACCATGCTAGAACCAAGCATATTGAAGTCCACTACCATTATGTAAGGGAGAAGCAAATGAGCAAGGATATTCAACTATCCTATGTCCCTACAGATATGCCATGTGCAGACATGTTAACTAAAGCTCTTGATGGTACAAAGTTAAGTAGATTCAAGTTGATGATTGGCTTGCAGGAAATCAAGGACAATTGAAGACTTATTTGGAGGCCAAGCATGTTAGGCTTGAGGGGGAGCTGTTGGTGCATTTTACCCAAGCCTACATGCTTGATATTATCCTCATTTGTAAGTCACATGTGTAGTCATGTGAACACCTCTTGTAAAAGAGTTCATTTTTATCTCTTGTATTTGGAAAGAGAAAAAAAGGAAAATGATGGCTTACCTCACGCATGATGTAAAAATAATTTCGTGGCTATAACTACCAAAATCACGAATTTTTGAGCTGAGGGAATATCTCCTAACCTTGGGGATCACTTTTAGGTGGAGCCATTCGAATTCGAATTCAAAACTCCCTCCAAGAATAGCTATAAAAAGAGCAAGAAGGAAGAGGTGATTAGAAAGCCTTGTACATGACCACTTCATGTCATTTTGTAGAGATTGAAGATCTTACTCCATAGCTCTATCATTCTACTCCCATTTTTCAAAGATTCATTGCCAATGTGGTTGTAATCATATGTGAATCTATACATTTATCATCATTCACTTCTCTCTTTTGTTCTCTGCCATACTCACTCAGAGCAGTAACTTCAGAAGGGCATATCTCGCGCTCTACTGAACCTTTTTCAGTGATTTAACGTGCGTTGGCTAGCGCTTGTTCCAGAAATTGATGAAACTTGTTCTCAGTGCTCAGTCCATCATTTGAAGTGGTTTAACTTGGATTGGGAAGCTTGCTAAGTCTTTTTGCTATGCCCAAAAGGAATTTTTCAAATTTATACCAGGTTGAGAGCACTGTTCATTTTTTCCAGCAGGTGTATGTCCAAAAATAGCAAGTTTTGGGAGCTAGTCATTTCGCAACTAGTCTGTCTTGACTTAAACTTTTGGGATACATGTTCCAGAGTACTTGGCTGATATTTTGGTGGATTTAGGAAGCTCAAAGGGTCTACTAATCAACTCTGAAGTCTCAGTTGGCTGGTGTGAAGCTGGTTGTAGCGGCACCTACTCATCTTTGGATTGCATCCACCATCTCTCTTCACACTTATTACTTCAAGATGAAGATTAGTTGAAGAGAATGGAAGAGAATGAAGAAGCACTTTCATTCTCATCAAAGGGTAAAAAGAAGATGAAGGATAAGAAGGAAAAGCAATCCAGGAAGGAAAATAGGTCCCTCTCACCTTCTACTTCAGATTCTATTTCTACTACATCTAAAGAGAAGTCTTCTAAGAAGAAGGAAGTAATATGTTTTTACTGCAAGAAACCTGGACATTTAAAAGTAGCATGTTATAGAAGGATTGCAATTGAAAAGGAAAAGGCATCAAGTAATGTTGCAGAAGATGGTAAAAAAGGGAAATCTCAAGGTGATTCTTATGCATGTATCACCATTGAGGAAGTAGCTTTTGATCAAGCAGCTTTACAAGTTCTTTCAGCAAGTCCTTGGATAATTCCCTCAAGTGCTACAAAGCATATGAGAGGTTTTCGAGATGTGTTTTCTTCTCTTTCCTATTCTTCACGTAGAATAGTTACTATTGCAAATGGCAATGATTTGGATGTTGTCGGAATAAGTACACTAACCCTAAACTCAAGAGAAGGTGGCAATTTTTCAGATTTTGGATGTTCTATATGTACCAGAACTGAAGAAGAATCTGCTATCTATATCTGCATTTTTAGGTAATGGTTTTAAAGTTGTATTTGAGAGAGATCTTATCACACAAAGACAACAAATATATTTTACAAGGTGAGCATAAAGGAGGGATCTTTGTTTTTTCAAAAAATAGTAAGACATATGCGCTCAAATCTTCGTCACTAGTGGAAGATATGAAGCTATGGCATGAAAGATTTGGACATATTAGTTTTGGAGCTCTCAAAAGTATCAAAGATAGAGGTATGGTTGAGAGTTTACCCTCATTCAAGCTACCAGATGATTCAAATATATGTGAAGGTTGTCTTGAAGCTAACATGCATAAACTACCTTTCAACAAACATGGTCATGTTACAGCTACAAAGAAATTGCAGATTATTCATTCAGATGTGAATGGACATATGAGAGAAGACTCTATTCAGGGTTTCAGGTATTTTTTTCTATTTGTTGATGACTTTACGAGATACTCATGGATCTATGGTCTTAAGTTGAAGTCAGACATCTTTCCTATGTTCAAGAAGTTAGTAGCTATGGTTGAAAATGAAAGTCAAGAAACTATCTAGATTCTCAGAAGTGATAGAGATGGATAATACTTGTCAAATGAGTTCTAGATACTTCTTGATGAGAAAATTATTACTCGACACCTTACTATTGCTTATACTCCTCAGTAGAATGGTGTTGTAGAAAGAAAGAATAGAATACTTGTTCAGATGATGCGGAGCATGATGGCGTCCAAGAAGCTTTCACTGAAATTCTGGTTTGATGCAGTACATACAGCTAATCACATTTTGAACAGGTCATCTACAAAAGCTTTAAAGGTAGTTGCACCTTATGAAGCTTATTATGGTAGAAAACCTAATGTGAGTTATTTAGAGTGTTTGGATCATTTTCTTATAACATATTGAGAAAACGAACCAAGGCAAACTAGATGTAAAAGTGATTAAAGCTATTTTCATTGGATATCTTGTTGAGAGTAAAGGATACCAATTTTATGTTCTAGAGACAGGTGAAATTAATCTCATGTAATGCTTATATGGGTGAGAATAAGGTTTATGATAAAGAAGTAGAAATTATAGAGTTCATTGGTGAAAATGACTATGGAATTTGTAGAAAAATTCTAGATATACATGTTCAACCATATCAAGAGGGAGTTAAAATTCCTAGGATTCAAGAAAAAGTTGAAGAAAGAGGAATTTCACAACCTTCTATAGATTCAGTTGTACAAGAGACTTTGGTTCCAGAAATGGAAGAAGTTAGAGTTCCGGAAAGGCCTAGTACCTCGGCAGGACAAGTTCAAAAACCTATGGAATGTAAAGAGTCAGAAAGAGTTTCACCACTATTTAAAGATACACCTACTTGGTTATATCAAACTTGGAAAGATAGTGGTATAAAGACTTTTATTGGAAAAACAAGGAGTCAGACTAGACAATAACAACAAGATCATATAAGAACAAGAACTCAGACCAGACAACAACAACAAAGACATCATGTAAGTTATGTTGAAGACTTTGAGATTCATGTATTTTGGCACTTACTACAATTGAGGATGAACCTATGTGTGTTAAAGATGCACTTAACATTCCTACTTGGAGAAAAGCTATGCAAGAAAAGATTGATTCTACTCATAAGAATCAAACTTGGCAGCTATGTGAGTTATCAAAGTGAAAGAAGGCTACAGGTGTAAAATGGATCTTCAAAATCAAAGGGAAAGCAGATGATACTATTGAGAGGTACAAAGCAAGATTAGTTGTCAAAGGATATGCACAAAAAAAAGGTATTGATTATGATGAGACAGTTGCTCCTACATCTAGGATGACTATTATTAGGTCAATACTTGCTCTAGCAGCACATTTTGGATGGCATATATATCAACTTTACATTAAGACTTCTTTTCTAAATGGTGATTTACATGAGGATGTGTATATTCAACATCGAGAAGGTTTTGGAGAGACAGGTAAAGAACACTTAGCGAGTAAGATTATAAAAGCTTTGGATGGTTTAAAATAGGCACCTAAAGCATGGTATGAAATGATACATACATAACTTTTGTCCATTGATTTCCATAACTCAGATGCAGCTCCTACTCTTCATGTTAAAGCTGAACGAGGTATGATGGTTATAGCAATCATTATGTGGATGATATTATAGTCATAGACCCCAGAGATGACGATTTGGAGATGTTCAAAGAACAATTGAAGCAAACATTTGATGTAAATGATTTAGGCATTTTGCATTATTATCTTGGGATCCAGTTTCTCTTTTGAGATGAGTGTATGTATATAACACCGCAGAAGTACATTGAGAAACTTTTGGAAAGGTTTCAGATGAGTGATTATAAACCTATGCAAACACCTATGGATCGGAATGCATCTTTACAGATGGTAGCAGATGCAGAGTCATTTGATGCTACTTTATATAGTCAAGCAGTTGGTTGCTTGACATATTTGTGTAATACACATCCTAAGATACAATTTGGAGTTTCTCAAGTATCAAGGTTCATGAAAAATTCGATAGTGTTACATTGGAAAGCAATAAAGCAAATCTTTCGATATTTGAAGGGAACTTCAAATTATGCTATGGTATTTTTGAAATCTACACATTTGTTACTAAAAGGATTTTCAGATTCTTATTGGGCAGGTCATAGAGACACAAGAAGAAGTACTAGTGGATATTGTCTTATCTCATGGCTTTCAAAGAGACAACCCACTATTGCCACTTCATCATGTGAAGTTGAATATCGTGCAACATTTACAGCTGCTCTAGAGTCAGTTTGGTTGTAGAAGATTTTCATTTATCTTGATATGAGAGTACATGAACCCATTCAGATATTTCCAGATAGCCAAAGTGCTATAGCTATAGCAAAGAATCTAGTGCATCATGCAAGGACAAAGTATATAGAGGTACACTACCACTATATTCGAGAATAGATAGCTAAGAAGCACATTGAGCTGATTTATGTTCCTTCTAGTGAGAATGTTGCAGATATATTTACCAAAGCATTGATTGGAGATAGTCATGAGAAGATTTGCAGGTTACTAAAGCTTGTATCAATATGACATTGAAGGAGGATTGTTGGAATCAATTTCATATGGTTCAAAACTCTTGAACTAGCAATGTTAACTTTCTATCTTTAGAAGTCTCTAGAAGAGGAACTGTGGGATATTGATATCGTAGCGCAACCCTTCAACAAGCAGAAGTGCTAAGAAATTTATGCTTGTTTCTGGAGAAAAGAAAAAGCAATGGGTGTCGTTTGAAGTTCATAAAAATCAGTATCTAGCAACATCGTTTTCATGCAAAATCTTTTGGCGATCGTACGAAATGGAGGCAGTTTTATCTTGTGACACGTTCTAGATTTATTGGAGGCTTTTCATATTCGCTTCTGGAGGGTACTTGTAAGATATATAAAGAGAGCCTTGCTCATTGTTGAGACATCACTCATCAAGCAATCCTCTCAAGGAGATCAAGAAGGAGTCTCACACACTTGATGGAGGTAAAGCTCTTGGAGTTCTGAAGCTTTGGAGGTGGAGTTTTGGTCAAGGAGAGGCTACTCTCTTGGAGCAAGAAGTCTTCTACAAGGTGGTGGTAACTATCTTTTGTGAGTTAGCCTTATATTTTGTTTTTAGGGTTTCTCTATCCTAATCTCAAAATTAGGGTTGGTTGATTTACAATTTTGTTATAGTATTTTGTGAGAATAAGGTTAGCTTCGTTGTTTATTCACTTCACACACTTAAATTATTTCAACATAATCTAAATTTTGTATCATCATCTTCTTGGATATTCTTCCATTAGTTAGTGCACCACTTTATATGGTTGAGTAGTACTCCCATGTTGTAATTTGGACATCTATTTTTTAGTGAGTAAGCATCCAACTTATGTTCTCTATGCTTGTCTCAAGATCTCTCTCTTTCTATCTCTCACTTATCATCTTAATTAATTAAGTGTGTATGCTCAAAAGGTTTTAGTTTGGAACAATCCTAGGGCCCCGAATTCCAACAAGACTTACACCAACATATAATATGCCCTTGATAGTAAAATTTATCATAATTCCTATTGGAGGACACATGTGAAGTCGTTGCATGCGTAGGAGGTGATGGAGTGCCCTTTGATTGATCTGAATTTGTTACAACAAGAAAAAAAAATATTAGCTATGTATCTATCAAATATATTTAAAATTAAAAGCTTGATATACTTACAATATATAGTCATTGTACAATAAGGAGATGATGATGAAGTTCGGTCTGATTGATTAGAATCTATAAATAATGATACTAGATATTAATAATCTATTTATTTATATACATAAACATTGACATATACCTTTTTACACATACATACATATTCACATATACACATTTACACATACACACATATTCCCATATACAAAAATACACATTTTTGTGGCATAAATGCATGTATTTGGGATGAATGTGTGTATATGCATGCATGTGTATGGATGTATGTATATATGTATGTATATGTATATGTGTGTTTATGTTATATGTATGTATATGTGTATATGTATGCATATATGTATATGTATATGTTTGCATGGATATGTGTATCTGGGTATGTGTATGTGTATGTGTGTGTATATATGTGTATGTATTCTGATTCTTTTTTTTGTTTGAGATTAAAATAATAGGAGATATTGTATGGCGGAAAAAAATAATAGGTAACCTAACATACCACTTGAGACGTGGAATTTTTTTTGTATACAACTACATCTTAGCGAGTCATTTCATCAGTGGAAGGTATATAGATTAAGAGTTTATATTTATAATTCTCATATGTTTTATTAATTTTTTACATCTAATATATGTATTTCGTTTCTTTTTAAATAAAGAGGCTGCTGCAAACAAGAGAGTTGAGTCAGGCCACACATTGCACTTAGGCCAAATGGGCCATGATGGTTTTGTAACTACATTTTTGTAAGTATTTGTGCTCTTTTAAGTATATTTATGGTTGATATCCTATGAAGCATGAGATTGAGTATGTTACACATTTTGGATATTGGATTTGAGCGAGTATATGTGAGAGCATCTGGATGCATTTGTGACTATTATTAAATTTTATATAATTATTTTATTGTCATGGATGAATTAATAGTTTAACTTATTTATGTTTGTTATATGTAATATAGGAGTATTATGGAGAGGCAGATCTGGATGAGGTGGAGAGACAAACACAAGATGGACGTTCTCGATCATCACAATGTGCTCACATAGATAGATCAGATCATGCGGATGATCGTGATGATGAGGATGAGGAACTTGATGATGATTGGGATTCTTGATCATGACACTCCATATGTATTTACATTGATAGATATATATATATATATATATATATATATATATATATATATATATATATATATATATATATATATATATATATATATATATATATATATATATATATATATATATATATATATAACCTATATAATTTTCATTTCAGATATGACTTGAATTGTGTGTATGGTATTAAGTAGTGAGAACTCTTGTTCTATTGATTTTTATTATTGTTTATATTAAGCATGTGCTTTATTACTTTAATTATATAATTCATTCATATTTATGTGTGTTTGTGTGTATATAAAATGTATATATGCACATCTTGGTATATATCTATATGTGTATGTGTGTCTATATGCATGTATATGTATGTATCTATGTATAGATGTGCATGTATGTATGTGCATATGTCTATGTGTATATACATGTATCTGCATGTGCATGTGTTAGTGTATGTGTGTATGTATGTGTATGTGCATGTGCATATGTATGTGTGTATATGTATGTATGTATGTATGTATGTATGTGCATGTATATGTGTGTAATATGTGTGTACGTATGTGCATGTATATATAGGTAATATGTGTATGTATATGTATGTATGTACATATGTATATGTGTTTATGCATGTGCATGTGTAAGTGTATATGTGTATGTATGTGTATGTACATGTGAATGTGTATGTGTGTGTATATGTATGTATGTGCATGTGCATGTTGTGTATATGTATAAAACATGCATGTGCATGTGGATGCATTTCCATTTGCATCCATGTGCATGCATGTGGATGTGTATTTCAGAATGTATTAATGTGTGTATGTGTATGTATATATGCAATAATGCATGCATGCAAGTCTTTTTATGTGGTTCTAGAAATGTTTATGCATATGCATGTGTATGTGTCTGTATGTGTAAGTGTATGTGCACATGTATGTGTGTGTATATAGGTGTGTGTATGTGCATGTGTATATGTGTATATGTGTGAACGTGCATCTTCATCATGTATAAGTGTATATGTGCATATCAATAAGTGTGAGTATGCTAACTAATGAAAATAAAACAATTCAAATGATATAAAAAGAATGGAAATAGAACTTACAATAGTTAGCCATAGTTTTTTCTTCCTTAGCTTCTTGAATAACCTAGAATAAAGAGAGAGAGAGAGACAGAGAGAGATAATTCAAAGAGAAAAAGAGGTAGAAAGAGAGAAACATAGAGAGAGAGAGACAATAAGATAGAGATTAGACAAAACAACAATTCTGCAAGTGATTGTTTCAGCTCGTAAGCAGAGTGCAATTGCGAACGTTGGTGAGCTCTTCGATGAGATGAATGTAGATGTTGATCAAAGACCCTCCAATGTTTTAATTTTTTTCAACAAAAACCCATCATGTAAGCGATGCTAAACCATCATAAATGCCTGTGTAGCATACGTGATGATAATTAGCATCGCTTATGTGACACAAATTAGTGTTGCTTATGCGACGTGTTTTTTAATCATCACTTTAGCGATGCTCCATGAAACCTTCACATACCCCATCGTGCCACACATCGATAAAAATGCTGAATTTTTTGTCGTTTAACTGAGATTCCATGCTTCACGATGTTGCGATACTTTATGCTATTTTATACCAACCAAATTGTGTTGCGTTAATCGTCACTATGTGCTCGTATTCCTTGTAGTGTTGTGAAGAGAGATGATGGATGCAATATGAAGATGAGTTGGTGTTACTACAACCAGCCTCACACTAGCCAAATGAGACTTTAGAGTTGGTTAGTAGACCCTCTAAGATTCCTAAATCCACAAAAAGAATCACCCAAGTGTTTTGGAAGAATTATCTCAAAAGTTTGAGTCAAGATACACTAGTTGCAAAATGAGTAGCTCCTAAAACTTACCATTTTTGTTCATACACCTACTAGAAAAAATGAACAATGTTGTCAATCTGGTAGGAAAAAAACAAAATCCTTTTGGATATAGTAAAAAGATATAGAATGCTTTCTAATACAAGTTAAAAAACTTCAATTGAACAACTAAACACTAAGAACAAGATCTAGCAAAATGTGGAACATTCCCACCATTTTTGAGGCTCTTCTGAGATTCAACGAGTGAGCCGAAAAACAATGATTTCTCACAAATGGTGAAACTAATGACCATGAACTTATGTGGTCACAAACTATACTAAGAGAGCAGTCCAATCCACATTAAAACACTGAAAAAGGTTACGTATAGCTTGAGAAATGAGCTTGTGAAGTTATTGTTCTAAGTGAGTATAGCAAAGACTAAAACAGAGAAGAAGTAAATGAAGAATCTATAGATTCACATATAATTACAACCCATTGGCAATGAGTACTCGCATAATGGGAGTAGAATGATAGAGCTATGGAGTAAGCTCTTCAATCTCTACAAATGAACATGAAGTAGGCATGAATCAAGCTCTGTTTTGGCGACTTTCTTATTGCTCTTTTTATACCTACTTTTGGAGGTAGTTTTAAATTTGAATCCAAATAACCTCACCTATGAATGATGCTAAGAATTAGGAGATAGTCTCTCAGCTCATGGATTCAAGGTTTTAGGTAGTTAGAGCCACAAATTTCCTTTTTGCATCATGGATGACTTAAGAAATTCTTTCTGTCACAATTACAAAAGATAAAATAAACTCTTTTACAAGAGGTGTTCATATGTCTACACATATGACTACAAATGAACATAAATCAAATCATATCAAGCATTTAGGTTTGGGTAAAATGCACCAATAGCTCCCCCTCAAGCCTAACATGCTTGGTCTCCAAATAAGTCTTCAATTGTCCTTGATTTTGTGCAAGCCAATCATCAACTTGAATCTACTCAATTTTGTATCTAGGATAGTTGAATATCCTTGATCATTAGCTTCTCCCTTACATAATGGTAGTGGACTTCAATATGCTTGGTTCTAGCATGGTATACCAGATTAGCTGCAAGATGTAGTAAGCTTGTCTTGTCACAAAAAATGTGAGGTGTTCAAGAATGAAGTTCAAGACCTGTATACAAAGATTCTAACCACATGATTTCTTGAGTTGCATTAGCCAGACCTCTATATTTGGGTTTATTAGAAGATAATGCCACTGTTGGTTGCTTCTTGGATGACCAAGAAATGATTTTTGAACCTGCAAATGATACATACCCGAATGTGCTTCTTCTATCATCTCGAGATCCAGTCCAATCCGCATTTGAGTAGGCCTTTAGCTCAATATAAGAAGTAAATGGATAAAACCAACCTTCATTCATGGTCCCCTTTAGGTACTTGAGGAGTCTCTTGGTTGCTTCCATATGTGGTATTCTTGGTTTATGCATAAACTGACTCAATATTCTAACACTATAGCATATATCCACCCTTGTGAGTGTTGCATAGTTCAAACTACCAAAAATGCTTTGATAGCTTGTGATGCCTTCAATGGGATCTCCTATATAAGCACTAAGCTTATGATTTTTCTCCATGGGTGTACCTACACACTTGGTGTTTTCCATCTTGAACGTGATGAGCATGTCATGCCTATACATCCTTTGTGTGATGTATATGATGGAGAGTGTTAATCTCCAAAAGAACAAGTTGACCTTGAATTTAGACCACCTCTATATCAAGAACAACTTCAGACTCCACCAAATTTAGAGAACATTCACCAACTTATCAGAAAATTAACTATTCTGAAGGATTCAGCTTCTGAGAAAAGTCTACTGCAGATTAATCCTTGATTGACTAATCATTTGTGTAAAGTTTTTGATAAAACTTTGTAGGTTGCTTCGTCTTAAGGTTGCACACCTTCTCCAACTTAAATCTCTGCAAATGATTCAGTATACTCTGAGAAATCACACAAACAATTTACCTATGTGTAAATCACCTTCTCTGCAGTAGCGACTTTGACACCTGCAACTTCTTAGCTATAGTTCTCCCAATGTCGAACCCGTTTGGTCAAATGCTTTTAGATGTAGATAGCTTATCTCTCAACTTAGATTTTGAGCTATCACATGTGTAAAACTTTACATTGTGCACTGAGCACTATCCATTTCATTGAATTCGAAATTTACGCCTGTTTCAGGAGACAGTGAACATTCTTTACATATGAATGTTCCTACACACAATTCTCTTAGCCTGATCACAATTAGATTCTCAAACTCTAGCCATAGATTGATTAACTATGGACTTAGATATCTCCAAAAGGAATTCACAAAAGATCTACTACACGAAGAGAAAACACAGAAACATCGGGTGCAATTTTTCTTCTATTTCTCAGAGATTTACAACTGAGTGAGGATGGAGAATTCAACTCACTTCTAAGTGACTTAATGACTCTTACAACTCCTCAATACACTATTCTCATGATCTCCTATTGTCTCCTCTTGTCTCTTCTCTTGCCCCGACATTTTTCCAAAGTATTTATAGGCAAATATGTACAGATTTATGTCAAATCATAAGTATAAGTAACCTATGTCTTAACTAATGTACATATGTGTACATGTCTTTCACTCTGTGAATGTATCCATCTTCTATGCTTCAAGAATTGTTCTTATCTCCATTCTTTGTCTTTCAAATCTTCAATTGGTGATTGGTATGCACCAACAGCTCCCCCTCAATCATCAATTGAGGTTTCTCTAACCTTCTTTATGCCTGCCATGTCTTTAAACTTCTGTAGCTTTGGTCCATCCAAGCTCTTTGTAAGTATATCAGCTATCTGATCTTTTGTTGAAGTATGTATGACTTCAATTTCCTTATCCATCACCTTCTCTCTTAGAAAGTGATACTATATCTCAATGTGTTTGGTCCTGGCATGAAAAACAAGATTAGCAGCTAGATATAATGAACTCATGTTATCACCATAAATGATAGGTATGCTCTGTATAGTGTCAAAACTCTTCATGAGAGTCTTAAGCCAAATCACTTCTTTTGCAGCTTTAACCATGCCTTTGTACTCTGCTTCTGTAGATGACAAAGCAACTGTATGTTGCTTCTTTGAGCACCAGGAGATTAGCTTATCTCCCACATAACACATGTATCCATAGGTTGACCTTCTATCATCTAGATTACCTGCCCAATCTGCATCACTATAGATCTTGATATTTGTATCTGATATAAAACCATAATACAAACCTTCTTTGAGTGTACCCTTAATGTACCTCAACACTCTTTGACCTGAAATCCAATGCTCTTTCCTAGGACAATGCATGAATTGAGACAAAACCCCTACTGCATATGATAAATCAGGTCTAGTTAATGTAGCATAGATAAGACTACCAATCAAACTCTAATATTGCTTCATGTCCTTGAACTCTTCACCTCCAAATCTGCTTAATTTGTGATTCACCTCCATTGGAGTAGGTGCTACTCTGCAATCATCCATTTTAAACTTGATTAACAAGTTCCTCAAATACCTTTCTTGAGTCACATACACTCCATGTTGAGTGTATGAAATCTCCATGCCCAAGAAGTATGACAAGTCTCCCAAATCACTGATTTTGAACTCTTTCTCCATTTGCTTCTTTAGACTTTGTATGCCTTTCTCATCTGTACCTGTAAGAATGATATCATCAACATATATGCACATGTAAATAAAACCATCATCACTTGCTTTGACAAGCAAGCTACTATCAGCTTTTGATGCTTGAAATCCAAGTTCTTTTAGGAACTTTACAAGTCTATAGTTCCATGCCCTTGGGGCCTGCTTCAAGCCATCTAAAGCTCTCTTGAGCTTACACACATGATCTGGATATCTTCCATCTCTGAATCCTTGAGGTTGCTCCATGAAAACTTCATCTGAAATGTAACCATTCAAAAAAGCATTCTTCACATCTAATTGACACAATTTCCAACCTTTACATGTAGCAATTGCTATAAGTGTCCTGATGCTTGTCATCTTTGCCACTGGACTATAAGTCTCATCATAGTCAACACCATATGTCTAAGCAAACCCTTTGACAACAAGTCTAGCTTTGTACCTAGACACACTTCCATCTGCAAATCCTTTTGTCTTATAAACCCACTTACATCCAATGATCTTCTGACTATTTGGCTTTGGAACTAAATCCCATGTTTGATTCTCCAACAATGCATCATATTCTTCCTGCATAGCTTTCTCCCAATTTTCTTTACCTTTTGCCTCTTCATATGTAGAAGGGTCTTCATCTGCTTTAATCATGTAAGCATAATCTTTGGTAGACAAAAATGAATTATCATAGCTATACCTTGTAGGTTGCCATTTGTTCCTTGTAGACCTCCTAAGTTCTCCACTTCTTGAGGTTTCTGGTTCTTCACATTCAGGATCAAATCTTGGTATTTCTTCCACTTCAACCTGCACTTCATTATTCTCTTGCTCATCAAATATCTGAACCTTTGATTTACCTTTCCTTTGGCTCATAATTTCTTCATCATCTGTATTAATATTGATAGTACCTGCATACCAAGTACCTTGCTCATCAAATGTAACATCTTTTGATACAAGAAAATGTTTTGTGGATGGATTCCACAACCTGTATCCCATATGCTTATCATCATAACCAATAAACATATATTTTTCAGCTTTAGGTTCCAATTTGTGCCTTAATTGTGATGGCACATATGCATAGGCCAAACATCCAAATACTTTGCAATGGTCTAGTGTAGGTCTCTTACCCCACCATGCCTCATAAGGTGTCATTCCATGCAAAGCTTTACAAGGTAGCCTATTGATCAAATAAGTAGCTGTGTTTACAGCCTCAGCCCACAAATAATTTGGGCAATTTTTCTCCTTCATCATGGACCTTGCAAACTCAACAAGAGTCCTATTCCTCCTTTCTGCTACACCATTTTGTTGAGGAGAGTACCTGCAAGTAACCTCTCTTTTTATACCTGCATTCCACAAGTAATCACTGAACTCATTAGAGAAATACTCTCCCCCTCCATCTGACCTTAGTCTCTTCAACTTATGTCCTGTAATTCTCTCTGCATACATATGATAATGTTTCAAAATATTGAATACTTCTGACTTATCTTTGATCACATAGATAGTGATCCATCTGGTAGCATCATCAACATAAATCACATAATACCTTGAACCATTGATACTGAAATCCTTTGATGGTCCCCACACATCTGTGTGTACCAACTCAAGTTTCTCTGAATACATAAACCCATGCTTAGAGTAGGGTTGCTTATGAGCCTTACCTAATTGACATGCCTCACATCTGTATGTCATATGTTGACCTGCAACATTAGGCAATCCAAGCACTGAACCATTATTAATCATGTCTTTAATACCTCTTTCATTGAAATGTCCAAGTCTCTTGTGCCAAAGATCTAACTCAGAGATCTTATGTCCTCCATAGGTGAACAAGGCATGACCAACATTACCTTGAATCTTCAATGTGAACAATCTTCCTTCTTTCTTCCCTGAAACAATTTGTTTATACCCATTGCTAGGGTCTTCCACAAACACTCCTTCATTAGTGAACCTTACTTCATAACCTTTTTCCACAATTTGTCCTACACTTATCAAATTCTTAGGAATTGTAGGAACATACAAGACCTTACTCAATAAGGTGCTACCATCCTTGGCCTTCACTGATCCAATTGACTTCACATTGTGCTTTGTGTTGTCACCTGTTTGAACAACATGATTAGATACCTTATTCTCCAAATCAGTCATTAAGGCTATATTACCACTCAGGTGATTGCTACACCCTGAATCAATGTAGAAGACTCTTTGATCTTCATTCTGCCTTTCACAAGTTGCATTCATTATCAATCTTGAATCTTCCTTTTGATCTGAAGCATAATTGTAGTAGGTATTGTTATATTGTTGACTTTGGAAACCTCTACCTGCATTTCTTCCAAAGTAACCCCTACTACCTCTGCCTCTGAAATTACCTCTTTGATTTCTGCCACCTCTTCCTCTTGAATTATAGTTTTGATTGTATCCTCCATTACTTTGATTATTATGCCAACAATCATTAGCTAAATGATTTGTCTTACCACAAATCCAGCATGCTTTGGCTCCATCTTTGTTATTCCTGCCTCTTCCTCTACCTTTGCCACCTCCTCTACCTCTTAGGAAGTTGGCTTGACTAGTTGTGCCTTCATCTTCACCTGATTGTTGCTTTCCTTTGTTAGCTTTCTTCTTGTCCTTTGAGTACATTGCATGACCTGTACTTTTGTCACCATCTCCTTTAACATCCTGCTCAAATGTTAGCATATGACCTAGCAACTGATTTAAATTAGGAGTGAAATGATCAAGTGATAATTCTGTAGACAAAATGAATGGCTTCCATTTGTCATCACCTCTCAAACCTGTAAGGATTTGCCTTACCAATTTATCCTCCTCAATATCTTCATCAACAGCTCCTGATGCATCTGCAATGTCTTTCATCCTTGTTACATAGTCTGAAATGGATTGAGAGGCCTTCTTCTTGAAAGTTGTAAATTCTGCCCATAAAGATGCCTTCCTTGACTTTGTGGTGTTTTGGAAATGCTCTTCTAAGGCATTCCATATATCACTTGCACTTTCAAGACCTCTAATGTGAGGTAGCAAGTAATCATTAACTGCCATATAGATAATGCTCCTAGCTTGAGCATCTTTCTTCATCCAATTCTTCAAATTTGTTAATTCTTCCCTAGTTGGAACACTAGGATCTCTGAATTGTGGTTTTTCTTCTTCACCTGTAATGTAAGCTATCAAATCTTTGCTCATTAGATGAACTTCCATCCTCATTGACCATGCAGGATAGTTTTCTCTATTCAACTTCTCTATTTGAAGAGAATCTCCCATCTTCCTTCACCTGTATTAACAGATCTTTAAGAATTATGAGGAATAAATGTACCTTGACTTTGAATATTACTTCTTTTGATCCTTTTGACATGTGTCTTCCTTCAAGCTTTCTTTAATCTTTGTCCTTTTGATCCTTCAAGATGTAAAGTTTGTATTTCTGCAGTAGTCGGAGTCTCCCTTTCCTTGATTCTGATGCTTCCTGCTCTGATACCACTGATGGAGAGTGTTAATCTCCAAAAGAACAAGTTGACCTTGAATTTATACCACCTCTAAATCAAGAACAACTTCAGACTCCACCAAATTTAGAGAACATTCACCAACTTATCAGAAAATTAACTATTCTGAAGGATTCAGCTTCTAAGAAAAGTCTGCTGCAGATTAATCCTTGATTGACTAATCATTTGTGTAAAGTTTTTGATAAAACTTTGTAGGTTGCTTTGCCTTAAGGTTGCGCACCTTCTCCAACTTAAATATCTGCAAATGATTCAGTATACTCTGAGAAATCGCACAAACAATTTACCTATGTGTAAATCACCTTCTCTGCAGTAGCGACTTTGACACCTGCAACTTCTTAGCTATAGTTCTCCCAATGTCGAACCCATTTGGTCAAATGCTTTTAGATGTAGATAGCTTATCTCTCAACTTAGATTTTGAGCTATCACATGTGTAAAACTTTACACTGTGCACTGAGCACTGTCCATTTCATTGAATTCAAAATTTACGCCTATTTCAGGAGACTGTGAACATTCTTTACATATGAATGTTCCTACACACAATTCTCTTAGCCTGATCACAGTTAGATTCTCAAACTCTAGCCATAGATTGATTAACTATGGACTTAGATATATCCAAAAGGAATTCACAAAAGATCTACTACACGAAGAGAAAACACAGAAACATCGGGCGCAATTTTTCTTCTATTTCTCAGAGATTTACAACTGAGTGAGGATGGAGAATTCAACTCACTTTTAAGAGACTTAATGACTCTTACAACTCCTCAATACACTATTCTCATGATCTCCTATTGTCTCCTCTTGTCTCTTTTCTTGCCCCGACATTTTTCCAAAGTATTTATAGGCAAATATGTATAGATTTATGTCAAATCATAAGTATAAGTAACCTATGTCTTAACTAATATACATATGTGTACATGTCTTTCACTCTGTGAATGTATCCATCTTCTATGCTTCAAGAATTGTTCTTATCTCCATTCTTTGTCTTTCAAATCTTCAATTGGTGATTGGTCTGCACCAACAGTATATACTTGAACATGTGTAGATTAGCTCCAATCCAAGATCAATTATTTTGAACTCCTCATTCATTTAGTTCTTTACCTATTTTATTCCTTCAAGATCATTCCCTATGATAATAATATCATCAACATACACACATAGATATATCACTTAAGATCCATTCCTCTTTATGAACAAAGAGGTATCCACCTTGCTAGCTTTGAATCCTTGGTCCTACAAATAAGTCAGCAATTGGAAATTCCAAGATCTTGGAGCTCGCTTCAATCCATAAAAAGCTTTCTTTAATTTGCATACATAGTTAGAATGATGTGCATCCACATATCCAGGAGGTTGTGCCATATACACTTCCTTAGAAATACATCCATTTAAGAAAGCATTCTTTAAATCAAGTTGATAGATCTTCCAATTTCTAGATGCAACAAGACTAATGAGAACCCTAATTTTAGGCATTTTTGCAACAAGAGAGAAACTCTCCTCATATTTGTTGGAGAATTCCTCTCCGATTCGCAACGCAAAGTGTAGAAGACCTTTTCAGGATCAAGGCTTTTGCCAACAACTCAAAATTCAAATGCCAACTGGTACCAATTGAAAACTCCAATGAATTAGAAACTTTGGTACTCAAACTTGAAACTTATAGCTTTCAAATGTGCTATCAAACACTCAATTTTGATTAGTTTTGAGTTGGCAACTCTTTGCCTCAAAATAGGCTACCTATCCACTTAGTTAAGCTAGAAATTGGACCTCGCTAAAAACTGAATAACTCACAAAGAATAAATAATTTCAGTAAAAACATTCTAGAAAGAAAATGTAATCACGATAAGCTTTCCAATGAATGTTTAAACTCTAAAATTGGATACATATAATGAGAGATATGACTCTCACAAGTAGACTACCCAGAAATGGGTATGCGGCTGGACATACTCTATGAGAGTGAACTGAACGAAATAACTCAAACCAAATGAACTAGCTAAAAAGGGACTTCCACGCCTTCTTCCTCTATTCTTGAGTGTCCTCCCTTGACTCTTTTATAGCCAAGTGACCAAAAACTCTCATGATGAGTTTGAGAGATCTTCTCCATAACTTCTCCACTACTTTGGACAACCACTCCTCTTACAATTCAGTTTTTGGATTTGATTCTCTTTTGATTGATTCTCTTTTGATTGATTCTCTTTTGGCCTCCACTACTTGCTGAAGTAAATGCTTCCATTTTTCCTTTTTGTATTTTTCTTCTATTTGAAGAAAATCCTTTTTGCAAAAATATATACGACCTTAATTCTTTCTTTTTAACACTCCCCCTCAAGCTCACATGCAAGCTTGCACCTTCAGCCATATCCTGCAAGTTGATGTCATCCTTGAACTTCTATAGCTTCGAAGCATCTAAGGACTTTGTAAACATGTCTGAAACCTGGTCATTAGTTTGAATGAACTTTATATCCACATCCTTGCTCAAAACGTTTTCTCGAACATAATGATAATGCACTTCTATGTGCCTGCTTCGTGCATGAAACATTGGATTGTTTGTCAAGTGAATGTCTGACATGTTGTCACCATAAATTGGAATGGTCTCCACCTACACATCAAGATCAGCCAAGAGCTTCTTAATCCACATAGCTTCTGAAGTCGCAAAGGCTAATCCTCTATATTCAGCTTCTGTCGATGATAGTGCAACAGTAGGTTGCTTCTTCGAGCTCCATGTGATAGGTTTGCTACCTATCATGAACACATAACCTGAAGTGGATCTTCTATCTTCCTTCGAACCAGCCCAATCAGCATCACTGAAGCCTTTTACCTACATTTCTTCATCATATCTATAAAACAAGGCATGATTGACTGAGCACTTCACATATCTTAACACGCGTTTGGCTGAATTTAAATGTTCACTTGTTGGAGCTTGCATAAATTCAGAAAGAACTCCAACAATATAACACAAATCTAGTCTTGTGATCGTAGCATAGATGAATGAACCTATAATACTCCTATATGTAGTTACATCATGTAACTTCTCTCCATCATTTGAGCATAGCTTCACATTTGTGTCCATAGGTTGAGTGAGTGGTTTGCACTCACTCATTCCAAATCTGAAAAGAACATCCAAAAGGTACTTTCTTTGCATCAAGTAAAGGCCATCTTTCCCATAGACTATCTCAATGCCTAAAAAGTATTTGAGCTCACCAAGATCTAAAATTTTAAACTCCTTACCGAGTTTTCTTTTTATCTCTTGTATTCTTGTAACATTACTTCCTGTTATGATGAGATCATCAATGTATATGCAAATATATACCTGTTTGCCTTCTTCTTTCTTCATGTAGAGAGAGGGATCTGCATTATCTGGACTATACCCACACCTTGTGAGGTACTCAACCAATCTTTGATTCCAAGCAGGTCATGCTTGATTTAGCCCATTAAAAGCTTTCTTCAATCTACAAAAAAAATTTGGATGCTTTCTATCTTCAAATCCAATCGGTTGACTCATGTATACCTCTTCTTGAAGTTCACCATTAAGAAAAGTTTTTTTCTATGTCAAGTTGGTACAATGGCCATCTCCTTCTTGCACTCACTGCAATCAAGGTTCTAATTGTTCCCATCTTTGCAAGCAGGCTGAAAGTCTCTTCATAGTCGATGCCATAAGTTTGCTTGAACCCTTTTGCTACTACACTAGCTTTATGCCTAGCTAGAGAACCATCAACATTTCTCTTTATTTTAAACACCCATTTATTTGGAACAATCTTCATACCTTCAACCTTTGGAACTAGCTCCCATGTGTGATTGTCCTTGAGAGCTTTTATCTCTTCTTGCATAGCTTCTTGCCATTCTTTTTGTGTACATGCTTCTTCATATGCATCCACTTCTTTGTCTTTGACCACCTGTGTCATATATGCAAAATGCTTTGCAATAAACTATCATAGATTAGCCTTTGAATTGGATACCTTGCTCTCGAAGACTTCCTTTCATTTCCTTTTGAATATTGCTTCTTCAACCGGTTCAGTTTTACCTTTGGTGTAATCACCTCTTCACACTCTTCTTCACTTGCATTTGAATCACTATTTTGGGCAACACTTTTAGCTTCAAATCTTTCATAACTTGATGTTGGTGATGAGGATTGACTTCTTAGTCTCCCCTTCCATGTTGAGCTTTCTCCAAGTGATGTAGAAGCTTTTGGACCAAACATTTGAGTGCTTGTTTGCTGAAATTCTTCTTGGGCAGCACCTCCATCATCTTCGCAATCTTCTTCAAGAATCTTCTGTTTCCCTTTGTCTCCAAACCATGGTCTTAGCTCATCAAATACCACATCTCATGAGACTCATAGCTCCTTTGTCATCGGATTGTAGCACCAATATCCCTTTTGCTCCAATGAATATCCAATGAAACTACATTTTTCAGACTTTGCCTCCATCTTTGTCCTTAGTTCTTGAGGGATGTGAACATGACACACACATCCAAAAACTTTGAGATGTATAAGGTCAGGTTTCTATTGATGGTTGTTGTGATGGTCCCCACACATCTGTATGTATCAAGTCGAGGACATTCCTTGCCACATTTTGCTTTCCTAGTTGGCATGCTTCACAAAACTCATGTAGTCCAACATCATTGAATCTTGGAAGACCTCTTACCACTCTATCGTTGCTCATGTCCTTGAGCTTATGAATGTTGATATGTCTAAACCTTTTGTGCCAGAAATCGATTTCAACAATCCGCTTATTTCCAAACTGAATATACATCACCTTTTGTTTGTTGAATGTCCAAAGAGAATATCCTTCCTTCTTTCCTTCCTTGAGCAATGACCTTGAATCCTTCTCTTGGATTCTTTATAAAGCAGCCTTTTTCATTGAAGATAACATGACATCCTTTCTCTACCATTTGTCCTACTGAAATCAAATTCTTTGCAATAGTAGGAACCGGAAGAACATCAACCAATACCTTCTTGTCGCGAAGCTTCATGTCTCCAACATGCTCAATTGCATGTTGAGTTTCATCCCTGGTCTCCACACATCCTTTTCCACTTGGAGCTTGTAGCTTTGTGAATAAATCTCTTTGGCATGTAATATGGTTGCTGCAACCTGAATCTATAAACCATTTCTTATCATCACTTCTCGGGTTGTTGTACTCATGCTTCATGGCAAGAATGGTTTGTTTTCTCCTTCACTTGATGTACTCGCATAGTTATTTTGGCTCCTTTGGTTGCTTCCATTCAGCCTTCCATTCTTTTGCCAACAATAATTTGCATAATGTCCTAGTTTACCACAATGATAACATGTTATACCTTTATGGGGATTGTATGAACCTCGACCTCTTCCTCCATTTCTTCCTCAACCTCTTCCATGTGTGTTGTCATTTGAGTTGTCCTTGTTGTCCTCCGAGTTGTGTTGGCTGAAACTGTGTTGTTGTAGCTTCTTCCTCTTTCTCTCGAGCATTCTCTTGAGTTCCTTCCTCTACCTCGTCCTACATATAACATTTGACTATGGCTGTCCTTACCTTTGTTGCCTTCTCTTTGTTGAGCAACCTCTTCAACCACAAGATTTGGTATAATCTGTTGTCAGGATCTTGCTCACGCACATACAGAGATTACGGATGCAGAGAAACACACAGAAAAATAGAGGCAACAAGAGACAAGACTGAACGCAAGATTGGGTGCAATCTCCCCCCATGCACTTTGTTTTGACAGTCCACAGAGTGCATGTATTTATAGGAATTTTGATTACGTCGAAAAGAGTGGTTACAAGAGGGCGGCTTCGAAAAGTAGGCGTGAAACTAAAAGTTGATAACTTTTACAGAAAGCCATTGCTTTCAATAACAGAAACTACGGTCTACAATGACCCTTATGCTAACCATTACTTTTCTAACAATAGAACCTTCTACGTAGGTTTATTTACAAGCTAAATAATAATTATTCGGATTATTGATGTCCGCCCTTTCACGCCTTGCACGCTCCTCATGAACCTTGAGCTGCTATATCAGAAACATCAAAAAACATATTAATACATTAATAATATATCACTTTAACAATGCATTGTTCAATAATATACAACATGCCTCTCAGTTGACAAGCAACTGACCTCAGTTGATAAAATAATTTAACACTCTAACAATTACAATATATTGTTCAACATATTCCATGTTACTGTTACAATCCAACAATGCATTGGCTATTCCATATGTCAATCCAACAATGCATTGGCTATTCCATATTTCAATCCAACAATGCATTGGCTATTTTATATTTCAATCCAACAATGCATTGTTCAACATATTCCATAAGGTATAACATGCCCCTCAGTTGAACAAGAAACTGACCTCAGTTAATAAAATAATAAACATGGATGGCCAGTCACATGTTTCATCACTGAATAAAGAAAATAGGCATGTGCCATGTAAAAATACATGCATGGAAATGTTCATGGAGTTGTTACATTAATGTGTTTGTGTATGATATGCAGAAATTAAGTGGTCATAATGAGGTGTTAATTGTGTTTTATGTATCCATTGACATTCTTCAATAGAGTGATTTTTGTACTTAACCAAATATCGATGATATTGAGTACCTGTGCGTGTAGTAGTGACATCATGATCAATGATTTTCTCAGGAACTAAGATTTCAGAGTGTTCTTCAATTAAAGGAGGGTCATCAAGAAGCCTTTTACCTACATTTCTTCATCATATCTAAAAAACAAGGCATGATTGACTGTGCACTTCACATATCTTAACACGCGTTTGGCTGAATTTAAATGTTCACTTGTTGGAGCTTGCATAAATTCAGAAAGAACTCTAACAATATAACACAAATCTAGTCTTGTGATCGTAGCATAGATCAATGAACCTATAATACTCCTATATGTAGTAACATCATGTAACTTCTCTCCATCATTTGAGCATAGCTTCACATTTGTGTCCATAGGTTGAGTGAGTGGTTTGCACTCACTCATTCCAAATCTAAAAAGAACATCCAACTACTTTCTTTGCATCAAGTAAATGCCATCTTTCCCATAGACTATCTCAATGCCTAAAAAGTATTTTAGCTCACAAAGATCTAAAATTTTAAACTCCTTACCGAGTTTTCGTTTTATCTCTTGTATTCCTGTAACATTACTTCCTGTTATGATGAGATCATCAATGTATATGCAACTATATACCTGCTTGCCTTCTTCTTTCTTCATGTAGAGAGAGGGATCTGCATTATTTGGACTATACCCACACCTTGTGAGGTACTCAACCAATCTCTGATTCCAAGCAGGTCATGCTTGATTCAGCCCATAAAAAGCTTTCTTCAATCTACAAACAAAATTTGGATGCTTCCTATCTTCAAATCCAATCGGTTGACTCATGTATACCTCTTCTTGAAGTTCACCATTAAGAAAAGTATTTTCTTATGTCAAGTTGGTACAATGGCCATCTCCTTCTTGCACTCACTGCAATCAAGGTTCTAATTGTTCCCATCTTTGCAAGTAGGCTGAAAGTCTCTTCATAGTCGATGCCATAAGTTTGCTTGAACCCTTTTGCTACTAGACTAGCTTTATTCCTAGCTAGAGAACCATCAGCATTTCTCTTTATTTTGAACACCCATTTATTTGGAACAATCTTCATACCTTCAACCTTTGGAACTAGCTCCCATGTGTGATTGTCCTTGAGAGCTTTTATCTCTTCTTGCATAGCTTCTTGCCATTCTTTTTGTGTACATGCTTCTTCATATGCATCCACTTCTTTGTCTTTGACCACTTGTGTCATATATGCAAAATGCTTTGCAATAAAACTATCATAGATTAGCCTTTGAATTGGATACCTTGCTCTCGAAGACTTCCTTTCATTTCCTTTTGAATATTTCCTCTTCAACCGGTTCAGTTTTACCTTTGGTGTAATCACCTCTTCACACTCTTCTTCACTTGCACTTGAATCACTATTTTTGGCAACACTTTTAGCTTCAAATCTTTCATAACTTGATGTTGGTGATGAGGATTGACTTCTTAGTCTCCCCTTCCATGTTGAGCTTTCTCCAAATGATGTAGAAGCTTCTGGACCAATTATTTGAGTGCTTGTTTGCTGAAATTCTTCTTGAACAGCACCTCCATCATCTTTGCAATCTTCTTCAAGAATCTTCTGTTTCCCTTTGTCTCCAAACCATGGTCTTAGCTTATCAAATACCACATCTCATGAGACTCGTAGCTCTTTTGTCATCGGATTGTAGCACCTGTATCCCTTTTGCGCCAATGAATATCCAATGAAACTACATTTTTCAGACTTTGCCTCCATCTTTGTCCTTAGTTCTTGAGGGATGTGAACATGACACACACATCCAAAAACTTTGAGATGTATAAGGTCAGGTTTCTATTGATGGTTGTTGTGATGGTCCCCACACATCCGTAAGTATCAAGTCGAGGACATTCCTTGCCACATTTTGCTTTCCTAGTTGGCATGCTTCACAAAACTCATGTAGTCCAACATCATTGAATCTTGGAAGACCTCTTACCACTTTATCGTTGCTCATGTCCTTGAGCTTATGAATGTTGATATGTCCAAACCTTTTGTGCCACAAATCGATTTCAACAATCCTCTTATTTCCAAACTGAATATACATTACCTTTTGTTTGTTGAATGTCCAAGGAGAATATCCTTCCTTCTTTCCTTCCTTGAGCAATGACCTTGAATCCTTCTTTTGGATTCTTTATAAAGCACTCTTTTTCATTGAAGATAACATGACATCCTTTCTCTACCATTTGTCCTACTGAAATCAAATTCTTTGCAATAGTAGGAACATGAAGAACATCAACCAATACCTTCTTGTCGCGAAGCTTCATGTCTCCAACATGCTCAATTGCATGTTGAGTTTCATCCCTAGTCTCCACACATCCTTTTCCACTTGGAGCTTGTAGCTTTGTGAATAAATCTCTTTGGCATGTAATATGGTTGCTGCAACCTGAATCTATAAACCATTTTTTATCATCACTTCTCGGGTTGTTGTCCTCATGCTTCATGGCAAGAATGGTTTGTTGTCTCCTTCACTTGATGTACTCGCATAGTTATTTTGGCTCCTTTGGTTGCTTCCATTCAGCCTTCCATTCTTTTGCCAACAATAATTTGCATAATGTTCTAGTTTACCACAATGATAACATGTTATACCTTTATGGGGATTGTATGAACCTCGACCTCTTCCTCTATTTCTTCCTCAACCTCTTCCATGTGTGTTGTCATTTGAGTTGTCCTTGTTGTCCTCCGAGTTGTGTTGGCTGAAACTGTGTTGTTGTAGCTTCTTCCTCTTCCTCTCGAGCCTTCTCTTGAGTTCCTTCCTCTACCTCGTCCTTCATATAACATTTGACTATGGCTGTCCTTACCTTTGTTGCCTTCTCCTTGTTGAGCAACTTCTTCAGCCACAAGATTTGGTATAATCTCATCGAATGTTGGTAGAGGGTCTCTATAAAGAATATTTGTGATCAGGGGCTTCCACCTTTCTTCACTCCTCAAGCCATTGAGGGTTGTTTGGACGATGTCTTCATCTTCTATCTTGCATCCAACTGATGCTAACTGATCTCAAAGCTCCTTGATCTTCAATGTATACTCACTGTTAGTCGGCCGCCGGATTGGCAATTGTAAAGTCTGTCCTTTTTCATATTCCGCATGAACCGAAAGGTCATTGCGTAGACGTTGTAACTTTTATATAAATCAATGAAAAGAAAAACTTTCGGTGACGATCAGTTGGATCACTAGACAGTCTGTCTGGGTGATTGATCTGTAGCGTTGCTGTGGTGTGTGTTTGAGTAATTCTGAGTATTTTGTTTTCGTCTCTGTATTTTGTTTTCGTCTCTGTCTTGTTGTTTATCGATACCTGTTCGGTAAAGATTGGGTTAGGATAATATTCACAATAAGTTACGTGTTTAATTACTATTCCGCTAAGTTCATTGCTTGAGTCTGTGTTCGGTAATGTTTACCTTACGTTTCGGTTACTGAGAGAGTTTTAATCTGTGTATGAGTCGGTACTCTGTAAGTGAACTGTTATGTGAGTAAGGCTGGCAAGAAAGAGCCAAAGTTTTCTGTTAGTAAGTTGGGTTAGCAAAGTTGTTTATAGTCTGACATGAGAAGTAAGTTTGTGGGAAAATTAAGTACAAGGCCTCTACTTAGCAGACCCCTTCCACTCCCAAGAACCCGAATAGAGATCAAAGGCGCTTTTGACGGCAAGTGACGTTTAACACTAGTGCCGTCTGTGGGAAAGTGGCAGCAGATTGTTGCAATTTAACTATCGAAAAGTGGCATTAAGAGTGTTGCGATATAGTTATGGGAAAGTGGCACTAGAAGGTGGCAACAAATCGTTGATTGTGAGAAGGAATCCATAGATTGTGAATCAACAAGGAGGAGAAGTAGAAGGTATTGAAGAAGTGATATATGCCGGTTACTCGAAACGGTGAGTCATACCCGAAGTATAGAAGAAACCAACAGTCTTGGGCGATACCTAATTTGCTACAGACGCCTCCAGGAGGTAGAAGCGCATATAAGTTTAACCTTGTTTTCAAGGAATTGAAGAACGTTAGTAGTGATTCCGGTAGCATTCCGGTGGAATGTACTACATTTTCGACAGATTCCGGTGCGCGTTCAACACAATCTGTTGAAGATATAGTAACTCCAGAATCTACCAGGACGTAGTATGCAGTTAACTTAACACCATGTGGTCAAAATTTGAATTTGTCTAAGGATAAAAGCGTGTTGGCCAACAAAATCAGTGAAGGTGAAAGAGTACCTTGTTTTAGTGAAAATAAGACAAATTTCGATGATATTTCGGTACCAGTTATCGAGAGTTCACAGCTCCCCGGTGATAATTTACTATTTCCTGGTGAATCTCCATTCTAGACACCGCTATTCGGAGTAAGTTTCCCTACATTTGATATCAAGGAGGAAGGTAGCTTATTCGAAGCTGAAATCTGACAGATACTGAACAATATTATGAAGTCGGAGAGTGCACAGGCTGACGATACAGATTCTGACGGTTCAGATATTTAGTCTCGCGACTCAGAAGATAGTAACAACACAACAGTCAACACCATGAGTGGGCAACAACAACAACAATAACAACAACAACCACCACCGCTTCCAATTCGGCCGGTTCTAACAGGAGTCACTTACACCAAATTCGGTGGGTTTCTAGGTGATGATCCTGATGCCCATGTACGTACTTTTGAAATTAGTTATGCGGTACTAAATCATCCACCAGATCCGGCATACAAGGCCATCGTATTTAAATCATCATTGGTTAATGAAGCAACCAGATGGCTTATAGAATATGATTTTAATCATTTTGTGACTTATGAAGCAGTAAGGGATGCATTTTTGCAGAGATTCCAACTAAAGAAAAACCTGGCCGAAATTTTTGATTATTTACAAAACAACAAACAGAAATTGCACTAGACTGTGCAGGAATATGCTACTTTTTTTAGAAACCATTTAAGACAGTTACCACCGGCTCATGCCAACCTATCGGATGATGTCATCACTCAATGGTTTATTAATGGTTTAACTCCGCAGCTTAGACAGATTATGATCATCCGCTGCGTGGGTGCTATGACACTCAATGCGGTTATTGCAATGGCTTTACAGCTTGAGAATAAGGTTGGAGGATTTACAGAAGTCCTTGAATGGTTAAAAGCTAGTAAACATGTTGCAGAAGATCTAGCCAGACAGATGTACTACACCACGTGCAAGAATTGAGGGCATATCAGTGCGACTTGTGCCCTTAATCAGTTGTTTTGCGCTATCTACAATACGACCGGACATTCCACCGAAAACTATGCATACAACGCCAAAGTGCAAGGAACAGCAACAGTAAATGCAATTATACAGGAACCAAGGCAGCCTGCCACTCACTATGTACCTCCTCAAATGAGAAACAACCAGCAGCAAGGGTACAAAAATTACAGAGGACAGAGAAATAATAATTACAATGCAAACCGCTGGAAGGCAGGACCATCATAGGAAGGTACTAATTTGCCACCTCCTCGCTATCATTTTTGTGGTGAATTTGGTCACATCAGAAGACTTTGTAAAGATGCAGCTGACTATGATCAGAGGAAAAAATAATGTCAGAATCCAATGACAAATATGGTTCATATCACACCAATAGAAACACAAGCCGTAGTAGTTCAAACCAGATCCAATAAGCCACTGCAACCAGCAGCTGAAGTATTTGAACCAGGTATTCGTGAACAACAAAGAATATATGATAAGGCTAGTCAGTGGACCACCACAGAACCTCTAGTGTTCCCAGATCCCATTCCGGTGACACAAGTTCCGCTGCCAAAGGAAACTGCATAAGAGAAAGAGTCAATCCCAGTAACCGACGCATCGTCTTCAGTATCTGTGAAAAATGCAATTCAAGAAGATAAGGCATGGGAAATTTTATCTAAGGCATCCATTACTCTTCCTCTTGGACAATTACTTGCATTAGAGCAAAGAGTTTGGCAACAATTTCAGCAACAGTTCAGTCCTGTGTCTTCTTGCATTCCAGCAATAGCGACAGTTCAACCGGAAACCGACTCTACGGTTGATCATTTAGTTCCTTTAATTACGGTATGGTACAAAAATCACAAGATTACACAAGTACTAATTGATGTAGGTTCTGGTGTCAACATAGCTACTGCAGCACTTTGTAAAAAGTTAGGATGGACCAAAATCGAACACGTCGAGTTTTTTGTTAGAATGGCCGACAAATCCCCAGTCCACCTAGTAGGACTTGTAAGGAATGTTCCAATCTCTTTGCAGGGTACAACTTTTAAAATGACTTTCGTAGTTTTAGAACTACCGGAGTCTAACCTTGATTATAACCTTCTTTTCGGCCGTCCTTGGTTGAAACAAGCTAAAGTCATACAGGGTTGGTCTGCACAGGAACTCACTTTTAAGGACAATAACCGTAAATATGTTGTAAAATTAGATGCTATTCAACCTTGTGAACTCCATGCTAGACCTTATGTAGCAGAACCAGTTCACATGTTAGACGGTTTGTCCGATGATGAAGAAGAAGAATTTTTGAAGAATAACATTGATTTGATCTCTCTAGGAACCATTGACTTACAATCTGTTGTAGATAATTGGAATCCGGCAATTTGTACGGTGATGCGTGTGATCGAAGAAATACAGATAGAAGATAATGTTGCTAAAGATGAAGCTGATATAAAGCAACTTTTGCAGTTAGTTGATGATTTAGGAAAACCCCATCAATTCTATGTTCTTGAAGATCAATTAATTACCTAACATTTAGGAGATGAAACTAATCAGAGACCTGTCAAAATAAAGGAAGGATTGCCTGAAGTATTTCAAACAGATTTGATCCAGCTACTTCGTGAATTCTCTGATGGTTTTGCATGGGATTACCGTGACACGAAGGTTTTGGACCCTCGCATATATTAGCATCGAGCTGTACTTAAACCGGAGGCAAAACCTATTAAGCAACCCAGCTATCGGATGAATCCTAACTATGCAGCAGAGGGAAAGGCAGAGCTTGATAGGTTATTAAAAGTTGGATTCAACGTACCAGTAGAACATGCTGAGTGGATATCTCCAATTGTTATGATTCATTCCCAAGAAAAATAAGCAACTTCGAATATGTGTAGATTACCGGAAACTAAATGCAACTACAGTGCCTGATCCATTTCCTCTTCCATTTCTTGACACGATGCTTGACAGAGTAGCACGACATGCAATGTACTCATTCTTAGACGGATACAGTGGGTATAATGAGGTCAGAATGGCTGAGCAAGATGTATCAAAAACCGCCTTCATTACCAATTGGGGTGTTTTTGCTTGCACAATTATGTGGTTTGGATTAAGAAATGCTCCTAGCACTTTTCAACGATGTATGCAACAAATCTTCTCACCCTATCTTACTTCTTTTAAGCAAGTTTATCTAGATGATTTCTCTTTATTCTGTCAGATGGTCAAACACCTGTATCATTTAAGGTGTTGTTTTGAGAAATGTAGTGAATACAGACTCTGCCTGACCCAAACAAATCTGTGTTTGCGGTTTCTTGTGGAAAGCTAATTGGTCATATTGTCTCTACACAAAGTATTCAAGTCAACCGAGATAAAATTGCAGCTGTGTTAGAAGCACCTGTGCCTACTACGCCGAAAGAAGTAATGAGATTCATGGGTCAAGTTAGATGGCATGGTCGACATTTACGGTGGCTTGCTCATTTGACAATACCACTAAATCGGTTAATAACTAGTAATCCTCGACAATTTACTTGGACACAGGAATGTCAAACAACATTTGATCGTCTAAAAGGATTATTAACACCAGTTCCAATTGTACAACCACCTGATTGGGAACGACCATTTCATGTTTTTGTAGATGCATCAGATATTGCTATTGGAAGTGTCTTAATCCAACAAACTGATAAGTGGTTTAGGCCTGTTTACTATGCAAGTTGAAGGCTTGCTCCTACTAAAAAGAATTATTCAGTCACTGAAAGAGAATGTCTTGGTTTGGTATATTCTGTCAAGAAATTCCGGCATTATTTACTAGGCCGAAAATTTATCTTTCATGTAGAGCATGCTGCGCTGGTATATCTAGTTTGTCAGCAGCATTTAGGTGATCGATTAGCACGTTGGGTTCTACTATTACAAGAATTTGATTATGAAGTAATTCATCAACCTGGAACTACCCATGCTTTAACAGATTTCCTTTGTAGTTTGGATTTTGATGAAGCTCCGGTCGGTGTTGATGACACCACACCTGCAATTTATGTTACTGACCAAACTAATGATGAGTCTGCAAAACCTGCTGTGACACTTAACAACTACGATCAATTATTGACTTTTCTTACTGATGGATATCTTCCTACTCAGACGTCTCCTGCAATGCGTAGGAAAATTGCAGTTTACAGTCGCAGATTCCGGTTGATTGCTAGAGAATTGTACTATATGGATCACACTGGAGTTTTACTCCGTTGTATTCCTCCACATGAAGTAAACTTAGTTATCGTTGTACCACATTCAATACCTTTTCGGTGGACATTTTGCAACAGATTTAACACACCAAAAAATTTTGCAAAGTGGACTTTGGTGGCCTACTATGTACAGGGATGTATCTCTGTTTATCAAACAGTGTGATAATTGTCAGCGGTCTGGACAGCCTTTGCAACGACATTTTTCCCTCTCCAACCTGTATTACCACTCGAGCCTTTTCAGAAATGGGGTCTTGATTTTATTGGACCTATTAGACCTCTAGCAATACTCAGTAATAATCGTTATATTCTGACATGTACAGATTATGCAGCTAGATGGGCAGAAGCTTGGGATTTACAGTTTGCTACAACTATTTCGGTAGCAAAATGTTTGATGAAAGATGTATTTCCACGATTTGGTTTACCTTTGGAACTTGTAACAGATCAAGGCACGCATTTTTTTAACAACTTAATGAAAGTGCTCACACACTCTTTGCAGATTTTGCATAAATTTAGTTCCCCTTATTACCCTCGTGCTAATGGTTTAGCTGAAAGTACATACAAGACTTTGCTGAATATGCTTCGAAAATTGATTCTGGAATCACCAGAAAGATGGGATCAGTTGTTGCCTGTAGTCCTATGGGCATACCGGACTATAGACAAAGTTGCCACCGGACTGACTCCCTTCAAACTTGCTTATGGAATAGAAGCAATTGCTCCAATGGAAGTAGTAGTACCTAGCTTACGTGTGGCCATAACTCAGAAGTTGCTACCAGAAGAATCCTTGCCATTTCGGTTGGATACACTCAGAGAACTAGATGCACATCGATGGGAAAGTTTTTTGACTCTTCAAGAAGTACAATTACGGCAAGCTCAAACACATGATGGATATCTAAAAACTCTAGTTTTTACGGTGGGGCAACTTGTACTCTTTTACAATGCAAAATCAAATCGCTCTGCTGGAAAATTCAAGTTACGATGGTTTGGTCCCTATCGGATTACTGAACAAGTAGGTCGAGCTACTTTTTGATTGACTACTTTGACCAAAATTCCTCTTCCAAAGGTGATTAATGGTTCAAAGCTACGGCCGTATCATCAACCATCTAAACCGCACTGAAATGTTCCGCGGTTGATTGCGTATTTTTTGTTTTCTCTTTTTCTTTTCTTTTCTCTTTGTTTTTGCGTGTTTAATAAAATAAGTTTGTAAATATCCTCGTTTTGATACCTAATTATGCTCAACAGCCGCCCTACATTATCGATTCTGCTCATGCATGCACACCAAAGTTATGAGGTTATCATCTCAACGTCGCGCGATGATTAGTAATTTCAATTGCTTCCCACTACAAAGCATCTACTTAACCTTTTTCGTTTCCCTATTAATCGCTATTGTGTTTGCGTGCTGTGTGTGTCTGTGCTATCTGTATACCCTGTGCTTTGTGTTCTTGTGCTTGCTTTTCGTGTGCGCGCCATGGAAGCGTTAGCAAATTTTCCTGCGTTCCGTGATGGACTTCCTACTGAGGTAGGTGAGTTCCTACGCATCCGTGGATTGGCAAACTTCACTGAATTGCCTTGGCATTCAGTGGATTGCCGTCCATTCTATGCTCAGATCATCGCCGCTATCGTTGCCACACCTGCTACGGAGCAGAGTTGGCCTATCACTTCCCTGCCCTCTCAAACCGTAATTACCCTCCAAACCTTTGCTGATGCATTCCGTCTCTCTCCGCAAGGTCGGGAGAATGGCCCTAATCTGCCGATCGCCACAATGAACCAATTATTCCCTATGCACTCTTCTAACTAATACGCTGTCCTCTATCGCCCTGAGACCGAATGATCAGCATTACAATTCTTAGTATCCATCCTCAACCTCCAGAAACGCACATACGGCATCTCTCGTCCTTTCTATTCTACAATAGATATGGCTGCCAGAGAGCCTGTAAATTTTGCATCCTACTTTTTCTGCCGCATTCACAAAGAATGCGTTTCAATCATCAAACAAGTCAACAAGGGAGATTTGCCACGATCAAGGTTACCGCATATTCTCAGTTTCCTGTTTCCGGTACTCCAAGCAGCACAACACCACCCCGAGGACCCATTCTACACCATGAAGAGTCTGCACAGATATTGGAAGATGATGAAGAGGATGACGAAGAGATTTTCCACCTCCTCTGCCGAAAAAGAATCAGAATTAGTTCATCGGATAGTCAGGTACAGGGTTCTGCCGCAAGTGATAAAGCAAATGACAAAGAAGAAGAAAGACAGGAAGAAGAAACTTTCCATGATACAGCAACGTCAATGCATCAAGATTCATCTGCACAATCATCTCCAAATCAGCAACAAGAGCAAAGTGATAAAGTCGATTCTGCAGCCAGTTCCTCCAGAGAAGAATCTCAGCAGCAATCAGAACAGGAAGAGCAAGAAGACCAACAACATATTATAAAAGAATTTTTTGATGAAATGATCAAGACAGTAGAATCTACAGTCGCCAACGCTGAAGATACGCAACCAATCACCGAAAAGGTACTACAATCTGACACTGTTCTTCTCACTTCTCCACCCGGCCATCCAGCTGAACCCATTATTCCTATTCCACCCATTGTCCCCGACGAACCCACCGCTTCATCATCATCCTCACCGAATTATTCTCCACCAAATTCCCATCAGCTTCTCATAGCCTCTTCATCTCAACCTCGTCCTCATCTTTCGCTTCCTTCACTGCCTGTATTTTCTGAGCTTGCAACTATGGGACAGATATTGTTCCATCTATCGCAGCAATTACCAGTACAGATGGAAGAAGTCACTAATACTATCAGAAATGATTTCCAACATAAGGTCGATGTGATGGAGGCCGACATTAGTCCTCTCCAAGAAGAATTAGAAGCGGCTAAAGCAGAAAATCAAGCCTTACATGAACAAATTAAGGAGTTACAAGCCAGAATTGCCGAACAGGTAGTAGTTACTAGTCAACGAGATGCAGCACTGGTTGAAGTCCGTGAAAAAGAACAATTATTAAGTGTTGCGGATGCCAAGTTAGTCAAGTTGAAGAAGATAGTCCAAGATAAAGAGGATGCCCAAATAGCAATAGGAAATTTGTTAGAAGAACCAAGACAACAGCTAGATGAAGTGGTACAAAGAGGCCAAGAGATGCACGATCTGGCTACAAAGACTTCTGAAGAACTACAGAGATGCAAGTTAGATTTATCTGAAGTCAACAATATTCTTAAACGCAAATTGACCATGGAAGCTCAATTACAGAAAGAAATAACAAGGCTCAAAAGAGAGTGTGATGCTTATCATAGGACAATCCAATTTCAAAATCAGGAGATAGAATGAAGAGAGTATCAACTTGATGTACAGAAAGATAGACTCTCCAAGATTCATAAGCAAATTGCAGACATGAAGGTGTCCAGGGATGCGGCATTATCAAATGAGTTTTATTTACAGGAGGCTTTTCTGCAGACTCAAGCAGAAGTTTTGATGTCACAGGTTATTTCTTTAAGTTCAGTACGCACAGATGCCCAGCTGGTAGAACCAGACATTTTGAAGCAAATGATAGAATCATTGAAGAAAAAAATTGCCCGGACTTTAATGTTATCTCGCTCTATGTATGTAGACGGAATAATTGATGAACCATAGGATGTTTTTGTATACCTGCGGGTTCGAGTCCACCGTGCATGCCAGTGTTAGTCGGCCACCGGATTGGCAATTGTAAAGTCTGTCCTTTTTCATATTCCGCATGAACCGAAAGGTCATTGCGTAGACGTTGTAAATTTTATATAAATCAATGAAAAGAAACACTTTCGGTGACGATCAAATGGATCACCAGACTGTCTGTCTAGGTGATTGATCTGTAGCGTTGCTGTGGTGTGTGTTTGAGTAATTCTGAGTATTTTGTTTTCGTCTCTGTCTTGTTGTTTATCGATACCTGTTCGGTAAAGATTGGGTTAGGATAATATTCACAGTAAGTTACGTGTTGAATTAGTGTTTCGCTAAGTTCATTACTTGAGTCTGTGTTCGGTAATGTTTACCTTACGTTTCGGTTACTGAGAGAGTTTTAATCTGTGTATGAGTCGATACTCTGTAAGTGAACTGTTATGTGAGTAAGGCTGGCAAGAAAGAGCCAGAGTTTTCTCTTAGTAAGTTGGGTTAGCAGAGTTGTTTACAGTCTGACGTGAGAAGTAAGTTTGTGGGAAAATTAAGTATAGGGCCTCTATTTAGCAGACCCCTTCCAGTCCCAAGAACCCAAATAGAGATTAAACGTGATTCTGACGGCAAGCGACATTTAACACTCACTAATGCTTTGGTTTGAGCTTTTCTTCATGTTGTTGAGCTCGTTCTTGAGTTGCATCCTTTGAGACCTTGTTGAGGTAGCATACACCTTCTCCAATGCTCCCAAAACTTCCTTGGCTGTTTCTAAGCTTTGCACATGACCAATCATAGTGTTAGAAATAACTTGTGAGATGAGGAACATCACCCTTCGATTCCTCTCTTCCCAATCAACAAATTGTCTACTTTGTGTCGGAGTAATGTTGGGATCTTGAAGGTCCACCGGTTGTGGATCATCTCTAGTGACTAGACTCCATAAACCTTTACCTTTAAGGTAATTTGTCATTCTATACCTCCAAGACTAAAAATTGTCTTTGTCTAACTTCTGAACTTGTCCTAAATCAACCATTGAAAACTTCTAAGATTGAAGTTTACCTCAAGTATGTTGTGGCACTCTTCCTTGAATTTACGAGGCTACCCCTTGATTTTTAGCTTCTTCTTTGCTTCAGTTCAGTTCCAATGCTTTGCCTCTTCAAAGTCCAATGCTAGTGTAGAAGACCTCCTCAGGATCAAAGCTTTTGCAAACAGCTGAAACTTAAATGCAAACTGGTACCAATTGAAAACTCCAATGAACTTGACACTTTGGTCACTCAAACTAGACACTTATAGCTTTCAAATGAGCTATCAAACACTCAATTTGGAGTAGTTTTGAGTTGGTAACGCTTTGCCTTAAAACAGGCTACCTGTCCACTCAGTTAAGCTAAAAACTAGACTTCACTAAAACTTGAATAACTCTTAGAACAGAATAAATTTCATTAATCTATTCTAGACAAAGAACGTAATTGAGATAAGATTTCCAACGGATGTTTAAACTCTAAAATTGGATACATATATTGAGAGATATGACTCTCACAAGAAGACTACCCAGATATGGGTATGCGGCTGGACATACTCTTGAGAGATATGACTCTCACAAGTAGACTACCCAGATATGGGTATGCGGCTGGACATACTCTATGAGAGTGAATTGAATGAAATAACTCAAACCAAATGAACTAGCTACAAGGGGACTTCCATGCCTTCTTCCTCTATTCTTGAGTGGCTTCCCTTGCCTCTTTTATAGCCAAGTGACCAAAAACTCTCATGATGAGTTTGAGAGTTCTTCTCCATAACTCTCCACTACTTTGGACAGCCACTCCTCTTATAGTTGAGTTTTTTTATTTGATTCTCTTTTGATTGATTCTCTTTTGGCGGCCACTACTTGCTGAAGTAAATTCTTATATTTTTCCTTTTTGTATTTTCATTCTATTTCAAGAAAATCCTTTTTGCAAAAATATATATGACCTTACTTCTTTCTTTCTAACAATAATCAATACCATGGGTTTGAGAAAACCCCTTAGCAACTAACCTTGCTTTTTGTCTATTTAGACTTCCATCTAGATTCCTCTTGATTTTGTATATCCATCAAGATCCAATTACCTTCATAGATGGCTTCCTAGGTACAACCACCCAAGTGTCGTTATCCCTCAAGGCTTCCATTTCTTCATCCATTGCATATCTCCAAGCTTTCTTGCTTTTTGGTTCTTCAAATGTGGTACGTTCTTCATTGGTTAAATCCTTTGCAATGTAGATTGAGTGCTTGGAGACCAAAGAAGTATCATAACCATACCTCTCTTGTTTCATCTTCGCCCTTGAAGACCTTCTAAGTGGTTGATTTGAGCTCTCGGGTCCATATCTAGCATCTTGCATCTTTGTTTTACCTTTGATCTTTCATAGCTTTAGTGTTTCCAAATCTTCTAGGTCAATATCTAAATCACTTTCATCAATTTTCTTTGGCTCCTTTGGTGGAACTGATGAAAAATCTTCATTCAAGTCATAAGGCATCTTCACTTTTCTATCATCATCAAAGCATGATTTGTTCTCATCAAGAATTACATCTCTACTCATAGAAAACCCTTTATTAGTTGGATTGTATAATCTATATCCTTTTTTGTTTTGGTCATAACCAATAAATATGCACTTCTCTGCCTTGGGATCGAATTTCCCTCTTACTTGAGAAGGAATGTGAGCATAGGGTAAGCTTCCAAATATTTTACAATGCTATAGACTAGGTCTTCTTCCATTCCACACTTCATATGGAGTCGTTCCATCTAGTGACTTAGATAGAATTCTATTTATGAGATATGTGGTTGTAGACATAGCCTCTGCCCATAGGTAGTTTGGCAATCCCTTTTCATTGAGCATGGACCTTGTGGCTTCAAAAGTATCTTTGTTTCTCCTCTCTAATACACCATTGCGTTTGGGTGTATAGCTTGTAGTGAGTTCCCTTTTAATGCCTCTTTCATGAAAGTAGGCATCAAATTCAATAGAGAATTATTCTCTTCCACCATCAGATCTGAGTCTTTTCAAAGTATCTACCTGTCTGGTTTTCAACAAGAGCAACATACTTCTTAAAGAAATTAAAAACTTCATCCTTGTGCTTGATGAAAAACAGAATGGTCCACCTCCTTCAATCATCTATAAAAGACACATAATATCTTGAGTGTCATAATATCTATGAGAGTTTGAGATCCATAGCTAGATAAAGCTATGTTCTTTGTATCTTCCACTTCAAAAGTGAAAAGCCTTCCTTTATTTTCTCATTTTGCAATCCTTCTAAAGCCTTGCCTTGGGTCTTCACCATATGCTCCAAATTGGTTGAATCTTACCTGCAATCCCTTTTCAACAATCGCCCAACATTTATTAATTTTTTGGTAATTGTAGGGACATACAAGACTTTTCTTGAGAGGTTCATGTTCCCATCTCATGTCTTCACATTACCTATCTTTTCCACTCACTTGTTTGTATCATATCCTATTTGCACTTCATGTTTGTTGTGAGGATCTTTCACATTAGAAAGTAGAGCCATATTTCTTGCTACATGATTTGAGAATCCCGAATCAATGTAAAAGATGTGATCATCATCGTTACCCTTCTTCACTAATAGATTCATAATCAGTAATGAATCTTCTTGACTTTGGTCCCCTCCATAGTTATTGTAACTCTTCTTCTTATATGGACAATTTGATAGTTGTTGTTGTTGTTTTAATTGTTGTTGTAGTTGTTGTTGTAGCATCCATTGTATCTGCCTCTATTGATTCCATATCCACCTCTAGTGAATTCTCTTCCTCTTGAGTTCCTCCAGTTCTTGAAACATTTTTCACTAGTATGATTAAATAATCCACATATATTGCAAGGTTGAGATGATTGGAATCTCCCTCTACCTTGCTTTCCACCTTTGCCTCTTTCTCTAGCTCTTCCCCTACAAAGAGCTACCTTCATCTTCATTCTTCTTATTCTTGACTTGTCCTTGACCTTAGCTTTATCAGAATACAAGGCAGAAGTTTTATTACCTCTTGAGAACTCACCACCTTTGCTAATCTTTCCTTCATGAGTGAAGAGTTGGCCCATGAGTGCGTTAAGGTTGGGTACATGCATATCCATGTAAAAATCCATGGCTATTGTGAAGGAATCCCACTTGTCATCTCCTTTGATTCCATTTATGATTTGTCTAATCATTTATTCCTATTCAATTACCTCTCCAATGCTTCCAAGTTGATTTGAAATCTCCTTCATCTTTGTGACATAATCAGTCACACTTTGCTTGGGGATTTTCTTCATTGTTGTGAACTCCATCCACAATTGGTTCTTCCTTGCTTGAGTGTTGGGAGAGAAGAAAGAAGGAAGTGCTTTCCAAGTCTCTCCTGATGTCTTGCATCCCTTGACATAAGGTAAAAGAAAATCAGAGATTGGGTTTAGAATAGAGGACCTTGCAAGTGCATCCTTTGAATACCAATTTGAAAGGCTTTCCTCTTCTTCGTGTGATGGTTGCCCTTTGTTCCTCATGGTTGGCATAGCGTGATCTATAGATGTGTATCCAAATAGATTCATCCCTTGAAGATAAGCCTCCATCCTTAGAGACCATGCTGGGTAGTTGTTTCTATCCTTTCCATTGTTGATGGAAATCATTCTTCCATGTTGATTGACTATGCTCTGATACCACTGTGAAGAGGGATGGTGGATTCAATCTGAAGATGAGTTGGTTAATAAACCCTTTGAGCTTCGTAGATCCATAGAAGAAAAATCACGCAAGTTTTTTTGAACACGTATCTCAAAATTTTGAGTCAAGAAAGACTAGCAGTAGAATGAGAAGCTGCCAAAACTTGCTATTTTTTGTACATACACTTGATAGAGAAGATGAGCAATGCTCTCAACCTGGTAGGAAATAGAAAAATTTCTTTTGAAGATAGAAAATAGACTTACAGAGCATGCTAATCAAAGTTAAAACACATCAATCGATGAACTCAACACTGAAAACAAGGTTTAACAAAATCTTGAACACTCCCACAATTTTCAGGACTCTTCAAAGGTTCAACTAGTGAGGAGAAAGAGAAAGATTTCTCACAAATGGTAAATCCAAGGAAGAAGAATTTTGTGACATAAACTAGACTTGAAGAGCAATTCAATGCACTTTAAAACACTATAAAAGGTTATGTATAGCCCAAAATATGAGCCTCTGAAGTTACTGTTCTAAGTGAGTATAATAGAGACTAAAATAGAGAAGAAGTAAATGATGAGTGTATTGATTCACATATAATTACAACCACATTGGCAATGAATCCTTGCAGAATGGGAGTAGAATGATAGAGCTATGGAGTAAGATTTTCAAGCTCAACAAATGAACATAAAATGGGCACGAATCAAGCTCTCTTTTGGCGACTTCCTTCTTGCTCTTTTTATAGCTACTTTGGAGGTAGTTTTGAATTTGAATCCAAATAACTTCACCTAAAAGTGATGGTAAGAATCAAGAGATATTCTCTTAGTAGATCGATTGGTGGTTTTAGGTAGTTAGAGCCACAAATTTCCATTTTACATCATGGATGAATGAAGCCATTCTTTCTTTCATAATTACAAGAGATATAATATACTCTTTTACAAGAGCTGTTCATGTCTTTACATATGTCTTCAATGATCATAAATCAAATCATATGAAGCATGTAGGCTTGGATAAAATGCACCAACACGCTTGGTAATGATACTGTTCCGCTGGGCTTAGTAATTGCCCACAACTCTTGCATACTACCTCGCTCTTCCAAGTCCTCCCTTTGTGCTTTGCTTTCTTTCTTTCTGATCAAAGTGTTCTAGAGAATCTCTCCCACATTCTTGAAAATATGCATCGGTAAACCTGAACATTCACCTTAACGAAGAAAATGATGCATCGTCCACTTAAGTATGCCTTACACTCACACCTCATGTTATTAGCATCTTGTACTTGTAACTCCCATTTTCTTCTCTATTTTTCCACGAGAGGTTACGGGTGCAATGTCGTTTGCAAATGATAGTGTATGTTTTGTAGTCCACTTTTATCAAAGGATCCATATTCTCTGACATGTGTAGTACAAATCCGTCATTTTTTATAAATTTGATACTTGCACTAAGTGCAAGGACATGCCATTCTCTCCTCCAGATCCAAACTAGCCATTTGATACAATATGTCCATTTTAGAACATTTGATTTTTCTTATTAGACCTAAAAAACCATAATCTTAAAGACTTAAACTTGAAATATATACAGATTTAATTATATATTCTAATCTTTATAGTTTCATGTTTTTATTCAATTTGTATATTAAATGATATATATTTAATTGGAATACTAGCTATTTTCATATTTATATATCTATACTTAAATCCATTTTTTTATAGATCTAATTATATATTCTAATTTTTTATTTTCTTTTTCTTATATATATTTAATTTAATTAATTTTTTATATATTTGATTGTATATATTTAATTACAGATATTTAATCATATATATATATATATGTATATATATATTTATTTATTTATTTATACTAAAGACCTAACAAAACCTAAAACCCTACTAAGCCTAAAGACCTAGACCTAAAATATGTAGATGTGTGTATGCATGCGTATATGTATATGTATGTGTACATACATTATGTGTGTATATGTGTATGTGTGTATGCATGTGTAAACAACATAGAAACCTTGACCCTATTTTTATATATTTAATGTGACAAAAAAACCCCCAAAATCCTAATTTTTATATATTTAATTATATATAATTAAATGAAACACCAGCTATTCTTATATTTGTTTATCTATAATAAAATCCAATTTTTCTTTATATAGATGTATATGTGTATGTATGAATATGCACGTGTGTTTGTAATATGGTAAAATCCTAAACTCCTAGTTTATATATATATATATATTAAACTCCTAAAAAGACCTATTTTCTATATATCATAAAAAACCTAAAATCTTTACAACCCTAATCCTATGTGTGTGTGTATATGCATGTTTGTTTGTAATATGAATATATATATATATATATATATATATATATATATATATATATATATATATATATATATATATATATATATATATATATATATATATATATATATATATATATATATATATATATATATATATATATATATATATATATATATATATATATATATATATATATATATATATATATGTTATGTATGTACATAATATATGTATGTAGTAAAAATGTGTATATGCCTATATATGTTATGCATGTGTAAAAACCCTAGTAAAACCCTAATCGTAAAGACCTAGACCTAAAACATGTATATGTGTGTATGCATATATATATATATGTGTGTGTGTGTGTGTATGTATGTGTATACGTGTATATATATATGTGTATGCATGTATATATATATATATATATATATATATACATATATATATATATATATATATATATATATATATATATATATATATATATATATATATATATATATATATATATATATATATATATATATATATATATATATATATATATATATGTATGTATGTATGTGTATACGTGTATATATATATGTGTATGCATGTGTAAATAACCTAAAAACTCCTATTTTTATATATATATAATTTGATAAAACATTTAAAATCCAATTTTATTTAAAACACTAGCCATTTTCATATTTATTTATTGATACTAAAATCCTGTTTTTTATATATATATAATTATAGATTCTATTTTTTTTTTCTTTTGTTGTTATATATATTTAATTTAATTAAAAACAATAAATCCCTATTTTTAAATATTTAATTATAAGTGTGTGTGTGTGTGTATGTATGCATATGTATCTATATGCATGTGTGTATATATGTGTGTGTATGTGTGTGTGTATATATGTGTGTGTGTATGTATGCATGTGTGTATATGTGTGTGTGGATATATATATATATGTATGTGTATGTATGCATGTGTGTATATACCTGTGTGTGCATGTATGCATGTGTGTATTTGTGTGTGTATGTATGTGTGTGTGTGTGTATGTGTGCATGTGTGTATATGATTGTGTGTATGTATGCATGTGTGTATATGTGTGTGTATGTATGTGTGTGTATATGTGTGTGTATGTGTGTGTATGTATGCATGTGTGTATGTGTGTGTATGTATGCATGTGTGTACATGTGTATGTGTGTGTATGTATATGTGTGTGTATGTATGCATGTGTGTATGTATGCATGCATGCATGTGTGTATATGTATGTATGCATATGTATGTGTATGCATGGGTATATATATGTGTGTATGTATGCATGTGTGTACAAGTGTGTGTGTATGTATGCATGCATGTGTGTATATGTGTGTATGTATGTATGCATATGTATGTGTATGTGTGTGTATATGGGTGTGTGTATGTATGCATGTGTGTATATGTGGGTGTGTGTATGTATGCATGTGTGTATGTGTGTGTGTACGTATGCACATGTGTATATGTGTGTGTGTATGTATGCATGCATGTGTGTATATGTGTGTATGTGTGTCTGTGTATGTATCCATGTGTGTATGTGTGTGTATGTATTTCTATCTCTCTCTCTCTCTCTTTATCTCTCTCTATCTTTCTCTCTTTCATCTCTCTTTATGTCTCTCTATCTTTTTGTCCTTCATCTCTCTTTATTTCTCTCTCTATCTTCCTCTCTTTTATCTCTCTTTATCTCTCTCTCTATCTTTCACTAGGTTTCTCTCTCTATCAGTAGAGAATACAACAATCACTTACAAGTATGTACCTCTTTTGTATCATTGTCTTCAAAGCCTAACATATGTCATCTCTTGTCAAATTTCAAAGAATTGATGCCAAAAAATGCCTACAAAATCAAAGAGAAGAGAAATTATAAAACATAAAGCATAGAGAAAGAAAAAGGGTAAGAGTACACACACCACTTACCAAGATGTGAGATTTAGAGAGAGAGAGAGTGTGCATGTAGAGAGAGAGAGATCTATGTGTGTGTGCACAAAACAATGCATGTCACAATTTAGTTCATGCATGCAAGTTCAACAGAAGAAAGTAGTACTCAGGGTAACGGACATGCAAAATGTTAAGTTTTGCTCTCGGGCCCCAATATGTTTAAAACATGGCACTGTTATAGGCATCGGTAAAAGCCTCGATATGAGCATCGGTAATTTCCAGTAAATTACCCATGCCTATACCGATGCTCATACGGATGCCTATACTAGCACTTGTAACAGTGCCCATATGGATGGCCACAAAGCATCCCCACAATCCATTTTAAATGGTGATAATGATGGTCAAATGACCATTGGTATGCCTAATTGCATTTTTGAAATGTTCATACAAACATTGAGCATGACCATCAGTATAGGGAGCATCAGTATGCCCCTCATATGTTGTAGTGATTATCAATGACATTTATTCCAGGCCAGATAAAAGTCGAAGAAGAGGCTACCTCATCTTCAAGAAGAGCCCAGATTTCTATTTCTGTTCAACAAGAGGTCAGTGAAGAAGAAGGAACCACTTCATCATTAGGAGTTAGCGGTACTACTATCAGATTACTTCCTTAAGAAGAGCAATCTAGATGGGATTCAACGATGCAATAGCACATTCATATATTTTTATCAGAGTCAAGAGGAATACTATACCTCGAATGAGGTCTTGCGAAAGCTATCGTTAGGGTTGATTGGAGTTAGAGAATCTCTATCAGAGCAGAAACCTTGCTAGGAATGTTTATCTAAGGAAACAACTAGCCAACACAAGGATGAAAGTTGGTGAATCAATTCAAGCACATATTTTGAAGCTCAAAGATTTGCGAGATCCGTTATGAAATGTTTGAGTTACAAATTCCAAATCAAGAGATGGTAAGTACACTTCTACACTCACTTCCACCTACATATCATGTTTTTGTTACTTCTTTATCTCTCTTTAAAAGAGATAGAGAACTTCCATTTGAAGAGAAACTATTCCTATTACTTCAAGATCGAGATGAATAGAAGATTATGGAAGAGAATGATGAAGCCATGTTATCATCATTGAAGGGAAAGAAGAAGGAGACAAAGAAGGAGAATAAGAGTCTGCAATCTATGAAGTAAGGTAAGTCTTCTAATCCTTAGTGTTCCGGCACTACCCTTAATGCTTCCTCTTCACCCAAAGAAAAGTCTTCGATTACATCTAGTTCAAAGAAATTATTATACCATTACTATACGAAAATAGGTCATCTCATAGAAGAATGCAAAACAAGGATTTTCAATGAGAAGAAGAAAGCATCAAGCAATAGTGGTGAAAATGATCCAAAACCTAAAACTTAAAAGGTATATCCATATGAATCTTTTACTATTGAAGAAATAGCTTTTGATCAAGGAGCATTAAATGCAATCTTAGATAATCCTTGGATTTTTTATTCAAGAACTACTAAGCATATGAGAGGTTGTAGAAAGGCATTTTCTTCCCTTTCTAACTCTTCAATTAGAAGCTGACCATTGCAAATGCTCAAGATCTAGATGTCCTTGGTGTTGGAGAAGTGAACCTAAAGTCAACAGCAAGTGGAAATTTCACAAGTTCTAATGTTCTTTATCTTACAAACATGAAGGAGAATTTACTCTCTATCTCTACTTTCTTGTTAGATAGTTATAAGTTTATTTTAAAAAATTATTCATGTTAGATCCTCTCACCTAATGAGGATCATCATATACTTTAAGCTGAAAACAAAAGTGGCATGTTTGTATTATCCAAAGTAATTCATGCTAATGTTCCTAGGTCTACCACACCTATGGAGAACATGAAGTTATGGCATGCTAGATTTGGCCATATCAGTTATGTAGCTCTTAAGCATATCAAAGATCAAGCTATGGTGGAGATTTTACCTACTTTTCCTTTACCAGATGATGTAGAATCATGTGAAGGATGTCTTGAAGGAAAGCTTCACAAAATACCTTTCACAAAGCATGGATAATCATAGCCATAAGGAAGTTGTAGATGATACACTGAGATATGAATGGTCCGATGAGAACATATTCTATTCAAGGTTTTAGGTACTTTGTTATGTTTATTGTTGAATTCTCAAGATATTCATGGATTTATACTCTTAAAGTGATGTCAAAGGTTTTTCCTACTTTGAAGAAGTTTATAGCTATGGTTGAAATTGAAATTCAATCAAAGATCCATATTTTGAGAGGTGATAGAGGAGGAGAGTACATGTCTAAAGACTTTAATTCTTTTCTCAGAGACAAGGTATCTCTCATCAACTCACTATTTCTTACACTCCAAAACAGAATGGTGTTGCAGAGAGAAAGAATAGGATACTTGTTGAGATGATGTGTAGTATGATGTCATCCAAAAATCGTACTCCCAAGTTTTGGTTTGATGCAGTACATATAGGTAATCACATTTTGAATAGGTCTTTGACAGAAGCTTTAAAGATCATTACACCTTATGAAGCTTATCATTGGAAGACGCCCAATGTGAGTTACTCTAAAGTTTTTGATTCCCCAGCTTATGTTCACATTGAGAAGAAAGATTGTGCTAAGCTTGATGTAAAAGCCATTTAAGTTGTCTTTATAGGTTATGCAATTCAAAGAAAGGGATACAAATTTTATGTCTCAAATACAGGTGATATCCTACTCTCAATCAATGCACATATTGTAGAAAGTCACATTTATTATAAGAAGAAAGAAAGTCCAAATTTCATAAAAGGAGATGACAATCCATTTTTTAGAAGGAATTTGGATTCTTAAATTCAGCCATACAAGAGGATGATGAACCTTCTAAAACCCTAAGAGATGTAGGTGAAGAAGAATTTCATTACCTAAATTAATACCTAGTCCATCATCAGTACCTCTTGAAGTTCCAACTTATGAAGTTGGAGAAGGTTCGAGAGTTCCAAAAGAAAGAGATATTGAAGAACCATAAAAGATTCCACCACTTTTAAAGGATATGCTAAAGTGGTTATATCAAACGTGGAAGGATAGTGGTATGAACGGACACACTAGAAGAACTAGAAGTCATATGAGATTCATAATATTTTAGCTCTTACCTAAGATGTAAATGAGCCAACTCATGTTCAAGATGCACAACATAGTCTGATATGGAAGAAATCTATGCAAGAATACATTGATTTTATTCATAAGAATCAAACATGGAAGCTTTGTGAGTTACCAAAAGGCAAGAAAGATATTGTTATTAAGTGGATCTTAAAAATCAAAAGAAAAGTAGATGGTACCATAGACATGTATAAAGCAAGATTAGTTGTCAAAGGTTATGCACAAAAGAAAGGTATTTACTTTGATGAGATCGTTGCACCTGCATCTAGGATGATACTAGTTAGGACAATACTTTCTGTAGCTGCAATCTTTGGTTGGAAAGTATACCAGTTAGATATCAAATTTGCATTTCTTAATGGTGATCTCCATGAAGATGTTTATTTGAAGCAGCGAAAATGTCTTAAAGAAAAACGTAAACATCATTTAGTGTGCAAGCTTATCCATGTTTTGTATGGACTAAAGCAAGCACCAAGACCTTAATGGTGATCTCCATGAAGATGCTTTTGTGAAGCAGCCACAACGTTTTAAAGAAACATGTAAACATCATTTAGTATGCAAGCTTATCCAAGCTTTGTATAGACTAAAGCAAGCACCAAGTCCTTGGTATGAGAAGATACATGTTTATCTTCTATCTATTGGTTTTGAAAACTTAGATGTAGATCCCTCTCTTTATGTGAAAGCTAAAAAGAATGTTTTGATTATTGTTATTATGATATATGTTGATGATATGATCATGAAATGTCCTAAGGATTCAGACCCTTAATATTTTAATGCAGAACTTAATCATACATTTGATGTAAATGATTTAGGTAATTTGCATTATTATCTTCAGATTGAGCTCAAGTACAGAGATGAGTGTAGCTACATGACACACTAGAAATTCATTGAGAAATTGTTGGAAAGGTTTGAGATGATAGATTCCAAGCCTCTACAGATACCTATGGAAGTCAATGTATTATTATAGTCGGAAGCAGACACAAAACCATTTTCTACTACATTATATAGTCAAGTAGTTGGTTGCTTGATATACCTATGTAATACATGCTCATACTCAATTTGGTGTTTCTCAAATATTCAAATTCATGCACACTCATCTCAGGATTTAGTGGAAATCTCTTAAGACATATTTGCAAACATAAGAAGTTTTGTAGATGATTGAACCTTGTACCATTGTGACAATAATGGGAGGATTATTGGAGTCAATGTCTAAATAGGTTCCAACATCCTTAGTAGCTACAACATATGATATCTTCTTAACTAATTTCTCTACAACCAAATGGCATCACACGATAGATATGCCAAATGTCTCTCATGTTGTCTACCTAGGTTCAAGTATCACAGGGCTCAAATCGAAGGTGGTGACAGCATAGAGGCATGTTTTTGTTTGGAAAATCAAACGTAGCTTTTTACTACATTGCCATTCTTGCAATAGATTTTCTAAGGAGATTTTTTCAATAATGATCATTAATTTGTGTACTTCAAAGCTATAGAACAAGGCCTTGAGATCACTTGTGAGATATCTTCTCAAGGAGCCTTCTCAAGTGCTCAACATGAGGAGGAGATCTTGGAGGCCCTCTTGGAGGGAGATTTTCACATTGTTCGAGGAGGTGTGCTCTACATCTCGAGACATCTAGAGGAGTTCATGTCATCAACATATTGTGAGTAACAAATCTAGATTTGTCCCCACTTGTTCCTTCACTAGTTTCTTATTTAGATTGATCAAAATTTGGGTTTGCTATAAAACAGCTCTAAATTGTTCATATTCTCCATACACTCTCACACACACTCCATACCTCTTAGGCACACAGTCTCTTGTATCTAGTTCCTATTTCTTCCTAGATTGAGATATTGTCAATTTGTATCATATTCAAACATTGTAATTTGACATTGGAATATAGATAGTGTAGGTGATCCTCATAGCTTACTGTTACACATAAAATTTTGCCTATTTAAGTACCTAAAACCCGTTACTATCATAAAAGCATAAAGGACCTACTAGACCACATATATAGCATCATTCTAATATAAGGAGTCACTTGTATATTGTTTATAACATAATATCTTTTGTTGTTTTGCTCAAGAAAAAATATGAGAGCCATGTGTGAACCCTCTCTCTCTCTCTCAATGGTTGCATGTGAAATCTAATTGTTTCACATGAAATCTATCTCCACCATGAAATTTCAATGTATGTATGCATGTGTGTGTGATGTGTATGTATATATGTGTTTATATGCATGCATGCATATTTGTATGCATGAATGTATGTATGTGTGAATCTATCTGTATGAATGTGTGTATGTATGTATGGATGTTTCTAGTATATGTGCATATGTGTGTGAATCAATGTTTATGAGCATGTGTTTATCTATGCATGCACACACGTGTGTGTGTATGAATGTGTATGTATGCGTGCATGTATGTATGCACATGAATGTATGGATGTGTGTGATGTGCATGTACATATATGCATGTGTATGTGGCATGTGCATGTTTGTGTGACATATTCATGTGTGTGTGTGCATGCATGTATGCATGTGTGTGTATTCATGCTTTTGTGGTGTATGTACATGTGTGCATATGTGTCTATCTATGGATGCATGTATGCATGCATGTGTGATGCGTTTGTATGTATGTTCATGTGTGTTTGATATATGTGTTTATGTGCATCCATTTACATACGGGTGTATGCATGCATGTACACATGTGTTAGAATCAAGAAATTCTGGAGAGGAGATTTTTGAAACACACCCTAAGAGGGAGGAGGCAATGAGTTTGATTCCCCTTGGATACAACAATTGGTATGAGCACCTAGAAAGTAATCATATGCACTTTGTGTAGATTCCACAAGGCTAATGGACACCCGATTGATGGGGGAAGTATCTCAACCCCTAAGCAAGGATGAAGCGCGAATGACCTCCACAGGTATCCTTCTTTGACCTCTGCACACCAAAAATGCTCTTACTCCGAGCTTATGCAGAGAACTCCAGTGAGCTTTTGTAGAACTGTAGTACACACCAAGGGCTTTCCAACAAATCAAATTTCACTTGAAATGGATGCTTACACAAAGAGAAACAATGTCTACAACATGAGCTAGTTGAATGCTCACAACTGCTAGTCAAGCAGAGACCTCACTTCACTCCAGCAAACTTTTCTCACAGATTATACAGAGAATGAATCTCAAACTTGGGTCAACGTTAGAGCACTCTAATAGCTACCCAATGACACCAAAATCATAGCAAATGGATACATAGAGAAGGAGAACCAGCCCTTACAACAGAGAGCAAAATATTTCCAAGAGAGCCTACACAAAGAGAGAGATATCAATCACACAACTTCACTAAAATGAATGTTGCTCCCAGCTTACTCAGAGAATGCTCCAGAGAATTGGTAAGCATAAAATAGACTCTTATAGCTATCCAATGAGACAAGAATTACATCAAATGGATACCATATGAGGGAGAAGCAATGCTAACAACTCAGGGGTAGAGAGTTGCAACACTGCCTGCGCACACACATAGATATGCCTACTAAAAGAAAACAAACAAGCAAGCAAGGGGCTAGCTTAAGCAAGGGGCTTGCTTATCACAACTCCAGCACTTAGTGCGCACTTTACATGAGCTAAAACTCCAAGAAGATGGCCCAAAAGAAGTCGGGATACATGCTCCTTTTATAGTGAGAAGAGTGCCCCTAAAATCTAGGAACTACCTTTCCAAATCAGCCTCCTAACTTGGAGGAATTAGTTGAGATGACTTGGGGAGTGGTTGAGTGACTTTTCTTGATGGAATCTCGTGGCTTTTGGCTTCCTTTGATTGCTCCACATTTCCATAAAAGATTCCCCACGAATTTTTAGCTTTAAGCTTGACTTTTAACACTCCCCCTCAAGCTTCAATTCTTCATCCTCATCCAAGCTCCTTCATGTTGATGCATTGCTTGAATTTTGAAATCTTCATCCCATCCAAAGCCTTTGTAAACATGTCCGAAACTTGGTCCTTGGTACCAATATGATGTACTGAAACTTCCTTGGATATCACCTTTTCCCTTATGAAGTGATAGTGCACTTCAATATGCTTGGTTCTAGCATGATAGACAGGATTTGATGCTAGATGAATGCTACTCATGTTGTCACAAAAATTTGGATATGTGTCAACCTGCAAATTAAGCTCCATAAATAACTTCTTAATCCACATTAGCTCACATGTGACTTGAGCCAAAGCTCTATACTCAGCCTCGGTGGAAGATAATGCCACCGTGGGTTGCTTCTTTGAAATCCATGAGATGATCTTGCTACCTAGCATGACTAGGTAACCACTTGTACTCCTTCCATCTTCCTTCGAACCGGCCCAATCGGCATCGGAATAAGCTTTGACCTGCATATCATCATCAAATGAGTAGAACAATCCTTCATTTATAGTGGCTTTGAGATATCGCAACATTCTTCTTGCAGCTTGCAAGTGTGTAGTCCTTGGACTATGCATAAATTGTGATAACACTCCAACTCCATATGCTATGTCGGGCCTGGTTATTGTGGCATAATTGAAAGAGCCTACAATAGATCGATACAAAGTTACATCCTCTAATGGCTCTCCATCAATGGAGCTTAGCTTTACATTAACTTCCATGGGATTTGAAATAGGCTTGCAATGCAGCATCCCAAACCTCTCAAGTAGGTCTAGAATATACTTCCTTTGTATGAGCATAATACCTTCTTCTTTGTATACAACTTCAATGCCAAGAAAATACCTAAGATCTCCAAGATCAGAGATCCTAAACTCCTTTCCAAGCTTTGCCTTGATCTCCTCAATGCCCTTTGTATCATTACCTGTAATGATAAGATCATCTACATACACACACATGTAGACCACAAGTTCTCCTCTTTGTTTGATGAAGAGAGATGGATCCGCCTTGCATTGATTGTAACCACATTTGATCAAATAGTCCACCAATCTTTGGTTCCAAGCCCTTGGAGCTTGCTTTAGGCCATAAAGTGCCTTCTTCAACCTACAAACATGATGTGGAAACTCTTTATTAACAAAACCTAGTGGTTGCTCCATGTATACCTCTTCTTCCAAGTCTCCATTGAGAAAGGCATTCTTGATATCCAATTGTAAGAGCTTCCATCCTTTGCTAGCAGCCATTGCAATGAGTGTCCTAATGGTGCTCATCTTTGCCACGGGGCTGAATGTCTCTTCAAAGTCCACTCCATAGGTTTGTGCAAAACCCTTGGCCACCAATCTTGCTTTGAACCTAGAAATAGATCCATCTGAATTCCTCTTTACTTTATACACCCACTTATTACCTATTACCTTCATGTTCTCCTTCTTGGGCACTAGAGTCCATGTTTGATTTTCCTCAAGTGCGTCGATCTCTTCTTGCATTGCCTCTTTCCATTCGGTGTACCTGCTTGCATCTTCATAGCAATCGGGCTCATGATCTTCTACTACTTTGTTCATATATGCATAATGTGTTGCCATGTATGAATCATAAGTAAACCTTTGAGTTGGATACTTAACTCTAGAAGACTTCCTTTCTTCACCTTTTGGAGGAATAAACCTCCTTTGCCTTGGGAACTTGATCTCTTTCTTTGACGTGGCTTCTTTCTCCATCATGTGTCCTTCATCATCTTCAACTTCATTACCTTCTTCATCCAACTCCACCAATGTTGCTTTGCCTTTGTTGATTGATTGTGCTTCATAGCTTGATGAAGATCTCCCCCTCCATGGTGAGTTCATGCTTGAACTATCTTCATTGATGGAACACCTTGGGCCGCTTAGCTCTAGGTCGATTTGTTCTTCATCATGTCCATGCTTTTCTTCTTCATAGTCCTGCATACAATCATACTTCTTATACCAAGGGAGTAGCTCATCAAATGCTACATCCCTTGATATCCTCAAGTCCTTTGTGTTTGGGTTGAAGCACCTGTAACCTTTATGATCATTTGAATATCCTAGAAACACACACTTTTCTGCCTTTGGTTGTAGCTTGTGCCTCAATTCACTTGGCACATGTACATAACAAGTACATCCAAATATCTTCAAGTGGGAAAGATCAGGTTTCTTACCATAATAGGCTTGATATGGTGTCAAACCATGGATCCCTGAGGTAGGAGCCCTATTCATTAGATACACGGCGGTATTTGCTGCATCACTCCAAAACATGTTAGGTACATTCATCTCATTAAGCATTGCTCTAGCGATCTCGGCAATGTATCTATTCTTTCTCTCTGCTACTCCATTTTGTTGGGGTGTGTACCTGCATGTTACTTGCCTCTTGATGCCTTGATCCATTAAAAAATCAGAAAACTCATTGGAGAAATATTCTCCCCCTCCATCGGACCTTAGCTTCTTGATATATGTACCTGTTTCCTTCTCTACCATTGCCTTGAATGCTTTGAAACATGTAAACACATCTGATTTGTTTTTGATGAAATAAACCCAAACCATCCTTGTGCAATCATCTATAAAAGTGACAAAGTACTTGTTACCTCCAATGGATTGCTCTTTCGTTGGCCCCCACACATCTGTATGTATCAACTCCAATGGATGTTGGCTTATGTAGCCACTCTTCTTGAATGGAAGTCTCGCTTGCTTCCCTAGTTGACAAGATTCACATAAATGCTTCATACCTTGTCCTTGGAAGTTGGGAAGACCTTCAACCAGCCTCTTGAATTGCATTTCCTTCATTCTTTGTATGTTGATGTGACCTATCCTCTTGTGCCACAAGTCCAACTCCGAAATCCTCTTGTTTCCATATGTGAAGTAGACATGTTGAATAGAATGAGAATTTACCTCCAAAGTGAAGAGTCTCCCTTGCTTCTTTCCTCTTGCTATGACCTTGTAACCTTGCTTAGGGTTCTCCACAAAGCATCCACCTTTGTTGAACCTTACTTGATAGCCTCTTTCAACCATTTGCCCAACGGACACCAAGTTCTTTGTGATGGTAGGTACATGCAAGACATCCTTGAGACATCTTCCTTCCTCCTTGTCATCCAAAGCTACATCTCCAACATGGGAGATCTCATGGGCTGTATCATCACCTGTTTCTACATGTCCTTTACCTTTGGGAACATGTAGATTAGTAAACCAAGAAGCATTGCAACTCATATGGTTGCTACATCCACTATCAATATACCAAGTGTTATCTACTTTGCTTGAATTCCCATTCATGTGCATCATCAAGAGATTGTCATTTTCTGAACTTGTAGAAGCATAATTACCTTGGCCTTTGTATGAAGAACCTTGATTATAGTTCCTTTGGTTTCCTCCTTGGTAGCAATCTCTAGCATAGTGGCCAAACTTGCCACATATGTAACATCCTTCGCCATCTTGATTCCTGTTTTGTTGATGTCGTCCTCCTCTTCCTCTTGATCTTCCTCTCCCTCTTTGTGATGAGGTGCCTTGGTCATGTCCTTGATTTCTTGAGTGGCCTTGCCTTCCTCCAAACCTTCCTTTGCCCCTTCCTTGTCCTTGTCTTCCTTTGCCCCTTTGATTACCTGCATAGAAAACTTGTGCATCTTTGCTTTTAGTTGAACTTCCACCTATGTTCATTTCTTCGGTGACCATGAGAGCAACCAATTGCTCAAAATCGGGAAGATTATCCCTTACATAAACTGAAGTGGTAAAGGGTTTCCACTTCTCATCATCTCTCAAACCATTGAGAGTATAAGCCACAAGATCGTCATCGTCTACGTGGCTTCCAATGGATCCCAATGCATCTGATAACTCCTTGACCTTAAGTATGTAGTCATTTATGCTACTCCCTGAGCTCTTCCTAAGGTTGTTGAGCTCATTCTTGAGTTGGATCTTCCTTGCTTTGGTGCTTGTTGAATAAAGCCTTTCAAGTGTCTCCCATACCTTCATGCTTGAATCCAAGTCTTGGATATGGCCGATCATGCTATTGCTAATGTGTTGGGAAAGGATAAAGATAACCCTCTTGTCTCTTTCATTCCATTCCCTAAAGGCCCTTCTCTGGTCATTGGTTGGATTCTCATCCAACCTAGGTCTTGGTTCACTTCCACTAATCAACCCCCAAAGGCCCTTGCCCATAAGATAGTTGGAGACCCTAAATCTCCATGGTTGATAGTTCCCTTTGTCTAGCTTTTCAATTTGAGTGTTGAAGTCTCCCATATCTAGTCTTTGATACTTGACCTAGCCCTTGTCTAATGCTCCAATGTGTGTAAAATTAAAATGAGGCTCTGAGGTTACCTCAATCCAAAGCTTTCCTTAGATGGACACCTTGTGCTCTTGCAAATTTGAGTAGAATAGCTCCCCCTTGATGTGAGCTACCTCCAAGAAGCTTTTGTTGATGCAACTCTTCAACCACCAACTCCAAGAGGTCTTCTTGCTTGTATGTGATACCTCCAAGATGCCCAAATGCTCTGATACCATTGATGGGGGAAGTATCTCAACCCCTAAGCAACGATGAAGCGCGAATGACCTCCACAGGTATCCTTCTTTGACCTCTTCACACCAAAAATGCTCTTACTCAGAGCTTATGCAGAGAACTCCAGTGAGCTTTTGTAGACCTGTAGTACACACCAAGGGCTTTCCAACAAATCAAATTTCACTTGAAATGGATGCTTACACAAAGAGAAACAATGTCTACAACATGAGCTAGTTGAATGCTCACAACTGCTAGTCAAGCAGAGACCTCACTTCACTCCAGCAAACTTTTCTCACAGATTATACAGAGAATGAATCTCAAACTTGGGTCAACTTTAGAGCACTCTAATAGCTACCCAATGACACCAAAATCATAGAAAATGGATACATAGAGAAGGAGAACCAGCCCTTACAACAGAGAGCCAAATATTTCCAAGAGAGCCTACACAAAGAGAGAGATATCAATCACACAACTTCACTAAAATGAATGTTGCTCCCAGCTTACTCAGAGAATGCTCCAGAGAATTGGTAAGCATAAAATAGACTCTTATAGCTATCCAATGAGACAAGAATTACATCAAATGGATACCATATGAGGGAGAAGCAATGCTAACAACTCAGGGGTAGAGAGTTGCAACACTGCCTGCGCACACACATAGATATGCCTACTAAAAGAAAACAAACAAGCAAGCAAGGGGCTAGCTTAAGCAAGGGGCTTGCTTATCACAACTCCAGCACTTAGTGCTCACTTTACATGAGCTAAAACTCCAAGAAGATGGCCCAAAAGAAGTCGGGATACATGCTCCTTTTATAGTGAGAAGAGTGCCCCTAAAATCTAGGAACTACCTTTCCAAATCAGCCTCCTAACTTGGAGGAATTAGTTGAGATGACTTGGGGAGTGGTTGAGTGACTTTTCTTGATGGAATCTCGTGGCTTTTGGCTTCCTTTGATTGCTCCACATTTCCATAAAAGATTCCCCACGAATTTTTAGCTTTAAGCTTGACTTTTAACACCGATGGCATGAAGAGAATATGTTTGGGAAATTTCTATCTAAAACGGTTCAAAAATGTAGCACCCTTTGATTTAGAAAGTTATCCTAATAAACACAAGAGTCTATCTCTCAATATTTACGTCAAAACTAGATGTATAAGGTATACCTAGAAAGCTCTTGGAATAAAATTTCCAATAGAAGAAGTAGATTGAGATTGCAAGATATCTAGAAAGGGTAAGAACCACAATAAAGATACGGAGGTTGAGAAGAAGGGCTGGAGACACCAATGTTTCCAACAAGAAGGTTCAAGACACCAAGTTTGAGAGCAAGGGTTCAAATAATAATGGTTGATAGAAAGAACTTTCAAGAAAGTTTGTAGCTGGGAGGACATAAATTCATAGGAAGATTAGGGACTGATCATTGAGGACAATGATCTATAGAAGGGGAAAAGAGTGTTAGACTCAAGAAATACGATGCACAAGATTGTTGAATCACACCCTAAGAGGTTGGATTGGGAAGTAATCCTCAATCATGGATTTTGGGGGAAGTGGTTAGCCCATCATACTCCAAGATGATAGGTCATGAGTTCAATTCCCCTTGGATAAAAGAATGTGACTATAGAAGCATGTGGTAAGGGATCTATATGTACACATGTGTGTGTGTGGTGTATGTATGTAAATATGTATGCATCTATGTATGTATGTGAATGTGTGTGCGATATAACCATGTATGAGTATGCATCCATGTATGCATGTGTCTATGTGTGCATGTGTGTGATGTGTCTCTATGCATGTGCATGTGTGCATGCATGTTTTTATGATGTGTATGCATGTATGTGGATGTGTATGGGAATACATGCATGTGTGTATGTATGTATGCATGTGTGTGTGTGGAAGTATATATTCACATATGTTGCAAATGTGCATGTGTTCATATATGCATGTGTTCATATATGCATGTGTGCATATGTATATATGTAAATATGTGTGTGTGTATGCACATGTATATCTATGCATGTGTGTCTATCTGTGTGGGTTGTGTGATGTCTATGTATGTATGTGTATGCATGTTTAGTGTATGTGTGTGTATGTGTGTGTATGCATGTGCCTATGTATGCATGGGTGTGATATGTATGTATGTATGTATTTGCATGGGTGCAATATATACTTTTATGTGTAAGCATCTCCTTATGCATCTATGTATGTGTGCATGTATGTATGTATGCATGTATGTGTGTGACATATATCCATATGTGTGTATATATTTATGTATGTATGTAGGCATGCGTAAATGGAGATGTGTATGTATGCACACATATTGTCTCTCTCTCTCTCTCTCTCTTGTTCTACTACCTGTGTGTGGATGCTTCATTATAGAATGCATGGCCTTCACAATGGTTTTAGGGAAATTCATTTTTTTTTCTTATTCCCTTAACATCACTTATTCAATGCTTTTGCATTGCATGCAGTTTGCGAGTTTCATGAAACATGTCTCTAGAAGCTTTTAAAAAATAATGCTAAGCATCACTTACTTATAAAGTAAAAGGAAAACATTACATCTAAGAGTATGATTGATTTCATATTTTTATAGATTTACGTACATGGTTCATTATAATTTTGAGGTGAAGAATTTTGGAAACTTATTCACAACTTAAAGGAAGTGATTATTGTTTAAAGAGAAAAATGAAAGTAGAATATTTTAGTAAGAATGAATCATCGATTGGGTTTGTGAAAAAATTCCTCTCTTATCTATGTTGCTTTGATGCACCCTTTATGTTTTGTCCTCCTTTCATCTCCTCCCTCCTGAAGGATTTCGGTGTTTCAACTTCCATTGTTGAAGGTTTCTTCATCATGTAGGGCTCGCCTGATGGTATTATGGAGTCCCCTCTAATGGATAAGGAATGGGTCTCCACATTCATGATGGGATATCAAGGCATTTTCAAGACTTTCATGGATGCTATATACACCATATACTCCTTGATAAATTCTTTCTTTCATTAGATGGAAGAATATTGCTAAGGTAGCTTCATCCTTGATTGGTCCTTGTGACAAAGCAAATAATTTTTTTTTAAAGATGATTTCAATCAGGTGAATGTGGAATGAGAATTTGGGAATGAGGACTCAAATCTTTTCATTAATAGCTCATGATTTGTGTTCTAATAGGATTGACCGTCAGAACGACTGATTATTGATCTCTCTAAGGGACTAGGAGCCAACATAGGGGACTTTTAGAAGCTTCAAATAGTAATTGGAGATCATATGTTTTATTGCTAAATAACATGCAATATCTCTCTGATTATTTATGTTTCTAGATCTTACAAACACACATACACATAGAGTGTTACCGTTAGTGTCCATGTGAAAGGGCAAATGGCCAGTAGACACTTCTTTGTATACAGTCTTTTATAAAACATATAGTGGCCTGGTCAGTCATAGACTATAAATTTGAGTGCATTTGTAAGACCTAAGAAATCTCTCTTCCTACTCCCTATGTATTGTGTTTTTCTACATATTTTGCAGTCTCTGTGTGGAGTACCATGTGCAACCTTAGGAGCTCCGTTTTCTACTCTAAGGATATTCTCATGGAGCTCACGAGAAGGAGAGCACATTGTCCTCCATTGCCATCCAAATACTTCATTGGTATCAGAAGACTTTGATGCAAAAGCTTTTTTCTTTTTCTGCAAGCGAAGCAAGCCCACCCCCTCCGCTTTCTCCAAGGCTTATGACTAAGGCGGTGACCAAGGCATAGACCTTGGCATACCTTGTCATCGGAGTCACCAAATTCACCGTTGGCACCATTGGTTGCGTGTGAGGGAGGATCTCAATGATCAAGGAATATAGAGGTTCCCGATACTTCTCGAGAGGTAACCCATCCTAGTATGGTTCCTGTCGGAGCTCGCTTAATCATGGCAATCTCTTGCCACTAGGCTACACTCTTGTGGTGTTTGAAGAAGGGGAAAGACTAAGGTTGACATTACCTTGAACATGTTTTGCTCCTTCAAAGCTTCATTCTTTGCTTTCAAAGCCTATTTTTGAAGCATTTTTGGGTGTCTTTTGGAGCCATTTTTGAGTACTTTTGCACATAGTTCTCTTCACACAGGTCCAAGAACATCAAGAAGAGTGTTCTTTCTACTTCTTTGAAAATAAATATGAACCTTTGGGGCTGTGTTTTCAGCCACACTCATAAAACTATAGGTTTCTTAAAAGGTTTCAGTTTTGGTGGGACCATCTTTTGCAAATTTATGCAAGTTTTTGAGCCTAAAACATTAGAGTTGAAAGACACTTGTAAGTGTTATTGGCTAGTTTTTGGGTTGTGCCTTTAGCCTTTTAGTTTCATTTTACCAGATGTATTGAGCACATACACACCATGTATTCTTCTGTGGATTCCGCTTATGTATATCCATGTGGTCATTGATATAGTAGTTACATTCTTTGCATAAAGCCTTTTATGTTTGATAAAGAGGGTTGTGGTGAGGTTTTCCTAACTAGGAGACTGTTAGATGTCGGGGTCTCTTTGGTGATGCAGGTGGAAGACTTACCTAGCCTCTCCATAGGAGATGTATGATAGTTGTTCATAGGTTCTCGATTAGTCTAGTTGGCTTCTATTGGGTAACTGATTATATGTAGTGGACTCAATGATTCACTATGCAAGCAAACATGTCAATACTTGTAGTTTTATGATATATTGATATTGTTCGTATGCTCATTTTGTAGAGGATACTATACAGTGGTTGCTTTACTCCTTGATACACTCATTCATTGGTGTTGTGTCTCTTCTAGCTCCATTATCATTCTATTCTGTTCTTTATAGTCATGGCATCAAAGGTCTCAGTCACATCTAGTGGATCAGAATCTAGTGGATCAGAATCCAAAAATTTGATGGGACAAACTTTGCTCTATGAGAGAATCAGATTAAAGATATGTTGATTCAAAGGAGGCAATGGAAGCTAGTAAATGGAATTTCAAAGAAGCCTGCTGACATGGATGAAGATGATTGGGGTGAGTTAGATGCAATGGCTAGGTCTATCATTCACTTGCACCTGGCAGATAATGTTTACTTTTTAGTATTAGACTATAAAAGTGCAGAGGAGCTTTGGAAGAAGGTATGCAATACATATAAAAAAGAGATGCCATCAAATAAAGTCTATCTGATGAGAAAATTATATGACCTTCGTATGAAGGACACTGATAGTGTTGTTGCTCATATAAATGAGTTTGATGCTATATTCTCTCAATTACATGCTCAAAAAATGGATATCGATAATGAAATGAAAGTAGTATTGTTGTTATGTACCTTTCCATCATCATGGGATATGTTTTGCACAGCTATTAGCAATAGTGCACCTAGTTGTAATCTCTTCTATGATGACATATGTGGAGCACTCTTGAGTGAGGAGATTTGTAGAAAATCTATGGTTGGCACTTAGAGTGGTGATGCATATAATGTTCATGATTCTTAACAAGTAAAGAATCAACAATGTGATAGGAGCAAGAACAAGGAAAAGAATGATCAACACAATAAGAGTAGAAGTAAATCAAGGAAGAGGGATATCTAATGCCATTACTGTCACAAGAAAGGACACATGAAGAAATATTGTTATGCATTAAAGAATGCTAAAGGTAAAGGACAAGATGTTGATGGGCATGTTAAAAAGTTACTCGCACCATCTACTTTGATTGCGAAGATTGAAGAAATTAATGTTATTTCTGATGATGCTCATGTGTTGACACTTGATAGTATTGTGCCACCTCAGGCTCTTATGGCTGATTCTCTTTCACACACTTGGATCCTTAATTCTAGTGCTTAATTCCATGTGACACCACAGAGAGAATAGTTCTCTAATTATGCAACAAAATCTCTTGGTACTGTGCGACTTGGTGACTCTTACCAGTGTGATGTTCTAAGGATTGGAGATGTGCTTGTGTAGTTCATTGATGGTTCAAAATTTACTATGCATAATGTATGCCATGTACCTCAATTATTATGCAGTTTGATGTGAGTTGGTAAACTTGATGAACTTGGATACAAGGTGGTCTTCTATGCTCAATCCTTTTTCATATCAAAGGGAAATATGGTTATTGCAAAAGGAAGCAAAGTTGGCTCACTTTATCGTTAATTTGTATCACAGAAAGAATACTTGTTAGTTGTTAGTGAACAACTTATGGCTTGTATTTGGCATGGTCATTTGGGCCATATATCTCATAGTGGAATGGAAATTTTTTCTCATTCTAGCTACTTACGTGTGTTATCTTTCTTAGATTTTTCATTTTATGAGCATTGTCAATATGGAAAACAAACTAGAAATGTGCATAGAACGCATATTGACTCTTCAATTCAGCCTTTAGATTTTGTTCATATAGATGTGTGTGGTCCTATGCTGCTAGGACCTTAGGTTGTTCTCTTTACTTTGTCAGTTTCATAGATGATGCTAATAGAAAAATTTGAGTCTATCCTATCAAATCAAAGGATGAGGTATTCCCTACTTTCAAAAAATGGTTTGCTTTAGTTGAGACTAAAAAAGGAATGAAGCTTAAGGCTTTATGTTCAGATAATGGGGGTGAGTATACCTCACATGAATTCAGCCTCATCTGTCAGTTTAGATGGATTGGTAGAGACTTTACAACTCCTTAAACCCAGTACAAAATGGTGTAGTTGAGAGGATGAATAGAACTATTGAAGATAGAGTAGTCTCTATGTTGCATCATGAAAACGGCTCATAGGGTTTTTGGGCACACGTGCTATTGACTGCAAATCATGTGATTAACCTTTCACCTAGTACTGCCAAAGGTTTGAAACTAGCACAAGAGTTATGGACAAGGAAGCCAGCATATTATGATCATCTTCGAGTTTTTGGGTGTGAAGCATATGTTCATATACCCAAGAACCTTAGACAAAAGTTGGACCATAAGTGAAAGAAATGCATTTTTCTTGGATATGCTTGAGAAGGACAATTTGGATATTGCTTATGGGATCCTAAAACATGGTAAATGATCAAAACTAGCGATGTCATTTTGAATGAGTCTACGATGCATAAACAACCCATTAAGGAGGTTGAGGATACTAGTCCTATGGTTAGCATGCATAAAAATGCTGCACATAGCGATGTTCAAGAGAATGTCCATTCAAATTAGTCTGCACATATTCATGTTCAGCAACGATTGAGACGTTATGCACGTGTCTCACATCCACCTGATAGATATGTTGCAGGTTTAGATTTTGTTATGCTAATAGATGCCGGTGAGCCTTGTTGCTACAAAGAGGCTTTGCACACAGAGGATCATGTTAAGTGGGAGCGTTCCATGAAGAGTGAGCTCGATTCTATTCATAAGAATGGTACTTAGGATTTAGTAACTTTTCCAAAGGCAAGGAAAGCTTTACCATGTAAATGGGTTTATAAGTTGAAACTCACATCAAATAGTGCTTCTCCAAAGTATAAAGCACCACTTGTTTGAAAGGGTTTTAAGCAACAACATGGTGTTGATTTTGAGAAAATCTTCTCTCCTGTGGTCAAGATGACTACCATGTGCATGTTGCTTGGAGTCGTTGCAATGAAGGACTTAGAGCTAGTCCAAATGGATGTGAAAATTGCTTTCTTGCATGGAGATCTTACAAATGAGATCTATATGGAACAACCAGAGGGTTATGTAGTTCCTGTCAAGGAAATTCTAGTTTGTAAGCTTAAGAAGAGCTTATATGGACTTAAATGGTCCCCTAGACAATGGTACCAAAAGTTTGACGCTTTTATGAAGTCTCAAGGATATTCTCGAAGCAATGAGGATCATTGTCTCTACATAAAGAGATGCTCAGATGGCAACTTGAGATGCTTGTTACTTTATGTTGATGATATGTTGATTGCTGGTAAGGCCTCTTATGATTTGTCAATTCTCAAAAAGAAGTTGAATTAGACATTTGATATGGAGGATTTGGGGGATGCCAAACATGTTCTTGGCATGTGCATTACTCATGACAACAGAAAAAGATGCATATAATTGTCTCAAAGTGAGTACATATCCAAAGTACTTCATAGGTTCAATATGCAGGGTGGAAAGACATTGAATCCACCTTTATCCACATATGTGAAATTGAGCAAGGATGATTGTCTCAAATCAGACGAGGAAAAGGAAATCATGACCAAAATTCCCTATCAGTCTACTGTGGTAGTCTCATGTATGCTATGGTAGCTACGAGACCAGACGTTGCATTTGTAGTGGGACTTGTGAGAAGATATATGTCTAATCTGGGCAAGAAACATTGGGAAGCAGTCAAGATGCTTTGAAGATATCTGAGTGGCACTAAGGACAAGTGTCTATGCTTAGGTAGAGGAAAAGAATCCATTATTGGTTACACAGATTCTCACTATGCTAGTTGCATAGACAATTGTAAGTCTACATTAGGGTACATTCTGCATTTTGCTGAGGTACTATCTCTTGGTGATCTCATCTTCAAGAATGTACACCTGTTTCCACCAACGAAGCTGAGTATGTTGTAGCAAGTGAAACATGTAAGGAAGCATTGTGGCTTTCTCATCTTGCTTGTGATATGGGTTTACCTTAGCATGTACCTCGTTTGCTCAGTGATAGTCAGAGTGCCATTGCTTTGGCTAAGAATCTGGTCTATCATACAAAGAGAGAGACAGAGAGAAAATGCCATAGCTTCACTTCATCACGTCGCCATGCTCAGGAACTCCAAGAATGGACAAGAAGAAGAACTAATTAACTAACTAAACAAGAAACACAAGAAACACGGCATATGCCATGATAGGTGATGAAAAATGAGAGTAGAGTTTCATTATCTCGAAAGCCATATTTATACAAGAAAGTGGTCTTAAAGGCTCTTCACACTCAACCTTCTCCCAACCCTCCAAATGAATCTTAGTACAATCATTACATAAATACCATGTGCCCCTAACACTCGCATGCACAGTGGATTTGAACTACCACTATCCCTTAATAAGTAATACCCCCTCAACAAGATGAAAATTACATGGAAACCACTTATAGACTGGGAACCTTTATACAACATGTCATACAATCAAAGGGACACACCTAATCTCGAAGAGTGTTGCAATCCGCGAGCCTCCGCATCACTCATGCCCGAGGACACCAGTTCCATCACACTCACCAAGACCAAATACATCAAGTCAAGCCCTCACATCAAAGCCAACACATATCCAAACAAAGTCAAAAAATAAGAACCCAACCCATAGACAATTGCCATGTACATCTTCATAATGCTAAAGTGATAGCACCGTTCTTGGAATAGAATAGTCCAACTCCATGTACATAACCAATGTAGTAGCAACATGTCAAACCAATTTTAAATATGCTCACATAAGTATGCTCTACCCTTACGAACAATACTTGCAAACCAAAGTGCATGGTTAGACCATGGAATGGAATGCAAGTAAGGCTCATAACATGTCCAGAACTATAAGCAATGTGCAATGCAAAGCATAGTGCCTGGAACCAAATCCAAGGTATGCAAATACATTACACACAACTTATAGACTGCCCTCCTAAATATGTCATCATGAAGTGCAAGGGTGACCCATTCATATCATAGAACAATATGCCCATCTCATTACCCGTGTACAAAGTAAACATAGAGTCTGTCCAGACCGACTCAAAGATGGCCACTAGATTCTGCATAATCTTCATCACAAATAAAAAATTACCTAGTGATCAAAAGAACAAGCTCTCATGAATAAATATGCACCCCATGATAAAACAAATATACATTCGATATCCACACATTACATGCAATAGCTGAGGAGAAACAAAAGAAGAGAAGGCCATGATGTGGAGATAACCCATATACTTGCGCCAGATTTAATGTACCACTCGATAACATCTAGAAAAAATCATCAATGATCCCAAAACCCCACAAATATAGACTGCATAGTGAAATAGAAATAATTACTAGTAAAGTCATGCAGAAATGGCTGCACAAATTCAGCATAGAATTAGGAAATGGCAATCCTTCATGGGACCATAGAGCTGAATAGGTAGCACCGAAAGAAAATAAAAACTCTTTCGCAATTAAGAAACGGGCAACACAAAAGTGCCAATAGCCCCTACTGAAACTAAACATGTGTCAACGCCATGGAAGCAACAGTAAGTTGTTGATGCAAAAAATGACCCTTCAATCAACGTGGAACCTATGGACAGTTTTACCAAAAATTCATACCATAAAATGACATTCATGCGCCAGGATGGATGCGTAGGCAAGATGAAACATCATGCAATAAATGGAAGACAGCGCTGGCCTCTTGGGGACCAAAAATGACCCCCACCATCATAGAAACAGAAGCACAATATCATAATCATTAAAAACAAACAGACAATAGTATCCATGTGCCCATAAAACAATTAAGGTGTCACCATAAAAATCCACTTCCGCTTTACTACTCGAGTTTTGTGGCCGATAACGCCTTCAAGCATCAACCGTAGTGAGAGTACGCACAGGTAGGGTCATAAATCATAGCAGATGTGGGTTATGATGCATTGCATAAGGGCGTGAAGCGAGTTGTAAAGCATAACAGCAACATAAAACAACAACTCGACATTCTTTTATGTCATTAACAACAACGTAGGAGTAGTGCAACATGGGAAGCATGAATTTTGGAGCATTCAAATGAGTATGTTACCGTGATCAGCGCCACTTTGCCATACAGCTAGACTACATCACCAATAGAGAACTAGCCAGCCAAACTTCCTTGTGTCAAAACGGAAACACCAAATATGTTGTGTATAGTACATCACAGCTAGTAGCGTTGGATCCGGTAAGGGAAGGGTCTGCATCGTTGGGGCTGCCATCCTGAAATTCTATGGCTGACATGATTTGCAACTGCCCTTCCGTGACACCGTGACATCATAGACCGCAGCCGGTAGAGCCATGGGGGGATCATCCAGATGGCACCAGTGTTTGGAGAGAGAGATATAAATAGAGAGAGAGAGAAAATGCCATAGCTTCACTTCATCACGTCCCCATGCTCACGAGCTCCAAGAATGGACAAGAACAAGAACTAATTAACTAACTAAACAAGAAACACAAAGAAACACGTCATATGCCATGCTGGGTGACGAAAAATGAGAGAGGAGTTTCATTATCTCAAAAGCCATATTTATACAAGAAAGTGGTCTTAAAAGCTCTTCACACTCAACCTTCTCCCAAACCTCCAAATGAGCCTTAGTACAATCAATTACATAAATGAAGATGTGCCCCTAACACTATGCTAGTTGTGTAGACAATCGTAAGTCTACATCAGGGTACATTCTGCATTTTGCTGAGGTGCTATCTCTTGGAAATCTCATCTTCAAGAATGTACACCTGTTTCCACCAACGAAGCTGAGTATGTCGCAGCAAGTGAGACATGTAACGAAGCATCGTGGCTTTCTCATCTTGTTTGTGATATGGGTTTACCTCAACATGTACATCGTTTGCTCAGTGATAGTCAGAGTTCCATTGCTTTGGCTAAGAATCCGGTCTATCATGCAAAGACCAAGCACATTGAGGTGAGGTATCAATTCATTAGAGATTGCTTAGCCACTGAGTGCATTATGCTTGAGAAGGTTCACACTCGAGATAATGTTGTAGATGCTTTGACTAAAGCTCTACCATAGGATAGCTTTTAACACTATTGTCACTTGATGGGGGTAAGTTGACTCATGATCTTACATAGTCACTTGTATATTGTATAACATGCCCATGAGGTTTGAGGTATAGTTTATATACTTACACTCAGGTATTCTTTATCATTCTTTATTTTTCTCCCATAGTTACTTTGGACATATCCCATAGTTACTTTCGCCATATTGGCCTTTAGTGGGAGATTGTTATCGTTAGTGTCCATGTGAAAGGCCAAGTGGCCAGTGGACACTTCTTTGTATATGTTCTTTAATAAAACATATAGTGGCCTCATCAATCATAGACTGTAATTTTGACCGCATTTGTAAGACCTAAGAAGTCTGTCTTCGTGCCCCCTGTGTACTCTCTTTTTCTGCGTATTCTATAATATCTATGTAGAGTACTATGTGCGGCCTTAGGAGCTCGATTTTCTACTCTAAGGATATCGACATGGATCTGAATAGAAGGAGAGTGCACTATGGTGCATCACCATCGAAATACTTCACAGAGTATAAATTCTAAGGACACATAGAAACAAAGATGCACAATAGAAATGATAGTACATAATATTGGGTGCAATATGCCTCCATGCACTCTATTGGACAAGGGAGTGCATGCATTATCATTTTTTATTACATCCAAGCATAGAGGCTCTAATGAGGGTGAGGCTCTCAGAAGAAGGCATGTGAGTAAAATGTTTCTCACTTTCACTATGAGCCTTAGCATCTATTTAGAAAAGTCACATTCTACAGTGATTCTTATCCCAATCGCTATCTTAATGAATTCCTAGAGAAACCCTCTATGTGGGTCTTTTATTTAAATATATGGAAAATATAATCTTGCTTATTTGTGTCTAAAAGTCCAAATAGACCATGATCCATCCACACCCTCAAGAAGCTTCAACTATTTTTTCAAAACACAAAGCACATTAATCTCTGTGTAAAATAAACTCCAATGATTAAGAATTACATAAGTCATAACATGCACCCATTTGGAAAAGCAATCGAGATTATTTGATAAGAAATAAAATAGACATGGATGGAAAGTTGCATGTCCCATCATTAAATAAAAATAAGCATGTTTCATGTAAAAAAACATATCTCAAGATGTATCTTGGTGAACATTAGGGCAAAAAATGAACCCCAAATGCGCCTTTTAGATTAAGGAGTGATAAGTGATGGATGAACGAGAAGACGATGGTGGACACAGTCTAGTCACTTAATCACATAGCCTAGCCATAGGGTTCCCTTTGTCCTGTGTGGTCAAAGATGCCAAAAACACTTAGAACTAGTGGTTTTGATATTATAAATGGTTTTGAAAGGCTCTCAAATCAATAATAGCCCTTGGATTTCTATAAAGACCAGAAGGAGAAGAATAAGGGAGAAAATTGAAGGTACCTTTGCACCTACACCCTTAGATTGGATTCATATTCAATGGTCACGATAAAAAATGGAAGAAAAAGGGGCAAAACAACCTCCACTCTTAGTTTGGGGACTTGATCTTATGGGTATATCTTATGGTCCTCTTCTTTGGATCTATCCAAGATCGGATGGCTGAAAATGACCCGTCAAAGTGGAAAGTGCCTTTGTACCTCCTTTGTTAGATCTAGATGCCATCCGATGATCCCAACTGGCTCCAACTTCAAAAGCAATCCCAAACATTGTTCTCCATTGGACTAGAATGCATCCAAGGGCCCAAATAGGCTTCCAAAAGGAGATCAGCCCCATTTTTGGGGTATCATTATGTTGACATTTATCTAAGGCCCAAAAACGTTGTAGAGATGCTCCACAAATGCATGATATGCTCCACGCTCCCAGGACTTGTCAGAGATTCTCTCTCTAATGTCTTATCTATTTGAATCTTATCCACTGGTTTCCAACATCCAAGGGCTATGAACTTTCACATATGCGGATTGGAATAAAATAGAATATAAACATTATTTTATTGGAGAAAACCACTAGTATTTAGTATGACCCCTTAACCTCTTGGATTTAGCTTTTCCATCCCCAAAAATTAAGAATCCTTACAAGGCCCATGAAATGTTCATTTTTTCCCAAATGAGTCAAATTAATACGATTATAAATGATATATAGAAACTAGCTGATCATGAATGCAGCTCAATCCAATCTTATAGATCCAGTAACATTTGGTGTTGGAAGGTCCTCTTCTAAAATTGGGAAGTTCCATTGAGAATACATCCATGAAAGTGGAAGGATCTCAACCAGCATTACCTTGATATATTGCAATATACCTTCTATGTTGTACATCCACGAGATATACCCTATGACACTATACCGTGATGGGATGTACAATGCAATATTGTACCCTAACAAGATGTACCGTATGATGCCATGGAAAGCATGGTTATTGAATTTAAAAAAGTCAAAAATACGAAACTTATGTTAAATATAAGGAAACATGGGTAAAGTAATAAGACACGTGAATGGTGTATCGGTAAAAACACTTGAATTGTGAATGTGAGCTTGTGGTCTCACATCCCCTCCTTGTTAAACGAGAGAGTCCTTATTGTCGATATTCAAGGGATCTAAGGAAGCCATGGGTGCTAGGGAAGTCAAAGATACAAAAGTTCTATGTCTTAGTCGATGCCTTGGATTAAGTCAAAGGAGTAAAAGTAGGTGTAAATGTAGATGTGAACATGCAAGTGAAATAAACTTAAGTGTAAGTTGTAGGCGTAAACTGTAGGCATAAAATTTAAGTGGGAAACTAAAACAGAAGTAGAAACTACAAACTAAAATAGAAACAAAAACTAAAACGTGAAATTCAGACTTTTTCTTACTTGCATAGTTATTGGAGTATTTATAGTGCACAAATACTTCCATCCTGTTTGTCAATTTCTTTGTTAAGTTCGCTCTTCAAAGGGATAGAACATTATCAATTTCTTTGTTAAGTTCGCTCTTTGAAGGCATAAATTTATTTCCTTTTTAAGTATTAAGGTGATCCTCTTTCTCTCGATCCCATTGGTTATTAGAACACTCAAAAACTTCAAAGTAGACTCAAACATGAAGAGCACCTTGTTGACATGTTTCATTGATTCAAAACGAATGTTTTATTTGTTAAAAAAGAAATAGAAGGATTATAACAATTTCTCAAGGATTCTCAAGGATTCGTGATCCTCTCTCTCGATCCCATTGGTTATTAGAACACTCAAAAACTTCAAAGTAGACTCAAACATGAAGAGCACCTTGTTGACAGTGGAACCGGTGCATCATCAAGAGGGATTTAGGAAGGCATGTTTCATTGATTCAAAACGAATGTTTTATTTGTTAAAAAATAAATAGAAGGAAAGAGCTTATCCACTTTCTATGAAAAGAGAATAGTGGGCATGCTTTCAATGCGAAGGAAAACATGCATGTGGTTTCTATAGCGCTCCCAACAGAAGAGGGGATATCCAAAGATCCAAATCTATGGTTGTTCTAAAAGAGGAGAATTATTGTTTCTAAAGCAACAATATTTACCGTGTCTTGTTTTCTTTCTGGCTTGTAAAATGCTTCTCACTCACAATGAATTATGGATTTGCTCGAAAGCTCTCCAATATAATATCAACACATATGCAATTTGTGATGATGCTGTTGAAGATTTGCAACATCTCTTTACTGGTTGAAAAAAGGCAAACAATTTATGGAATCTTCTTAAGTGTTACTTTTCTTTAATAGCCCCTTAAGAATTGGGTGCTCAATAAATTTTTCTATGTGATTCCCGGACGTTTGGTACATCTGGAGATCAAGATATAGTAAACGTTTTTAACAAAGCTAGGAATTACCTGGCTCCCACATCTGTCTCTTATGAAAACTGGATGTAAGAGCATCCCTAGAAATATCATTGATAAGTAGACCTCCTTAGATTTACAATGACACCATAAAATGGCCTATGTACTTTGGAAGTAATGCGTGTAATGATTGAATCAAAACAGATAACTTTGAAACTCACAATCTCAAGAAAACCTTCTATTTATGTCTTGATACCTGTTGGATCTTTTACTCAGTATGACCAACACAGTAGGAATTGGAAAACTGCCTTTTAGGGGTATCTAATTAGCTTAGCAAGCTGTTGAAGCTCAAAATCAAGGACAAAGCATGGAAGCACATCAAAAGGTGGACACACAAGAATCCCCTACAAAAATAGTGATTTCCATCACTAAAAACCATTGTAAATACCATTATCTATTTTTAGTAACTCCATTTTGTTCAAGCCGAGGAGTCCTCGAGCTTGAGGAGTATTAGAAGTACCATCGTACCAATTTTCATAATTTTTAGACTTCGTTTGAGCCCTCAAATAAGCCCTGGAACCTAATTTTTAACTAGGCCGGACACTAGGTCTGGACAGGGCCAAAACTAGTCAAAAAACTATAAAAAGAGCTAGAGAGCTCATTTTTGGGGGTTAGCTTGTTAGAGAATAGAACTTTTGTAAGAGAACTCTTTTGCAATCTAAGCTTTCCATTGCTCCTCTCTTTGATCTTACCTTGTGCGCGTGTGTGTGTATGTATGTGCATGTTTGTGTGCTTTCACTCACGCACTTGTGCCTTCACTTGCTCGTGGTCTTCATACCGGTCCTCACGTCTCCGCGGATTGACAAGTAAAGGAGGTGGTGCTTACGCTTGAGCTACAATATGTGTGTGTATGTTTATATGTGTGTATGTTTATATGTGTGTATGTCTATGTATGCATGTATTTATATGTATATATTTATGCATATATATATATATATATATATATATATATATATATATATATATATATATATATATATATATATATATATATATATATATATATATATATATATATATATATATATATATATATAGATAGAAAATTAAAAACTATACTTTAATAGTGCCAAAAGAGATACATTACTCCATCCAAAACGATTTTGAACATTGAGAATAAGTAAGCTCGCACTTAGTTGTGTCAAATGACTTCATATACATGCTTTAGAAATTCCTTTCAAATATATTTCTCATTTTTAGAAATATCAATGATCTCACTATCATTTTGAGACCAATCCTTAATAAAATATTCCATGCCATCATCTTCATCATTGTCAGAAAAATCTTGTACTTTATCTTCTTTTGAATGTAGGTCTTTCAACCTTGCATATTCCATAGGATCACTTTTGCATAGTCTCCTCATAGAAGCTTCTGCTAAATGAGGTCGTATTGGCAATTGTAAATGGTGTGGAGACGTTGGAATCTACACACATGAATAAAAATCCTTAATATTCCATAAATGAATAAAAAGTAAATTAGAAACATGAAATTAAATATATAAATTATTAAATATGGATAGAGAATTTTCATTCTCTCTCTAGCTAAAAGGTGCTCTTGGAGTCTGCGCCATCCATAATTCACTAATAATTGATGACCAGCATGTAATGTGGTAATAGCATTGACAACTATGTATATTGATACACCTCTACGCATGTATGGTGATTCATGGCTATTTTCATGCTGCTCAAATGTGCAATTAGTCCTTGAACTATTATGTAACCCTCTACTACTATTTATTAAACCTACTATATTTCCATACATGTAAGGTCTTCCATCAATATATAATCGTTCATTTTCAGCATGTGAGATCCTTTTACTAATAAGGGATGATGCATTCAAGCATATTCCATAAATCAATCATGCTTTGAACATAACATGCAAGTCAATGCCAATCTCCCCATCCATATATAGGAGCACAAAATGACATACAAGTGACTTTAGAGACCGAAGGCACATACAAAACCTCTACAATAAAGAGACCATGACCAACATTAGTAATAGTGGATGAAACAATCATATCGCGATTACCCCAAAAGTTAAAAACCTCTCCATCTAAAGGAAGTGGTCATGTATTCCATCCTCCAAATCTTCTTCTATCATAAGTTTGTATTAGAGAACGATCAAAAGCGGGTAATGGATAATCTCAAGCCATTTAAATCTCTAAACCAAGAGGTAGAAAATTTCTAGAAACCTCTTCTTGTAATTGATGAATAGCAAGTCCATGACATGTATGAGGTATATTAACATTATGAGTGTGAGAATTATTATTATCATCATCATCATCATCGAGCAAGTATTCTTGTATATCAATACTAATTTGATTTTGTATATAGTTTTGAAATAGAATAATGACATTAATTATACATGCCATAGCAAGAGTTGTTGGAATCAATGTCATATCGTTCAAAACTCTTCAACTAGAAATGTTAACTTTCTATCTTTAGAAGTCTCTAGAAGAGGAACCGTGGGATATTGATATCGTAGCGCAACCCTTCAACAAGCAAACATGATGGGTGACATGGATAGGACATCACACTTTCAAAGAACCCACCCGGTTCAAATCCCACAAGCAGCAGCGCTAAGCAATTTTTTCTTTCTTTTTTGGAGAAAAGAAAAAGCAATGGGCATCGTTTGAAGTTCATAATGATCATTATTTAGCAACGTTTTTTTCACGCAAAAGCTTTTGGCGATCGAAAGCGATGGAGGCATTTTTATCTTGCACCACACTCTAGATTTATTGGAGGCTTTTCATATTTGCTTTTGGAGGGTACTTGTAACCTATATAAAGAGAGCCGTGCTCATTGTTGATACATAATTCATCAAGCAATCATCTCAAGGAGATCAAGGAGGAGTCTCACACACTTGAAGGACGTGAAGCTCTTGGAGTTCTGAAGCTTTGGAGGTGGAGCTTTGGTGAAGGAGAGGCTACTCTCTTGGAGCAAGAAGTCTTCTACAAGTTGGTGGTAACTATCTTTTGTGAGTTAACCTTATATTTTGTGTTTAGGGTTTCTCTACCCTTATATCAAAATTAGGGTTGGTTGATTTAAAATTCTGTTATACTATTTTGTGAGAATAAGGTTAGCTTCATTGCTTATTCACTTCACACACAGGTTATTTCAACATAATCTGAATTTTGTATCATCATCTTCTTGGATATTCTTCCATTAGTGAGTGCACCACTTTTTATGGTTGAGTAGTACTCCCATGTTGTAATTTGAACATCTATTTTTTAGTGAGTAAGAAGCCAGCTAACGTTCTCTATCATTGTCTCAATATCTCTTTCTTTCTATCTCTCACTTGTCATCTTAATTAATTAAGTGTGTATGCTTAAAACGTTTAGTTTGGAACGATCGTGGGGCCCCAAATTCCAACACTTGGTATCAGAGCATAATTGACATACACACTTAGTTAAGATGAGTGATACTAGAATTGAGATTGAAGACAAGTTGGATGGATCTTCTAATTATCCCATGTGGAGTTTAATGATTATGAATATATTAGTGAAAACGGATTTATGGAGTATCGTCAATGGATCCTTCACAAGACCCACACGAGAAGGTGAAGAAGGAGCTACAACAGCTTCAAGAGGTACTCAAATTACTATTACAAAACCAACTGAATAAGAGGTAACCACTTTGACGTCCAAAGTTATAGGAAGGTCTTTACCTACAGTTCCTCCTACTGAAGATTAGGGAAGATCGGATGCTAGAGATGCTTTAGCACTCTCATTCATAGCAATGAGTATTAAAAACCATATTCTACCACAGATTAGATCTTGCAAAAGTTCTAGACAAGCTTCATTGAAGCTTGAGAATCTTTTTTAGAGCAGAAATCCTACTAGGAAAGCTCACTTAAGGAGACAACTAACAAATCCAAGGATGAAGTCTGGTGAATCAATTCAAACCCACATGAGACTCGTTGACTTGAGAGATCAACTTGTAAATGTAGGAGTTGAGATATCAGATGAAGAAATGGTAAATATGCTTATTAATTCACTTCCTATTTCATATCGATCTTTTATAACTGCTCTTACCCTTACCACAAGAGATAGAGAGGTTACATATGAAGAGCTATAGTTCTTATTACTTCAAGATGAAGATTAGTTGAAGAGAATGGAAGAGAATGAAGAAGCACTTTCATTCTCATCAAAGGGTAAAAAGAAGATGAAGGATAAGAAGGAAAAGCAATCCAGGAAGGAAAGTAGGTCCCTCTCACCTTCTACTTCAGATTATATTTCTACTACATCTAAAGAGAAGTCTTCTAAGAAGAAGGAAGTAATATGTTTTTACTGCAAGAAACCTGGACATTTAAAAGTAGCAGTTATAGAAGGATTGCAATTGAAAAGAAAAAGGCATCAAGTAATGTTGCAGAAGATGGTAAAAAAGGGAAATCTCAAGGTGATTCTTATGCATGTATCACCATTGAGGAAGTAGCTTTTGATCAGGCAGCTTTACAAGTTCTTTCAGCAAGTCCTTGGATAATTCACTCAAGTGCTACAAAGCATATGAGAGCTTGTCGAGATGTGTTTTCTTCTCTTTCCTATTCTTCACTTAGAATAGTTACTATTGCAAATGGCAATGATTTGGATGTTGTGGGAATAAGTACACTAACCCTAAACTCAAGAGAAGGTGGCAATTTTTCAGATTTTGGATGTTCTATATGTACCAGAACTGAAGAAGAATTTTCTATCTATATCTGCATTTTTAGGTAATGGTTTTAAGTTGTATTTGAGAGAGATCTTATCACACAAAGACAACAAATGTATTTTACAAGGTGAGCATAAAGGAGGGATCTTTGTTTTTTCAAAAATTAGTAAGACATATGCGCTCAAATCTTCGTCACTAGTGGAAAATATGAAGCTATGGCATGAAAGATTTGGACATATTAGTTTTGGAGCTCTCAAAAGTATCAAAGATAGAGGTATGGTTGAGAGTTTACCCTCATTCAAGCTACCAGATGATTCAAATATATGTGAAGGTTGTCTTGAAGCTAACATGCATAAACTACCTTTCAACAAACATGGTCATGTTACAGCTACAAAGAAATTGCAGATTATTCATTCAGATGTGAATGGACATATGAGAGAAGACTCTATTCAGGGTTTCAGGTATTTTTTTCTATTTGTTGATGACTTTACGAGATACTCATGGATCTATGGTCTTAAGTTGAAGTCAGACATCTTTCCTATGTTCAAGAAGTTAGTAGCTATGGTTGAAAAAGAAAGTCAAGAAACTATCTAGATTCTCAGAAGTCATAGAGGTGGAGAATACTTGTCAAATGAGTTCTAAATACTTCTTGATGAGAAATGTATTACTGGACACCTTACTATTGCTTATACTCCTCAGCAGAATGGTGTTGTAGAAAGAAAGAATAGAATACTTGTTCAGATGATGCGGAGCATGATGGCGTCCAAGAAGCTTTCACTGAAATTCTGGTTTGATGCAGTACATACAGCTAATCACATTTTGAACAGGTCATCTACAAAAGCTTTAAAGGGAGGTGCACCTTATGAAGCTTATCATGGTAGAAAACCTAATGTGAGTTATTTTAGAGTGTTTGGATCATTTTCTTATAGCATATTGAGAAAGAACCAAGGCAAACTAGATGTAAAAGTGATTAAAGCTATTTTCATTGGATATCTTGTTGAGAGTAAAGGATACCGATTTTATGTTCTAGAGACAGGTGAAATTATTCTCATGTAATGCTTATATTGCTGAAAATAAGGTTTATGATAAAGAAGTAGAAATTCTAGAGTTCATTGGTGAAAATGACTATGGATTTTGTAGAAAAATTATAGATATACATGTTCAACCATATCAAGAGGAAGTTAAAATTCCTAGGATTCAAGAAAAATTTGAAGAAGGAGGAAGTTCACAACCTTCTATAGATTCAATTGTACAAGAGACTTTGGTTCCAGAAATGGAAGAAGTTAGAGTTCTGGAAAGTCCTAGTACCTCGGCAGGACAAGTTCAAAAACCTATGGAATGTAAAGAGTCAGAAAGAGTTTCACCACTATTTAAAGATACACCTACTTGGTTATATCAAACTTGGAAAGATAGTGGTATAAAGACTTTTATTGGAAGAACAAGGAGTCAGACTAGACAACAACAACAAGATCATATAAGAACAAGAACTCAGACTAGACAACAACAACAAAGACATCATGTAAGTTATGTTGAAGACTTTGAGATTCATGTATTTTGGCACTTACTACAATTGAAGATGAACCTACGTGTGTTAAAGATGCACTTAACATTCCTACTTGGAGAAAAGCTATGCAAGAAAAGATTGATTCTACTCATAAGAATCAAACTTGGCAGCTATGTGAGTTACCAAAAGGAAAGAAGGCTACAGGTGTAAAATGGATCTTCAAAATCAAAGGGAAAGCAGATGATACTATTGAGAGGTACAAAGCAAGATTAGTTGTCAATTGATATGCACAAATTTGGCATATATATCAACTTTTCATTAAGACTTCTTTTCTAAATGGTGATTTACATGAGGATGTGTATATTCAACATCGAGAAGGTTTTGGAGAGACAGGTCAAGAACACTTAGCGAGTAAGATTATAAAAGCTTTGTATGGTTTAAAACAGGCACCTAAAGCATGGTATGAAATGATACATACATAACTTTGTCCATTGATTCCATAACTCAGATGCAGCTCCTACTCTTCATGTTAAAGCTGAACGAGGTATGATGATTATAGCAATCATTTATGTGGATGATATTATATCATAGACCCTAGAGATGAAGATTTGGAGATGTTCAAAGAACAATTGAAGCAAACGTTTGATGTAAATGATTTAGGCATTTTTCATTATTATCTTGGGATTCAGTTTCTCTTTTGAGATGAGTGTATGTATATGACACCGCAGAAGTACATTGAGAAACTTTTGGAAAGGTTTTAGATGAGTGATTATAAACCTATGCAAACACCTATGGATCGGAATGCATCTTTACAGATGGTAGCAGATGCAGAGTCATTTGATGCTACTTTATATAGTCAAGCAGTTGGTTGCTTGACATATTTGTGTAATACACATCCTAAGATACAATTTGGAGTTTCTCAAGTATCAAGGTTCATGCAAAATTCGATACTGTTACATTGGAAAGCAATAAAGCAAATCTTTCGATATTTGAAGGGAACTTCAAACTATGCTATGGTATTTTTGAAATCTACACATTTGTACTAAAAGGATTTTCAGATTCTTATTGGGTAGGTCATAGAGACACAAGAAGAAGTACTAGTGGATATTGTCTTATCTCATGGCTTTCAAAGAGACAACCCACTATTGCCACTTCATCGTGTGAAGTTGAATATCGTGCAACATTTACAGCTACTCTAGAGTCAGTTTGGTTGTAGAAGATTTTCATTTATCTTGATATGAGAGTACATGAACCCATTTAGATATTTTCAGATAGCCAAAGTGCTATAGCTATAGCAAAGAATCTAGTGCATCATGCAAGGACAAAGCATATAGAGGTACACTACCACTATATTCGAGAATAGATAGCTAAGAAGCACATTGAGCTGATTTATGTTCCTTCTAGTGAGAATGTTGCATATATATTTACCAAAGCATTAACTGGAGATAGTCATGAGAAGATTTGTAGGTTACTAAAGCTTGTATCAATATGACATTGAAGGAGGATTGTTGGAATCAATTTCATATGGTTCAAAACTCTTCAACTAGCAATGTTAACTTTCTATCTTTAGAAGTCTCTAGAAGAGGAACTGTGGGATATTGATATCGTACCACAACCCTTCAACAAGCAAACATGATGGGTGACATGGATAGGACATCACCCTTTCAAAGAAGCCACCCAGGTTCAAATCCCACAAGCAAAAGTGCTAAGAAATTTATGCTTGTTTCTGGAGAAAAGAAAAAGCAATGGGTGTCGTTTGAAGTTCATAACAATCAGTATCTAGCAACATCGTTTTCATGCAAAATCTTTTGGCGATCGTACGAAATGGAGGCATTTTTATCTTGTGCCACGTTCTAGATTTATTGGAGGCTTTTCATATTCGGTTTTGGAGGGTACTTGTAAGATATATAAAGAGAGCCTTGCTCATTGTTGAGACATCACTCATCAAGCAATCCTCTCAAGGAGATCAAGGAGGAGTCTCACACACTTGATGGAAGTGAAGCTCTTGGAGTTCTGAAGCTTTGGAGGTGGAGTTTTGGTCAAGGAGAGGCTACTCTCTTGGAGCAAGAAGTCCTCTACAAGGTGGTGGTAACTATCTTTTGTGAGTTAACCTTATATTTTGTTTTTAGGGTTTCTCTATCCTAATCTCAAAATTAGGGTTGGTTGATTTACAATTTTGTTACAGTATTTTGTGAGAATAAGGTTAGCTTCGTTGTTTATTCACTTCACACACTTAAATTATTTCAACATAATCTAAATTTTGTATCATCATCTTCTTGGATATTCTTCCATTAGTTAGTGCACGACTTTATATGGTTGAGTAGTACTCCCATGTTGTAATTTGGACATCTATTTTTTAATGAGTAAGCATCCAACTTATGTTCTCTATGCTTGTCTCAAGATCTCTCTCTTTCTATCTCTCACTTATCATCTTAATTAATTAAGTGTGTATGCTCAAAAGGTTTTAGTTTGGAACAATCCTAGGGCCCCGAGTTCCAACAAGACTTACACCAACATATAATTTGCCCTTGATAGTAAAATTCATCATAATTCCTATTGGAGGACACATGTGAAGTCGTTCCATGCAGAGGAGGTGATGGAGTGACCTTTGATTGATCTGAATTTGTTACAACAAGAAAAAAAAATATTAGCTATGTATCTATCAAATATATTTAAAATTAAAAGCTTGATATACTTACAATATATAGTCATTGTACAATAAGGAGATGATGATGAAGTTCGGTCTGATTGATTAGAATCTATAAATAATGATACTAGATATTAATAATCTAATTATTTATATACATAAATATTGACATATACCTTTTTACACATACACACATATTCACATATACACATTTACACATACGCACATATTCCCATATACAAAAATACACATTTTAGTGGCATAAATGCATGTATTTGGGATGAATGTGTGTATATGCATGCATGTGTATGGATGTATGTATATATGTATGGATATGTATATGTGTGTTTATGTTATATGTATGTATATGTGTATATGTATGCATATATGTATATGTATATGTCTGCATGTATATGTGTATCTGGGTATGTGTATGTGTATGTGTGTGTATATATGTGTATGTATTCTGATTCTTTTTTTTGTTTGAGATTAAAATAATAGGAGATATTGTATGGCGGAAAAAAATAACAGGTAACCTAATATACCACTTGAGACGTGGCAATTTTTTTGTATACAACTACATCTTAGCGAGTCATTTCATCAGTGAAAGGTATACAGATTAAGAGTTTATATTTATAATTCTCATATGTTTTATTAATTTTTTACATCTAATTTATAATTTTGTTTCTCTTTAAATAAAGAGGCTGCTGCAAACAAGAGAGTTGAGTCAGGCCACACATTGCACTTAGGCCAAATGGGCCATGATGATTTTGTAACTACATTTTTGTAAGTATATGTGCTATTTTAAGTATATTTTTCTATTTTAGTTAAAACGCAAGAAACTTATCTTTTTTATTTGTTTCAACGTAGTGAAAGGATTATGGTTGATATCCTATGAAGCATGAGATTGAGTATGCTACACATTTTGGATATTGGATTTGGGCGAGTATATGTGAGAGCATCTGGATGCATTTGCGACTATTATTAAATTTTATATAATTATTTTATTTTCATGGATGAATTAATAGTTTAACTTATTTATGTTTGTTATATGTAATATAGGAGTATTATGGAGAGGCAGATCTGGATGAGGTGGAGAGACAAACACAAGATGGATGTTCTCGATCATCACAGGGTGCTCACACAGATAGATCAGATCATGCAGATGATCATGATGATGAGGATGAGGAACTTGATGATGATTGGGATTCTTGATCATGACACTCGATATGTATTTACATTGATATATATATATATATATATATATATATATATATATATATATATATATATATATATATATATATATATATATATATATATATATATATATATATATATATAACCTATATATTTTTCATTTCAAATATGACTTGAATTGTGTGTATGGTATTAAGTAGTGAGAACTCTTGTTCTATTGATTTTTATTATTGTTTATATTAAGCATGTGCTTTATTACTTTAATTATATAATTCATTCATAGTTATGTGTGTTTGTGTGTATATAAAATGATTATATGCACATCTTGGTATATATCTATATGTGTATGTGTGTCTATATGCATGTATATGTATGTATCTATGTATAGATGTGCATGTATCTATGTGTATATACATGTATCTGCATGTGCATGTGTCAGTGTATGTGCGTATGTATGTGTATGTGCATGTGCATGTGTATGTGTGTATATGTATGTATGTATGTGCATGTTTATGTCTGTAATATCTGTGTGTACGTATGTGCATGTATATATATGTAATATGTGTATGTATATGTATGTATGTACATATGTATGTATGTACATATGTATATGTGTTTATGCATGTGCATGTGTAAGTGTATATGTGTATGTATGTGTATGTACATGTGAATGTGTATGTGTGTGTATATGTATGTATGTGCATGTGCATGTTGTGTATATGTATAAAACATGCATGTGCATGTGGATGCATTTCCATTTGCATCCATGTGCATGCATGTGGATGTGTATTTCAGAATGTATTAATGTGTGTATGTGTATGTATATATGCAATAATGCATGCATGCAAGTCTTTTTATGTGGTTCTAGAAATGTTTATGCATATGCATGTGTATGTGTCTGTATGTGTAAGTGTATGTGCACATGTATGTGTGTGTATATAGGTGTGTGTATGTGCATGTGTATATGTGTATATGTGTGAACGTGCATCTTCATCATGTATAAGTGTATATGTGCATATCAATAAGTGTGAGTATGCTAACTAATGAAAATAAAACAATTCAAATAATATAAAAAGAATGGAAATAGTACTTACAATAGTTAGCCCTAGTTTTTTCTTCCTTAGCTTCTTGAATAACCTAGAATAAAGAGAGAGAGAGAGAGACAAAGAGAGACAGAGAGAGATAATTCAAAGAGAAAAAGAGGTAGAAAGAGAGAAACATAGAGAGAGAGAGACAATAAGATAGAGATTAGACAAAACAACAATTTTGCAAGTGATTGTTTCAGCTCGTAAGCAGAGTGCAATTGCGAACATTGGTGAGCTCTTCGATGAGATGAATGTAGATGTTGATCAAAGAGCCTCCAATGTTTTAATTTTTTTCAACAAAAACCCATCATGTAAGCGATGCTAAACCATCATAAATGCCTGTGTAGCATACGTGATGATAATTAGCATCGCTTATGTGACACAAATTAGTGTTGCTTATGCGACGTGTTTTTTAATCATCACTTTAGCGATGCTCCATGAAACCTTCACATACCCCATCGTGCCACACATCGATAAAAATGCTGAATTTTTTGTCGTTTAACTGACGTTCCATGCTTCACGATGTTGCGATGATTTATGCTATTTTATACCAACCAAATTGTGTTGCGTTAATCGTCGCTATGTGCTCATATTCCTTGTAGTGTTGTGAAGAGAGATGGTGGATGCAATATGAAGATGAGTTGGTGTTACTACAACCAGCCTCACACTAGCCAAATGAGACTTTAGAGTTGGTTAGTAGACCCTCTAAGATTCCTAAATCCACAAATAGAATCACCCAAGTGTTTTGGAAGAATTATCTCAAAAGTTTGAGTCAAGATACACTAGTTGCAAAATAAGTATCTCCTAAAACTTACCATTTTTGTTCATACACCTACTAGAAAAAATAAACAATGTTGTCAATCTGGTAGGAATTAAAAAAATCCTTTTGGATATAGCAAAAAGATATAGATTGCTTTCTAATACAAGTTAAAAAACTTCAATTGATCAACTAAACACTAAGAACAAGATCTAGCAAAATGTGGAACATTCTCACCATTTTTGAGGCTCTTCTGAGATTCAACGAGTAAGCCGAAAAACGATGATTTCTCACAAATGGTAAAACTAATGACCATGAACTTATGTGATCACAAACTATACTAAGAGAGCAGTCCAATCCACATTAAAGCACTGAAAAAGGTTACGTATAGCTTGAGAAATGAGCTTGTGAAGTTATTGTTCTAAGTGAGTATAGCAAAGACTAAAACAGAGAAGAAGTAAACGAAGGATCTATAGATTCACATATAATTACAACCCATTGGCAATGAGTACTCGCATAATGGGAGTAGAATGATAGAGCTATGGAGTAAGCTCTTCAATCTCTGCAAATGAACATGAAGTAGGCATGAATCAAGCTCTGTTTTGGTGACTTTCTTATTGCTCTTTTTATACCTACTTTTGGAGGTAGTTTTAAATTTGAATCCAAATAACCTCACCTATGAATGATGCTAAGAATTAGGAGATAGTCTCTCAGCTCATGGATTCAAGGTTTTAGGTAGTTAGAGCCAGAAATTTCCTTTTTACATCATGGATGACTTAAGAAATTCTTTCTTTCACAATTACAAAAGATAAAATAAACTCTTTTACAAGAGGTGTTCATATGTCTACACATATGACTACAAATGAACATAAATCAAATCATATCAAGCATTTAGGTTTGGGTAAAATGCACCAATAGCTCCCCCTCAAGCCTAACATGCTTGGACTCCAAATAAGTCTTCAATTGTCCTTGATTTTGTGCAAGCCAATCATCAACTTGAATCTACTCAATTTTGTATCTAGGATAGTTGAATATCCTTGATCATTAGCTTCTCCCTTACATAATGGTAGTGGACTTCAATATGTTTGGTTCTAGCATGGTATACCAGATTAGCTGCAAGATGTAGTAAGCTTGTCTTGTCACAAAAATGTGAGGTGTTCAAGAATGAAGTCCAAGATCTGTATACAAAGATTTTAACCACATGATTTCTTGAGTTGCATTAGCAAAACCTCTATATTTGGGTTTATTAGAAGATAATGCCACTGTTGGTTGCTTCTTGGATGACCAAGAAATGATTTTTGAACCTGCAAATGATACATACCCAGATGTGATTCTTCTATCATCTCTAGATCCAGCCCAATCCGCATTTGAGTAGGCCTTTAGCTCAATATAAGAAGTAAATGGATAAAACCAACCTTCATTCATGGTCCCCTTTAGGTACTTGAGGAGTCTCTTGGTTGCTTCCATATGTGGTCTTCTTGGTTTATGCATAAACAGACTCAATATTCTAACACTATAGCATATATCCACCCTTGTGAGTGTTGCATAGTTCAAACTACCAAAAAAGCTTTGATAGCTTGTGATGCCTTCAATGGGCTCTCCTATATAAGCACTAAGCTTATGATTTTTCTCCATGGGTGTACCTACAAACTTGGTGTTTTCCATCTTGAACGTGATGAGCATGTCATGCCTATACATCCTTTGTGTGATGTATATACCTGAACATGTGTAGATTAACTCCAATCAAAGATCAATTATTTTGAACTCCTCATTCATTTGGTTCTTTACCTATTTTATTCCTTCAAGATCATTCCCTATGATAATAATATCATCAACATACACACATAGATAGATCACTTAAGATCCATTCCTCCTTATGAACAAAAAGGTATCCACCTTGCTAGCTTTGAATCCTTGGTCCTACAAATAAGTCAGCAATTGGAAATTCCAAGATCTTGGAGCTCGCTTCAATCCATAAAAAGCTTTCTTTAATTTGCATACATAGTTAGAATGATGTGCATCCACATATCCAGGAGGTTGTGCCATATACACTTCCTTAGAAATACATCCATTTAAGAAAGCATTCTTTAAATCAAGTTGATAGATCTTCCAATTTCTAGATGCAACAAGACTTATGAGAACCCTAATTTTAGGCATTTTTGCAACAAGAGAGAAACTCTCCTCATATTTGTTGGAGAATTCCTCTCCGATTCGCAGCGGAAAGTGTAGAAGACCTTTTGAGGATCAAGGCTTTTGCCAACATCTGAAAATTCAAATGACAACTGGTACCAATTGAAAAATCCAATGAATTAGAAACTTTGGTACTCAAACTAGACACTTATAGCTTTCAAATGTGCTATCACACACTCAATTTTGATTAGTTTTGAGTTGGCAACTCTTTGCCTCAAAACAGGCTACCTATCCAATCAGTTAAGCTAAAAATTGGACCTCGCTAAAAACTGAATAACTCACAAAGCATAAATAATTTCAGTAAAAATATTCTAGAAAGAAAATTTAATCAAGATAAGATTTCCAACGAATGGTTAAACTCTAAAATTGGATACATATATTGAGAGATATGACTCTCACAAGTAGACTACCTAGAAATGGGTATGCGGCTGGACATACTCTATGAGAGTGAACTGAACGAAATAACTCAAACCAAATGAACTAGCTAAAAAGGGACTTCCATGCCTTCTTCCTCTATTGTTGAGTGTCCTCCCTTGACTCTTTTATAGCCAAGTGACCAAAAACTCTCATGATGAGTTTGAGAGATCTTCTCCATAACTTCTCCACTACTTTGGACAACCACTCCTCTTACAATTCAGTTTTTGGATTTGATTCTCTTTTGATTGATTCTCTTTTGGCCTCCACTAATTGCTGAAGTAAATGCTTCCATTTTTCCTTTTTGTATTTTCCTTCTATTTGAAGAAAATCCTTTTTGCAAAAATATATACGACCTTACTTCTTTCTTTTTAACACTCCCCCTCAAGCTCACATGCGAGCTTGCACCTTCAGCCATTTCCTGCAAGTTGATGTCATCCTTGAACTTCTATAGCTTCAAAGCATCTAAGGACTTTGTAAACATGTCTGAAACCTGGTCATTAGTTCGAATGAACTTTATATCCACATCCTTGCTCAAAACTTTTTCTCGAACATAATGATAATGCACTTCTATGTGCCTGCTGCGTGCATGAAACATTGAATTGTTTGTCAAGTGAATGTCTGACATGTTGTCACCATAAATTGGAATGGTCTCCACCTGCACATCAAGATCAGCCAAGAGCTTCTTAATCCACATAGCTTCCGAAGTCGCAAAGGCTAATCCTCTATATTCAGCTTCTGTCGATGATAGTGCAACAGTAGGTTGCTTCTTCGAGCTCCATGTGATAGGTTTGCTACCTATCATGAACACATAACCTGAAGTCGATCTTCTATCTTCCTTCGAATCAGCATCACTGAAGCCTTTTACCTACATTTCTTCATCATATCTATAAAACAAGGCATGATTGACTGTGCACTTCACATATCTTAACACGCGTTTGACTGAATTTAAATGTTCACTTGTTGGAGCTTGCATAAATTCAGAAAGAACTCCAACAATATAACACAAAATAGTCTTGTGATTGTAGCATAGATCAATGAACCTATAATACTCCTATATGTAGTTACATCATGTAACTTCTCTCCATCATTTGAGCATAGCTTCACATTTGTGTCCATAGGTTGAGTGAGTGGTTTGCACTCACTCATTCCAAATCTGAAAAGAACATCCAACAGGTACTTTCTTTGCATCAAGTAAATGCCATCTTTCCCATAGACTATCTCAATGCCTAAAAAGTATTTTAGCTCACCAAGATCTAAAATTTTAAACTCCTTACCGAGTTTTCTTTTTATCTCTTGTATTCCTGTAACATTACTTCCTGTTATGATGAGATCATCAATGTATATGCAAATATATACCTGCTTGCCTTCTTCTTTCTTCATGTAGAGAGAGGGATCTGCATTATTTGGACTATACCCACACCGTGTGAGGTACTCAACCAATCTTTGATTCCAAGTAGGTCATGCTTGATTCAGCCCATAAAAAGCTTTCTTCAATCTACAAACAAAATTTGGATGCTTCCTATCTTCAAATCCAATCGGTTGACTCATGTATACCTCTTCTTGAAGTTCACCATTAAGAAAAGTATTTTTTTATGTCAAGTTGGTACAATGGCCATCTCCTTCTTGCAGTCAGTGCAATCAAGGTTCTAATTGTTCCCATCTTTGCAAGCAGGCTGAAAGTCTCTTCATAGCCGATGCCATAAGTTTGCTTGAACCCTTTTGCTACTAGACTAGCTTTATGCCTAGCTAGAGAACCATCAGCATTTCTCTTTATTTTAAACACCCATTTATTTGCAACAATCTTCATACCTTCAACCTTTGGAACTAGCTCCCATGTGTGATTGTCCTTGAGAGCTTTTATCTCTTCTTGCATAGCTTTTTGCCATTCTTTTTGTGTACATGCTTCTTCATATGCATCCACTTCTTTGTCTTTGACCACCTGTGTCATATATGCAAAATGCTTTGCAATAAAACTATCATAGATTAGCCTTTGAATTGGATACCTTGCTCTCGAAGACTTCCTTTCATTTCCTTTTGAATATTGCTTCTTCAATCGGTTCAGTTTTACCTTTGGTGTAATCACCTCTTCACACTCTTCTTCACTTGCATTTGAATCATTATTTTGGGCAACACTTTTAGCTTCAAATCTTTCATAACTTGATGTTGGTAATGAGGATTGACTTCTTAGTCTCCCCTTCCATGTTGAGCTTTCTCCAAGTGATGTAGAAGCTTCTGGACCAAACATTTGAGTGCTTGTTTGCTGAAATTCTTCTTGGACAGCACCTCCATCATCTTCGCAATCTTCTTCAAGAATCTTCTGTTTCCCTTTGTCTCCAAACCATGGTCTTAGCTCATCAAATACCACATCTCATGAGACTCGTAGCTCCTTTGTCATCGGATTGTAGCACCTGTATCCCTTTTGCTGCAATTTATATCCAATGAAACTACATTTTTCCGACTTTGCCTCCATCTTTGTCCTTAGTTCTTAGGGGATGTGAACATGACACACACATCCAAAAACTTTGAGATGTATAAGGTCAGGTTTCTATTGATGGTTGTTGTGATGGTCCCCACACATCCGTATGTATCAAGTTGAGGACATTCCTTGCCACATTTTGCTTTCCTAGTTGGCATGCTTCACAAAACTCATGTATTCCAACATCATTGAATCTTGGAAGACCTCTTACCACTCTATCGTTGCTCATGTCCTTGAGCTTATGAATGTTGATATGTCCAAACCCTTTGTGCCACAAATCGATTTCAACAATCCTCTTATTTCCAAACTGAATATACATCACCTTTTGTTTGTTGAATGTCCAAAGAGAATATCCTTCCTTCTTTCCTTCCTTGAGCAATGACCTTGAATCCTTCTTTTGGATTCTTTATAAAGCAGCCTTTTTCATTGAAGATAACATGACATCCTTTCTCTACCATTTGTCCTACTGAAATCAAATTCTTTGCAATAGTAGGAACATGAAGAACATCAACCAATACCTTCTTGTCGCGAAGCTTCATGTCTCCAACATGCTCAATTGCATGTTGAGTTTCATCCCTGGTCTCCACACATCCTTTTCCACTTGGAGCTTGTAGGTTTGTGAATAAATCTCTTTGGCATGTAATATGGTTGCTGCAACCTGAATCTATAAACCATTTTTGATCATCACTTCTCGGGTTGTTGTCCTCATGCTTCATGGCAAGAATGGTTTGTTGTCTCCTTCACTTGATGTACTCGCATAGTTATTTTGGCTCCTTTGGTTGCTTCCATTCAGCCTTCCATTCTTTTGCCAACAATAATTTGCATAATGTCCTAGTTTACCACAATGATAACATGTTATCCCTTTATGGGGATTGTATGAACCTCGACCTCTTCCTCCATTTCTTCCTCAACCTCTTCCATGTGTGTTGTCATTTGAGTTGTCCTTGTTGTCCTCCGAGTTGTGTTGGCTGAAACTGTGTTGTTGTAGCTTCTTCCTCTTTCTCTCGAGCCTTCTCTTGAGTTCCTTCCTCTACCTCGTCCTACATATAACATTTGACTATGGCTGTCCTTACCTTTGTTGCCTTCTCCTTGTTGAGCAACCTCTTCAGCCACAAGATTTGGTATAATCTCATCGAATGTTGGTAGAGGGTCTCTATAAATAATATTTGTGATCAGGGGCTTCCACTTTTCTTCACTCCTCAAGCCATTGAGGGCTGTTTGGACGATGTCTTCCTCTTCTATCTTGCATCCAACTGATGCTAACTGATCTCGAAGCTCCTTGATCTTCAATGTATACTCACTGTTAGTCGGCCGCCGAATCGGAAATTGTAAAGTCTGTTTTTTTTCATATTCCGCATGAACCGAAAGGTCATTGCGTAGACATTGTAACTCTTATATAAATCAATGAAAAGAAACACTTTCGGTGTGTGTTTGAGTAATTCTGAGTATTTTGTTTTCGTCTCTGTCTTGTTGTTTATCGATACCTGTTTGGTAAAGATTAGGTTAGGATAATATTCAGAGTAAGTTACGTGTTGAATTACTGTTCCGCTAAGTTCATTACTTGAGTCTGTGTTCGGTAATGTTTACCTTACGTTTCGGTTACTAAGAGAGTTCTAATCTGTGTATGAGTCGGTACTCTGTAAGTGAACTGTTATGTGAGTAAGGCTGGCAAGAAAGAGCCAGAGTTTTCTGTTAGTAAGTTGGGTTAGCAGAGTTGTTTACAGTCTGACGTGAGAAGTAAGTTTGTGGGAAAATTGAGTACAGGGCCTCTACTTAGCAGACCCCTTCCACTCCCAAGAACCCGAATAGAGATTAAACGCGCTTCTGATGGCAAGCGACGTTTAACACGGGCGCCGTCTGTGGGAAAGTGGCAACAGATTGTTGCAATTTAACTATCAGAAAGTGGCATTAAGAGTGTTGCGATATAGTTGTGGGAAAGTGGCACCAGAAGGTGGCAACAGATCGTTGATTGTGAGAAGGAATCCATAGATTGTGAATCGACAAGCAGTAGAAGTAGAAGGTATTGAAGAAGTGATATATGCCGGTTACTCGGACCGGTGAGTCATACCCAAAGTATAGAAGAAACCAACAGTCTTGGGCGATACCTAATTTGCTACGGACGCCTCTAGGAGGTAGAAGCGCAGATAAGTTTAACCCAGTTTTCAAGGAATTGAAGAACGTTAGTAGTGATTCCGGTAGCATTCCGGTGGAATGTACTACATTTTCGACAGATTCCGGTGCGCTTTCGGCACAATCTCTTGAAGATATAGTAACTTCAAAATCTACCAGGACGCAATATGCAGTTAACTTAACACCATCTTGTCAAAATTTGAATTTGTCTGAGGATAAAAGCGTGTTGGCCAACGAAATCAGTGAAGGTGAAATAGTACCTTGTTTTAGTGAAAATATAACAAATTTCGGTACTAGTTACCGAGAGTTCACAGCTCCCCGGTGATAATTTACTATTTCCTGGTGAATCTCCATTCCGGACACCGCTATTCGGAGTAAGTTTCCCTACATTTGATATCAAGGAGGAAGTTAGCTTATTTGAAGCTGAAATCCGATAGATACTGAACAATATTATGAAGCCGGAGAGTGCATAGGCTGACGATACAGATTCCGACGGTTCAGATATTCAGTCTCGGGACTCAGAAGATAGTAACAACACAACAGTCAGCACCATGAGTGGGCAACAACAACAACAACAACAACAACAACAACAACAACAACAACAACAACAACAACAACAACAACAACAACAACAACAGCCACCACCGCTTCCAATTCGGTTGGTTCCAATAGGAGTCACTTACACCAAATTCGGTGGGTTTCCAGGTGATGATCCTGATGCCCACGTACGTACTTTTGAAATTAGTTATGCAGTACTAAATCATCCACTAGATCCGGCATACAAGGCCATCGTATTTCAATCGTCATTGGTTGATGAAGCAGCCAGATGGCTTATAGAATATGATTTTAATCATTTTGTGACTTATGAAGCAGTAAGGGATGCATTTTTGCAGAGATTCCAGTTAAAGAAAAACCAGGCCGCAATTTTTTATTATTTACAAAACAACAAACAAAAATTGCACCAGACTGTGCAGGAATATGCTACTTTGTTTAGAACCCATTTAAGACAGTTACCACCGGCTCATGCCAACCTATCGGATGATGTCATCACTCAATGGTTTATTAATGGTTTAACTCTGCAGCTCAGACAGATTATGATCATCCGCTGCATGGGCGCTATGACACTCGATGCGGTTATTGCAATGGCTTTACAGCTTGAGAATAAGGTTGGAGGATTTATAGAAGACCTTGAATGGTTAAAAGCTAGTAAACATGTTGCAGAAGATCTGGCCAGACAGATGTACTGCACCACGTGCAAGAATTCAGGGCATACCTATGCCACTTGTGCCCTTAATCAATTGTTTTGTGCTATCTGCAATACGACCGAACATTCCACCAAAAACTGTGCATACAACGCCAAAGTGCAGGGAACAGCAATAGTAAATGCAATTATACAGGAACCAGGGCAGCCTGCCACTCACTATGTACCTCCTCAGATGAGAAACAACCAGCAGCAAGGGTACATAAATTACAGAGGACAGAGAAATAACAACTACAATGCAAATCGCTGGAAGGCAGAACCATCACAGGAAGGTACTAATTTGCCACCTCCTCGCTGTCATTTTTGTGGTGAATTTGGTCACATCAGAAGACTTTGTAAAGATGCAGCTAACTATGATCAGAGGAAAAAATAATGTCAGAATCCAATGACAAATATGGTTCATATCACACCAATAGAAACACAAGCCGCGGTAGTTCAAACCAGATCCAATAAGCCACTACAACCAGCAGTTGAAGTATTTGAACCAGGTATTCGTGAACAACAAAGAATGTATGATAAGGCTAGTCAGTGGACCACCACAGAACCTCCAGTGTTCCCAGATCCCATTCCGGTGACACAAGTTCCGCTGCCAAAGGAAATTGCACAAGAGCAAGAGTCAATCCCAGTAACCGATGCATCGTCTTCAGCATCGGTGAAAAATACAATTCAAGCAGATAAGGCATGGGAAATTTTATCTAAGGCATCCATTACTCTTCCTCTTGGACAATTACTTGCATTAGTACCAAGAGTTCGGCAACAATTTTAGCAACAGTTCAGTCCTGTGTCTTCTTGCATTCCAGCAATAGCAACAGTTCAACCGGAAACCGACTCTACGGTTGATCATTTAGTTCCTTTAATTACGGTATGGTACAAAAATCACAAGATTACACAAGTATTAATTGATGGAGGTTCAGGTGTCAACATAGCTACTGCAGCACTTTGTAAAAAGTTAGGATGGACCAAAATTGAACACGTCCAGTTTTTTGTTAGAATGGCTGACCAATCCCGAGTCCACCCAGTAGGACTTGTAAGGAATGTTCCAATCTCTTTGCAGGGTACAACTTTTAAAATGACTTTTGTAGTTTTAGAACTACCCGAGTCTAACCTTGATTATAACCTTCTTTTCGGCCGTCCTTGGTTGAAACAAGCTAAAGTCATACAGGATTGGTCTGCACAGAAACTCACTTTTAAGGACAATAACCTTAAATATGTTGTAAAATTAGATGCTATTCAACCTTGTGAACTCCATGCTAGACCTTATGTAGCAGAACCAGTTCACATGTTAGATGGTTTGTCCGATGATGAAGAAGAAGAATTTTTGAAGAATAACATTGATTTGATCTCTCTAGGAACCATTGACTTACAATCTGTTGTAGATAATTGGAATCCGGCAGTTTGTACGGTGATGCCTGTGACCGAAGAAATACAGATAGAAGATAATGTTGCTAAAGATGAAGCTGATATAAAGCAACTTTTGCAGTTAGTTGATGATTTAGGAAAACCCCATCAATTCTATGTTCCTAAAGATCAGTTAATTACCTATAATTTAGGAGATGAAACTAATCAGAGACCTATCAAAATAAAGGAAGGATTGCCTGAAGTATTTCAAATAGATTTGATCCAGCTACTTCATGAATTCTCTGATGTTTTTGCATGGGATTACCGTGACATGAAGGGTTTGGACCCTCGCATATATCAGCATCGAGTTGTACTTAAACCGGAGGCAAAACCTATTAAGCAACCCAGCTATCGGATGAATCCTAACTATGCAGCATAGGTAAAGGCAGAGCTTGATAGGTTATTAAAAGTTGGATTCATCGTACCAGTAGAACATGCTGAGTGGATATCTCCAATTGTTATCATTCCCAAGAAAAATAAGCAACTTCGAATATGTGTAGATTATCGGAAACTAAATGCAGCTACAGTGCCTGATCCGTTTCCTCTTCCATTTCTTGACACGATGCTTGACAGAGTAGCACGACATGAAATGTACTCATTCTTAGACAGATACAGTGGGTATAATCAGGTCAGAATGGCTGAGCAAGATGTATCGAAAACCGCCTTCATTACCAATTGGGGTGTTTTTGCTTGCACAATTATGTGGTTTGGATTAAGAAATGCTCCTAGCACTTTTCAACGATGTATGCAGGAAATCTTCTCACCCTATCTTACTTCTTTTATGCAAGTTTATCTAGATGATTTCTCTTTATTCGGTCAGATGGTCAAACACCTGTATCATTTAAGGTGTTGTTTTGAGAAATGTCGTGAATACAGACTCTGCCTGAACCCAAACAAATCTGTGTTTGCGGTTTCTTGTGGAAAGCTACTTGGGCATATTGTCTCTGCACAAGGTATTCAAGTCAACCCAGATAAAATTGCAGTTGTGTTAGAAGCACCTGTGCCTACTACGCCGAAAGAAGTAATGAGATTCATGGGTCAAGTTAGATGGCATGGTCGACATTTACGGTGGCTTGCTCATTTGGCAATACCACTAAATCGGTTGATAACTAGTAATCCTCGACAATTTACTTGGACGCAGGAATGTCAAACAGCATTTGATCGTCTAAAAGGATTATTAACACCGGTTCGAATTTTACAACCACCTGATTTGGAACGACCATTTCATGTTTTTGTAGATGCATCTGATATTGCTATTGGAAGTGTCTTAATGCAATAAACTGATAAGTGGTTTAGGCTTGTTTACTATGCAAGTCGAAGGCTTGCTCTTGCTGAAAAGAATTATTCAGTCACTGAAAGAGAATATCTTGGTTTGGTATATTCTGTCAAGAAATTTCGGCATTATTTACTAGGCCGAAAATTTATCTTTCATGTAGATCATGCTACACTGGTATATGTTGATATATTTAGGTAGTGATGTGTGTGAACACTCTAGGACCGTCGGGGCACTTTTTTCCCTCTTTAAGAGGTTTTTTTCCCCCGGCTTGTATATATGCCTATTGCCCTAATGGGCTACTTATCTTTGTACATTCTCTAGTAATACATTCAGTCTTGTGTGTTGTGCTCCAAGCTTCTTCTTCTTCCTTGTGCTGTTCGCGTGCTTCCGCAGACGTCTAACTCCAAGAGTTGGTATCAGAGCAGGTCGTCGCTTCTTCTAGGGTGCCGTCGACACTCCTCCGTTTGCAGTCTCAGATTCGCATGAAATTTGGTGAGCATACTCGGGGTGTTTCGGAGATCAAAACAGCTTCGCTATGTGGTTCCAAAATCGCGATCTGAGCTCGTTTCGGCTTCCGAACGCACTATCACAGTGCTTGTGCAGGCTATTTTGTCCTTTTGTGCCAAAGGTATATACGAGTTTTTGTTCGCCAGTTTAAGCGTCTCAAAGTCTGCTACAGGTCTAGCAAAACTCGTCTGGGCAGTTCCGTTCAACTTTTTGAGATACAATCAATTATCTGCATCAAGGTATTTTAGTCACCGGCCATGGCTGAAAGTAGTGATATATTCGGTATGTTGGTTGTTGAGGATAAGTTGGATGGTACCAACTACCCATTATGGGCTTATATGATGCGATATGTACTAGTTGCAAAAGGATTGTGGAACATTGTGCAGGGTGTTGAAAGACGTCCTGTTACACCTGTTAGACGGCCGCCGAATAAGGACAAATGTACTAGGACAGGCGTCTTAAATAGAAAGAACCTTTCGAGAAACGCGCAGGTAACAAAAGATTCGCGCACCACTGTAAAAATTCTTCTATATAAGACAATGAGAAAGAGTGGCGAGAGAGCGCCCATTTTGGGAATTGCAGTGTATCGTTTGAGTGTGTATTTCTGCTCTGCTCTGTTCTGTTCTGTTCTGTTCTATTCTGTCTGCGCTTTGTCGGGTCGTTTGTTCGCGTCTTAATACATATTTACGAACAGTTGTAGTGTAAAGGTCTGGACAACCGCTACAACGGCACTTCTTTCCCTTACAGCCAGTTATGCCATTAGAACCATTTCAGAAATGGGGATTAGATTTTATAGGTCCAATTACACCTCCAACAGTCTTCAGTAACAACAGATATATACTAACCTATACAGACTACGCAACAAGATGGGTAGAAGCATGGGCTTTACGGTCTGCTACAGCGGTGGAAGTAGCAAAATTCCTGCTGAATGATGTCTTTCCACGTTTTGGCTTACCACTGGAAATTGTCTCGGACCAGGGTACTCACTTTGTAAATCAATTAATGAAGGTACTCACCCAATCCTTCCAGGTGACACACAAACTCAGCTCGCCGTATTATCCTCGTGCCAATGGTTTGGCCGAAAGTACAAACAAATCACTATTGAATATCCTCCGGAAACTAATCATGGAAGCACCGGAAAGATGGGATCAACTACTACCTGCAGTCTTATGGGCATACCGAACTACATATAAGGTAACAACAGGCTTGACACCTTTCAAACTAGCTTATGGCTTAGAAGCAATAGCACCCATGGAAGTAGTCATCCCAAGCCTGCGTGTAGCAATCACTCAGAAGATGCTACCGAAAGATTCACTGATAGCACGAATGGACGCACTCAGAGAACTTGATGAGCACCGATGGCTCAGCTTTTTAACCATGCGCGAAGTACAACTAAGACAAGCCAAGACACACGATCGATATTTGAAAACTCCAATCTTTTCGGTAGGACAGCTCGTACTCTTCTACAACGCAAAGTCGGATAGAGCCGCCGGAAAGTTTAAACTTCGATGGTTCGGCCCTTTCAAAATCTCAGAACAAGTCGGTCCCGCAACTTTTCGGTTGACTACGTTGACCGGAAATCCACTCCCGAAAGTAATCAATGGGTCGAAGCTGCGGCCATATCATCACGCCCCTAGCCCGCATTAAATTTTTCGGCGGTGGACCGCGTTTTGTTTAATCTTTTCCCTTTTTTTTTTCTTCCTTTTATAAATAGCCGTATTTTAGAAAATCTTTTTGTACCCGCTGCCCCCTTACCAGTCACTCGAATACGCACGCCTGCATGAAAACAAATATCATTCCCGCACTGCACAATGATACCCAACCCCCTTTCCCACCCCACCGTATTGTTCCTATTTAACCCCTTCGACAATGTCAAAAATCGCTACTGTGGTGAGTGTTAGTAATCTGTGCGAACTTGTGCTCTGTAGTCCTGTTCCTAGTCTGTATTAGCAATCGCCATGGAAGCACTATCAAATTACACTGCTTTCCGCGATGGTATCCCTACCGAGGTAGGTGAATACGTGCGTTGCCGAGGGTTGGCCAACTTCGCAGAGTTGCCCTGGCACTCAGTGGAAGCCCATCCCTTCTTCGCGCAAATAATCTCTGCCATCGCCCAATCCCCTGCCACCGAACGCCAATGGGTTTTCCCTTCGCTACCCTCCAGAACCGTCATCACCTTCCCTGCCTTCTCTCAAGCTTTCCGCCTCACCCCGCAAGGCCGAGAAAATGGCCCCAGTATCCCCCTCGCCCGCATGACCGAATTATTCCCCCGCTCTTCCTCAAACGAGTTCGCCATTCTCTGCCGTCCCGAACCCGAACGATCTGCCCTCCAATTCCTAGTTGCCATCCTCAATTTACAGAAACGCACCTATGGCATCTCCCGACCCTTCTACTCCGCCTTAGATTTAGCAGCCCGAGAACCCGTCAACTTCGCATCTTATTTTTTCCAAAGAATCCATAAGGAGTGTGTTGCCATCATGAAGCAAGTAAATAAAGGAAACACCCCGCGCTCTCGTCTTCCCCATATCATCTCCTTCCTCTTCCCAATCATCCTCGCCGCACAACCACCACCCCGAGGCCCCATACTTAGGCACGAAGAGTCAGTCCAACCACTCGATGACGATGCAGAAGAAGAGGACGAGATCAACCAACTCCTCCGCACTAAGCGCATCCGGGTCAGCTCTTCGGAAAGCGAAGCACAAAGATCTGCCGACAAGAATCAGGACAATCACAATGACGAACAAGAAGAAACCTTCCACGACACCACCACTTCCATCCACAATGAATCCTCGGCCGATCACCAACAAGACCAGCAAAACCGAACCGAAACCGAAACGGTCTCCACCAAAGCAATCTCCGAGCCTCAACAAGACGAGCAGCAACCCGGTAGGGATGCACTAAACACATTACTCAAGGCCGTCGAATCCACAATCGACCACAATACCGATAAACAACCAACAAGCAATTAGGTAACAAATCCCGACTCTGCCCATCCCAGACCTCCCCCAGCCAACCTTATTCCCACACCGGAACCGGAATCCTCGTCATCATCCCTCAACTATTCGCCCCCGACATCCCCCCAAATTCAAACCCAAACCTCTGCGCAACCGCAACACCCACTGCTCCTCCCCTCTATTCCGGTATTCTCCGAACTAGCCACCATGGGCCATATGCTCATTTCCCTTTCTCAGCAACTTCCCGTACAGCTGAGTGAAGTCGCCAACACCATTCGACAGGATCTCCAGCACAAGGTCGACCTCTTGGAAGCAGACATCACCCCTCTCCAAGAAGAAGCCGAAGCCGTCAAAGCCGAAAATCATCAATTGCAGACCCAAGTAGCAGATCTCCAAGGCCAACTTACGGCACAACAGGCATTGCTACAAAAACGGGATGAAGCCTTGGCGCAACTGGCTGCCAAGGACCAGCTCCTCAACGAAGCTCACGAAGAAATTCGGAACCTGAAACTCGCGCTACAAGAAAAAGAAGACATCAGCTCCTCACTCGAAGAACTGGTCGAAGAAACGAAGGCCCAACTGCAGGAGACAGTCAAGAAAAATCAAGATCAACAGAGAGAGGCCGAACAAGTCAAAGATGAGCTACGACGAGCCCAGGAGTGTTTAGACGAAGTAAACAGAATGCTGCGGCATCAACTAACTCGGGAGGCTAAAAACCAAAAGGACCTCTCCAATGCTCGATGAGAACGAGACGCCTACTACAAGACAATTGAGTTTCAGAACCAGATGATCGAGCGACTTGAAAATCAAGTGCAAAATCAGAAGGATCGGGTCACGGATATGCAGCAGAAGGTCACCGAAATGAAGACATCCCGTGACGCTGCATTATCCAACGACTTTTTCTTACAAGAAGCCTTCTTACAAAACCAGGCCGAAATTTTGTTAACCCAAGCCATAGCCCTGAGCTCTGTGAGAACGGACGCCCAGTTATTAGAACCAACCACCTTAGTTCAGCTGATAGAAACTCTTAAAAAGAAAATCACCCGCACATTTAGGCTCGCCCGAGATATGTACTTAGAAGGTCTTGTAGCCGAAACCTAAGAACCTGCGGGTTCGAGTCCACCGGGCGTGCCAGTGTTAGAGAGCCACCGAATAAGGACAAATGTACTAGGACAGGTGTCTTAAATAGAAAGAACCTTTCGAGAAACGCGCAAGTAACAAAAGATTCGCGCACCACTGTAAAAATTCTTCTATATAAGACAATGAGAAAGAGTGGCGAGAGAGCGCCCATTTTGGGAATTGCAGTGTATCATTTGAGTGTGTATTTCTGCTCTGCTCTGTTCTGTTCTGTTCTGTTCTATTCTGTCTGCGCTTTGTCTGGTCGTTTGTTCGCGTCTTAATACATATTTACGAACAGTTGTAGTGTGTTGTGAATCTATTCGGTAATGGTTAAGTGTGTCGCTGAGTATTGTTAAGTGCAACGTGTTGTTATCAGTTCTTTGGCGAAGCAGAGTACATGGAAGTAGTTTCACTGTTGGTCTGTTAAGGTTCTGTGAAGTAACTGAAGTCGATACAATAGTCTGCGTTCTCTGTGGATTCCGATCCCAGGAAGGACTTGTATCTGTAAGAGCCTGTGTGCCTTGGAATTAGTGATAAGATTGTTACGGTTCGGCTGTTGATTGAGTTGACATACCGTAAGTTGTATACTTTTGAGTATAGTTGTTCGATGCGCCTCCGAGTCAAGAATAGGTGCATCCTGTGTAACATTCGGCGAATGAAGTTGAGTAGTCGAAGTAGTTTAAGTCAGAACCGGATTACTGCTCTTATACTATAGCAGACCCAGTCCGGAAATGTCCAACATCCCAGTAAACCGCGTAGTTCGCAGTGTTCAGAGTCAAGTACTGAGCTAAGACGTGATAGAGTATTTATGATTGTGTGAGATGTTGGGAAAATAGTACAGGGCCTCTGTCTAACAGACCCCTACCACTCCCAAGAACCCACGTGGCTAAGAATTAGAGTGCTTTTAATTATCACAGTAGTCCACAGTACTCGAAGTCCAGATTCAGAAGTCTATAGACTACCGAACGGCTAACATTTGGCTAACGTTTAACACACCTGTAAGGATAGGTACTGCAAATATAGGTGTTGGAGCTGATGAAGATGGTGTCGAAGATGATATTCCGCAGATTCCTGTTCGTGCTGCTGTTTCTGTTGCACCTACTACAGAGCAGATTCGTTGGGATGGCAGAGATGCCCAGGCACATGCATTGATAGCTTTGTCTGTCAAACGTGCCATTATTCCTCACATTCGCTCTTGCAAAACAGCAAAGGATGCTTGGGATACACTTACCACTTTGTACCAGGCTAGGAATGAGGCTCGTGTTGCTTACCTCTGAAAACAGTTGGAGAGTGAGCACATGAATGAAGATGATTCTATGGACAGTTTTCTTACAAAGATCAAAGACCTGAAGGAACAATTGATTTCTGCTGATGAGGTTATACCACATAGCTCACTTGTGCAGACCGTTCTGAATGGTCTTCTTGATTCATATCAGAGTTTTGCTTCTACTCTTCGGTTGATGATGAAAGGCAATCCGAATGCCTTATCATTTGAGGAGTTAGTCTCTATTCTATTGCAGGAAGATCAGTCGAGGCAGAACAGGTCCATTATGCGAGTTGCAGATCAAGCTTTCCTGGCTAGCCAGAAGGGCAAAGGAAAATGGAGCTCTTCTACTAGTAAGCAGAAATCTGCAAATGCTGCACATTCAAAGAACCAAGACAAAGATGAGAAAAAATCAGAAAAGTAGAAATTGTTTTGTAAGTACTATAAAGGCAATGATCATATCATAAAGAACTGTCCAAAACTGGCTCCTAAAGAGGCAAAGAAGAAAGAGGTTGGAATGGTTGTTGCAGAGGCCTCTACACCAAAAACAGAGTTTGGAAATCTTGTGCAAGAAGAAGAATGGGTGTTTACTATTGTCTGCAGTTTGGACCCATCTTCTCATGATCAGTGCATGTCTGCAGTAGACTCAGATGTTTGGTACTTTGACAGTGGGGCGACCAAACATATTACCTCGCAGCGTAGTTTCTTCTCTTCACTCGAGCCTGCCCCTACAGGGAATACTGTCACATGCGCCAATAACTCCTCTTATCCTGTTATGGGAGTTGGTAAGATCACTCTGACTACTATTGATGGTAGTTCTTTCACTTTGTCAGATGCTTTATTTGTGCCTGGGATAAAAAAGAACCTCTTATCAGTTTCTGCATTAGCCAAGATTGGCTTGGTTGTGAAATTCGTTGATGATAGGTGTACAGTCCATGATCTCTAAAATGGCGATGTGATTATTGCTTCTGGCATTTTATGTCATGGGCTGTATAAGCTCATAGACTATGAAAGATCTGTGAATGATTCGGCATGTGCAGTTCATGATTCTCAGGCTATGTCAGATGCAAAGCTTTGGCATGCACGCTTTGGTGATCTGAATTTTGCTAGTTTGTTACGCCTGCAGAAATCTGAAATGGTGTCCTCTTTGCCCAAACTTGAGGCACCTGGAAAACATGTTTGTGAAGGTTGTATTTTGGGCAAAATGCAGCGTTCTTCCTTTCCAAAAGATGGTTCAGTTCGGGCTACACAGAAATTGCAGCTTGTACATAGTGATGTCTGTGGTCCTATGCAGACACCCTCTTTTGGAAATTACCTTTACTTCGTGACTTTCATTGATGATTTTTCCACGCATGCATGGGTGTATCCACTCAAAGCAAAGTCCGAAGTGTTCATGTGCTTCAAAAAGTTTTTGGTTTTGGCTGAAAATCTGTCAGCATGTAAAATGGGCACCCTCCGTTCTGATCGAGGGGGGGAATATATGTCTTCAGATTTTAATGCATTTCTGGCTGAACGTGGGATAAAACACCAGTGTATAGTGCCGTATACACCTCAATAGAATGGAGTTGCTGAATGGAAGAACAGGTCTCTCATGGAGATGGCGAGGTGTATGGTCAAAAGTCAGGCTTTACCACATAGTTTCTGGATTGAGGTTGTCATGTGTGCAGCATATGTACTAAACAGGTGTCCCACTAAAGTGTTGCAGTCTATCACTCCATATGAGGCTTGGCATGACCGCAAGCCATTTGTTGCTCATCTGCGTGTTTTTGGTTGTTTGGCATATGCATTAGTGCTTGAACAACATCGTAGAAAATTGGACGATAAGGCAGTAAAATGTATTTTTGTTGGGTACAGTTCTGAAAGTAAAGGCTATCGTCTGTATCATCCACAGACTAAACGCATTCTGGTTAGCCGTGATGTTTTCTTTGTGGAAGATGCTATTCAACCATTGCTTTCATGTATTAAGGATACATCTATTAGCTCCAAAGACATGTATGATACTTTGATGCCTCTTTTTACAGGTGGACAGGCTAGTGCTGGTCCTAATGAGGCAACTTCTCAGCCTTTGCAGGTTTCATATGATGATGCAGATCATTCCATTTCTGATGCAGATTTACATGATGCACTTGTTGATGAGAGAGCTGATATTGAGCAGGCAAAAACTATGCCAAAATGGCTGGTGCAAACTTTGCGTGATAGCAAATTAGATGCACCTTTGTCATATCGTACTCGTTCAGGCTCTCATAGTACCTCCTTTGCATCAGATTGCTATGCTATGGCTGCATCTAGTCTCTGTGATGAGAATGAGCCTGTTTCTTTTGATGAAGCACAAAGTTCAGAAAATAAGATGGCTGCTATGCAATCTGAATATGATGCTATAATGAAAAATGGTACATGGTCTTTATGTGACTTGCCTCCTGGCAAGAAGGCCATTGGCACTAAGTGGGTATACAAGCTGAAGCGTAAACCTGACGGTACAGTTGACAGGTATAAGGCTAGGCTTGTTGCAAAGGGTTATGCACAGGAAAAAGGCATTGATTTTGATGAGACCTTTGCACCTACATGTCGTATGACTACTGTTCGGAGCATTTGTGCACTTGCAGCCCATCATGGTTGGAATGTACATCAGTTGGACATTAAAGCAGCATTTCTGAATGGTGACTTGCATGAAGAAGTGTATGTTTTTCAGCCCCGTGGCTTTGTGCAGAAAGGGCATGAAAACCAGGTTTGCAGGTTAAAGAAGGCATTATATAGTTTAAAGCAAGCACCACGTGCTTGGTATGAGAAGATACATGCCTATCTGATTGCACATGGTTTTGAGAACAGTCCAACTGAAAGCACCTTATATGTTAAACGTGCTAATGATGTGCTTCTGATCATTGTTGTCTATGTTGATGACATGCTGCTTACTGGTCCTATTGAGACACATATTGCTGATTTTAAGGCTGATTTGCATGCCTCATTTGAGATGTCTGATTTGGGGCATTTGCATCACTATTTGGGCATTCAGTTTATGCACGTTGATGGTGGAATGGCTTTGTGTCAAACGAAATATATTGACACATTATTGCAGTGTTTTGGCCTTGAAGACTGTAAGCCTATTGCCACTCCTATGGAGACAGTTTTACGATTGGGTCTTCATGATGCTGGAGTTGCATTTGATGTTGTTCTCTATCAACAGGTTGTTGGATGCTTGATTTACTTATGCATTACTCGACAAAATATTCAGTTTGTTGTCTCACAAATGAGCAGGTTTATGCATTGCCCAGGAGTCACGCATTGGAAAGTGGTTAAGCGCATCTTTCGCTACTTGAGTGGTACTCGGCTACTTGGGTTGTTTTATCCCAAGGGGGGATCACTACCGCCAGATTTGCATGCTTTTTCTGACTCAGATTGGGCTGGTTGCTATGGCACTCGTGTGTCCACCAATGGTTTTTGCTTCATGCTTGGTAGCTCATGTATATCTTGGATGAGCAAGAAGCAGCCTACTGTGGCCACTTCCAATTGTGAGGCTGAGTATAGGGCAGCTTTCACAGCGACTGTTGAGTGTGTGTGGCTCAGATGCCTTATGGCTGATTTGGGTGTTGGCCAGTCTTCTGCCACCACCATCTTCACTGACAGTCAGAGCGCATTGGCAGTTGTGAGGAACCGTGTGTTCCATGCTCGCACTAAGCACATTGAGGTGCATTATCACTATGTCAGGGAGAGGTTCTCCGCTTGGGAGATCAGCTTGGCATATGTGCCCACGCAGGAGAACATTGGAGACCTTTTCACGAAGGCTCTGCCTAGGGAGAAGTTTGAAGCTTTCCGCAAAGCTTTGGGCTTACTTCCTTTTGTGGAGTGATTTCCACATAGCTCGGCACTTCCTTATACATGAGTGCCAGCTCCTTGTTCACCACATCACTCCGAGGGGGGATTTGTTGATATATTTACGTAGTGATGTGTGTGAACACTCTAGGACCATCGGGGCACTTTTTTCCCTCTTTAAGAGGTTTTTTTCCCCCGGCTTGTATATACGCCTATTGCCCTAATGGGCTACTTATCTTTGTACATTCTCTAGTAATACATTCAGTCTTGTGTGTTGTGCTCCAAGCTTCTTCTTCTTCCTTGTGCTGTTTGCGTGCTTCCGCAGACGTCTAACTCCAACAGTATATCTAGTTCGTCAGCAGCATTTAGGTGGTTGATTAGCGCGTTGGGTTCTACTATTACAGGAATTTGATTATGAATTAATTCATCGACCTGGAACTACCCATGCTTTAGCAGATTTCCTTTGCAGGTTGGATTCCATTGAAGCTCCGGTCGGTGTTGATGACACCACACCTGCAATTTATGTTACTGACCAAACTAATGATGAGTCTGCAGAACCTGCTGTGACACTTAACAACTACGATCAATTATTGACTTTTCTTACTGATGGATATCTTCCTACTCAGACTTCTCCTGCAATGCGTAGGAAAATTGCAGTTTAGAGTCGCAGATTCCGGTTGATTGCTAGAGAATTGTACTATATGGATCACACTGGAGTTTTACTTCGTTGTATTCCTCCACATGAAGTAAACTCAGTTATCGCTCTAGCACATTCAATACCTTCTGGTGGACATTTTGCAGCAGATTTAACACACCAGAAAATTTTTCAAAGTGGACTTTGGTGGCCTACTATGTACAGGGATGTATCTCTGTTTATCAAACAGTGTGATAATTGTCAGCGGTCTGGACAGCCTTTGCAACGGCATTTTTTCCCTCTCCAACCTGTATTACCACTGGAGCCTTTTTAGAAATGGGGTCTTGATTTTATTGGACCTATTACACCTCTAGCAATACTCAGTAATAATCATTATATTCTGACATGTACAGATTATGCAGCTAGATGGGCAGAAGCTTGGGCTTTACGGTCTGCTACAGCTATTTCGGTAGCAAAATATTTGATGAAAGATGTATTTCCACGATTTGGTTTACCTTTGGAACTTGTAACAGATCAAGGCACACATTTTTTTAACAACTTAATGAAAGTGCTGACACACTCTTTGCAGATTTTGCATAAGTTTAGTTCCCCTTATTACCCTCGTGCTAATGGTTTAGCTGAAAGTATATACAAGACTTTGTTGAATATGCTTTGAAAATTGATTCTGGAATCACCAGAAAGATGGGATCAGTTGTTGCCTGTAGTCCTATGGGCATACCGGACTACAGACAAAGTTGCCACCGGACTGACTCCCTTCAAACTTGCTTATGGATTAGAAGCAATTGCTCCAATGGAAGTAGTAGTACCTAGCTTACGTGTGGCCATAACTCAGAAGTTGCTACCAGAAGAATCCTTGCCATTTCGGTTGGATACACTCAGAGAACTAGATGCACATCGATGGGAAAGTTTTTTGACTCTTCAAGAAGTACAATTACGGCAAGCTCGAACACATGATCGATATCTAAAAACTCTAGTTTTTACGGTGGGGCAACTTGTACTCTTTTACAATGCAAAATCAAATCGCTCTACTGGAAAATTCAAGTTACGATGGTTTGGTCCCTATCGGATTACTGAACAAGTAGGTCCAGCTACTTTTTGATTGACTACTTTGACCAAAATTCCTCTTCCAAAGGTGATTAATGGTTCAAAGCTACGGCCGTATCATCAAGCATCTGAACCGCACTGAAATGTTCCACGGTTGATCGCGTATTTTTCATTTTCTCTTTTTCTTTTCTTTTCTCTTTGTTTTTGCGTGTTTAATAAAATAAGTTTGTAAATATCCTCGTTTTGATACCTAATTATGCTGAACAGCCGCCCTACAGTATCGGTTCTGCTCATGCATGCACACCAAAGTTATGAGGTTATCATCTCAACGTCGCGCGATGATTAGTAATTTCAATTGCTTCCCACTACAAAGCATCTACTTAACCTTTTTCGTTTCGTTGTTAATCGCTATTGTGTCTACGTGCTCTGTGTGTCTGTGCTATCTGTATACCCTGTGCTTTGTGTTCTTGTGCTTGCTTTTCGTGTGCGTGCCATGGAAGCGTTAGCAAATTTTGCTGCGTTCCGTGATGGACTCCCTGCTGATGTAGGTGAGTTCCTGCGCATCCGTGGATTGGCAAACTTCGCTGAATTGCCTTGGCATTCAGTGGATTGCCATCCATTCTATGCTCAGATCATCGCCGCTATCGTTGCCACACCTGCTACGGAGCAGAGTTGGCCTATCACTTCCCTGCCCTCTCGAACCGTAATTACCCTCCAAACCTTTGCTGATGCATTCCGTCTCTCTCCACAAGGTCGGGAGAATGGCCCTAATCTGCCGATCGCCACAATGAACCAATTATTCCCTAGGCACTCTTCTAACTAATACGCTATCCTCTGTCGCCCTGAGCCCGAACGATCAGCATTACAATTCTTAGTAGCCATCCTCAACCTCCAGAAACGCACATACGACATCTCTCGTCCTTTCTATTCTGCAATAGATATGGCTGCGAGAGAGCCGGTAAATTTTGCATCCTACGTTTTCCACCGCATTCACAAAGAATGCGTTTCAATCATCAAACAGGTCAACAAGGGAGATTTGCCACAATCAAGGTTACCGCATATTCTCAGTTTCCTGTTTCCGATACTCCAAGCAGCACAACACCACCCTGAGGACCCATTCTGCACCATGAAGAGTCTGCACAAATATTGGAAGATGATGAAGAGGATGACGAAGAGATTTTCCACCTCCTCTGCCGGAAAAGAATCAGAATTAGTTCATCGGATAGTCAGGTATAGGGTTTTGCCGCAAGTGATAAAGCAAATGACAAAGAAGAAGAAAGAAAGGAAGATGAAACTTTACATGATATAGCAACGTCAATGCATCAAGATTCATTTGCACAATCATCTCCAAATCACCAACAAGAGCAAACTGATAAAGTCGATTCTGCAGCCAGTTCCTCCAGAGAAGAATCTCTGCAGCAATCAGAACAGGAAGAGCAAGAAGACCAACAACATATTATAAAAGAAATTTTTAATGAAATGATCAAGACAGTAGAATCTGCAGTCGCCAACGCTGAAGATATGCAACCAACCACCGAAAAGGTACTACAATCTGATAGTGTTCTTCTCACTTCTCCACCCGACCATCCAGCTGAACCCATTATTCCTATTCCATCCATTGTCCCCGACGAACCCACTGCTTCATCATCATCCTCACCGAATTATTCTCCACCAAATTCCCATCAGCTTCTCACAGCCTCTTCATCTCAACCTCGTCCTCATCTTTCGCTTCCTTCACTGCCTGTATTTTCTGAGCTTGCAACTATGGGACAGATGTTGTTCCATCTATCGCAGCAATTACCAGTACAGATGAAAGAAGTCACTGATACAATCAAAAACGATTTCCAACATAAGGTCAATGTGCTGGAGGCCGACATTAGTCCTCTCCAAGAAGAATTAGAAGCGGCTAAAGCAGAAAATCAAGCCTTACATGAACAAATTAAGGAGTTACAGGCCAGAATTGCCAAACAGGTAGTAGTTACTAGTCAACGAGATGCGGCACTGGTTGAAGTCCATGAAAAAGTAGAATTATTAAGTGTTGCGGATGCCAAATTAGTCAAGTTGAAGCAGATAGTCCAAGATAAAGAGGATGCCCGAATAGCAATAGGAAATTTGTTAGAAGAACCAAGACAACAGCTAGATGAAGTGGTACAAAGAGACCAAGAGATGCACGATCTGGCTACAAAGACTTCTGAAGAACTACAGAGATGCAAGTTAGATTTATCTGAAGTCAACAGTATTCTTAAACGCAAATTGACCATGGAAGCTCAATTACATAAAGAAATAATAGGGCTCAGAAGAGAGTGTGATGCTTATCATAGGACAATCCAATTTCAGAATCAGGAGATAGAACAAAGAGAGTATCAATGGGATGTACAGAAAGATAGACTCTCCAAGATTGATAAGCAAATTGCAGACATGAAGGTGTCCAGGGATGCGGCATTATCAAATGAGTTTTATTTACAGGAGGCTTTTCTGCAGACTCAAGCAAAAGTTTTGATGTCACAGGTTATTTCTTTAAGTTCAATATGCACAGATGCCCAGGTGGTAGAACCAAACATTTTGAAGCAAATGATAGAATCATTGAAGAAAAAAATTGCCCGAACTTTTAGGTTAGCTCGCTCTATGTATCTAGACAGAATAATTGATGAACCATAGGATGTTTTTGTATACCTGCGGGTTCGAGTCCACCGTGCGTGCTAGTGTTAGTCGGGCGCCGGATTGGCAATTGTTAAGTCTATCCTTTTTCATATTCCACATTAACCGAAAGGTCATTGCATAGACGTTGTAAATTTTATATAAATCAATGAAAAGAAACACTTTCGGTGACGATCAGTTGGATCACCAGACTGTCTGTCTGGGTGATTGATCTGAAGCGTTGCTATGGTGTGTGTTTGAGTAATTCTGAGTATTTTGTTTTCGTCTCTGTCTTGTTATTTATCGATACCTATTCGGTAAAGATTGGGTTAGGATAATATTCACAGTAAGTTACGTGTTGAATTACTGTTTCGCTAAGTTCATTACTTGAGTCTGTGTTCGGTAATGTTTACCTTACGTTTCAGTTACTGAGAGAGTTTTAATCTGTGTATGAGTCGGTACTCTTTAAGTGAACTGTTATGTGAGTAAGGCTGGCAAGAAAGAGCCAGAGTTTTCTGTTAGTAAGTTGGGTTAGCAGAGTTGTTTACAGTCTAACGTGAGAAGTAAGTTTGTGGGAAAATTAAGTACAGGGCCTCTGCTTAGCAGACCCCTTCCACTCCCAAGAACCCGAATAGAGATTAAACGTGATTCTAATGGCAAGCGACGTTTAACACTCACTAATGCTTTGTTTTTTGCTTTTCTTCATGTTGTTGAGCTCGTTCTTGAGTTGCATCCTCCGAGACTTTGTTGAGGTAGCATACACCTTCTCCAATGCTCCCCAAACTTCCTTGGCTGTTTCTAAGCTTTGCACATGACCAATCATAGTGTTAGAAATAACTTGTGAGATGAGTAACATCACCCTTCGATTCCTCTCTTCCCAATCAACAAATTGTCTCCTTTGTGTCGGAGTAATGTTGGGATCTTGAAGGTCCACCGGTTGTGGATCATCTCGAGTGACTAGACTCCATAAACCTTTACCTTTAAGGTAATTTGTCATTCTATACCTCCAAGACTAAAAATTGTCTTTGTCTAACTTCTCAACTTGTCCTAAATCAGCCATTGAAACCTTCTAAGATTGAAGTTTACCTCAAGTATGTTGTGGCACTCTTCCTTGACTTTATGAGGCTACCCCTTGATTTTTAGCTTCTTCTTTGCTTCAGTTAAGTTCCAATGCTTTGCCTCTTCAAAGTCCAATGCTAGTGTAGAAGACCTCCTCAGGATCAAAGCTTTTGCAAACAGCTCAAACTTAAATGCAAACTGGTACCAATTGAAAACTCCAATGAACTTGACACTTTGGTCACTTAAACTAGACACTTATAGCTTTCAAATGAGCTATCAAACACTCAATTTGGAGTAGTTTTGAGTTGGTAACACTTTGCCTTAAAAGAGGCTACTTGTCCATTGAGTTAAGCTGAAAACTAGACTTCACTAAAACCTGAATAACTCTTAGAACAGAAATAATTTCATTAATCTATTCTAGACAAAGAACGTAATTAAGATAAGATTTCCAACGGATGTTTAAAATCTAAAATTGGATGCACATATTGAGAGATATGACTCTCACAAGTAGACTACCCAGATATGGGTATGCGACTGGACATACTCTTGAGAGATATGACTCTCACAAGTACACTACCCAGATATGGGTATGCGGCGGGACATACTCTATGAGAGTGAACTGAATGAAATAACTCAAACCAAATGAACTAGCTACAAGGGGACTTCCATGCCTTCTTCCTCTATTCTTGAGTGGCTTCCCTTTCCTCTTTTATAGCCAAGTGACCAAAAACTCTCATGATGAGTTTGAGAGTTCTTCTCCATAACTTCTCCACTACTTTGGACAACCACTCCTCTTATAGTTCAGTTTTTTTATTTGATTCTCTTTTGATTGATTCTCTTTTGGCCGCCACTACTTGCTGAAGTAAATTCTTATATTTTTCGTTTTTGTATTTTCATTCTATTTCAAGAAAATTCTTTTTGCAAAAATATATATGACCTTACTTCTTTCTTTCTAACAATAATCAATACCATGGGTTTGAGAAAACCCTATAGCAACTAACCTTGCTTTTTGTCTATTTATACTTCCATCTGGATTCCTCTTGATTTGTTATATCCATCAAGATCCAATTACCTTCATAGATGGCTTCCTACGTACAACCACCCAAGTGTCATTCTCCCTCAAGGCTTCCATTTCTTCATTTATTGCATATCTCCAAGCTTTCTTGCTTTGTCGTTCTTCAAATGTGGTACGTTCTTCATTGGTTAAATCCTTTGCAATGTAGATTGAGTGCTTGGAGACCAAAGAAGTATCATAACCATACCTCTCTTGTTTCATCTTCGCCCTTGAAGACCTTCTAAGTGGTTGATTTGAGCTCTCAGGTCCATATCTAGCATCTTGCATCTTTGTTTTACCTTTGATCTTTCATAGCTTTAGTGTTTCCAAATCTTCTAGGTCAATATCTAAATCACTTTCATCAGTTTGCTTTGGCTCCTTTGGTGGAATTGATGGAAAATCTTCATTCAAGTCATAAGGCATCTTCACTTTCCTATCATCATCAAAGCATGATTTGTTCTCATCAAGAATTACATCTCTACTCATAGAAAACCCTTTATTAGTTGGATTGTATAATCTATATCCTTTTTGGTTTTGGTCATAACCAATAAATATGCACTTCTCTGCCTTGGGATTGAGTTTCCCTCTTACTTGAGAACGAATGTGAGCATAGGGTAAGCATCCAAAGATTTTACAATGCTATAGACTAGGTCTTCTTCCATTCCACACTTCATATGGAGTCGTTCCATCTAGTGACTTAGACAGAATTCTATTTATGAGATATGTGGTTGTAGACATAGCCTCTGCCCATAGGTAGTTTGGCAATCCCTTTTCATTGAGCATGGACCTTGTGGCTTCAACAATATCTTTGTTTCTCCTCTCTAATACACCATTGCGTTTGGGTGTATAGCTTGTAGTGAGTTCCCTTTTAATGCCTCTTTCATGAAATTAGGCATCAAATTCAATAGAGAATTATTCTCTTCCACAATCAGATCTGAGTCTTTTCAAAGTATCTACCTGTCTGGTTTTCAACAAGAGCAACATACTTCTTAAAGAAATTAAAAACTTCATCCTTGTGCTTGATGAAAAACAGAATGGTCCACCTCCTTCAATCATCTATAAAAGACACATAATATCTTGAGTGTCATAATATCTATGAGAGTTTGAGATCCATAGCTAAATAAAGCTATGTTCTTTGTATCTTCCACTTCAAAAGTGAAAAGCCTTCCTTTCTTTTCTCATTTTGCAATCCTTCTAAAGCCTTGATCATATGCTCCAAATTGGTTGAATCTTACCTGCAATCCCTTTTCAACAATCCACCCAACATTTATTAAATTTTTGGTAATTGTAGGGAGGACTTTGCTTGAGAGGTTCATGTTCCCATCTCATGTCTTCACATTACCTATCTTTTCCACTCACTTGTTTGTATCATATCCTATTTTCACTTCATGTTTCTTGTGAGGATCTTTCACATTAGAAAGTAGAGCCATATTTCTTGCTACATGATTTGAGAATCCCGAATCAATGTAAAAGATGTGATCATCATCGTTACCCTTCTTCATTAATAGATTCATAATCAGTAATGAATCTTCTTGACTTTGGTCCCCTCCATAGTTATTGTAACTTTTCTTCCTATATGGACACTTTGATAGTTGTTGTTGTTGTTTTAATTGTTGTTGTAGTTGTTGTTGTAGCATCCATTGTATCTGCCTCTATTGATTCCATATCCACCTCTAGTGAATTCTCTTCCTCTTGAGTTCCTCCAGTTCTTGAAACATTTTTCACTAATATGATTAAATAATCCACATATATTGCAAGGTTGAGATGATTGGAATCTCCCTCTACCTTGCTTTCCACCTTTGCCTCTTTCTCTAGCTCTTCCCCTACATGCAAAGTTTGCTTGGAAAGAGCTACCTTCATCTTCATTCTTCTTATTCTTGACTTGTCCTTGACCTTAGCTTTATGAGAATATAAGGCAGAAGTTTTATTACCTCTTGAGAACTCACCACCTTTGCTAATCTTTCCTTCATGAGTGAAGAGTTGGCCCATGAGTGCGTTAAGGTTGGGTACATGCATATCCATGTAAAAATCCATGGCTATTGTGAAGGACTCCCACTTGTCATCTCCTTTGATTCCATTTATGATTTGTCTAATCATTTATTCCTATTCAATTACCTCTCCAATGCTTCCAAGTTGATCTGAAATCTCCTTCACCTTTGTGACATAATCAGTCACACTTTGCTTGGGGCTTTTCTTCATTGTTGTGAACTCCATCCACAATTCGTTCTTCCTTGCTTGAGTGTTGGGAGAGAAGAAAGAAGGAAGTGCTTTCCAAGTCTCTCCTGATGTCTTGCATCCCTTGACATGAGGTAAAAGAGAATCAGAGATTGGGTTTAGAATAGAGGACCTTGCAAGTGCATCCTTTGAATACCAATTTGAAAGGCTTTCCTCTTCTTCTGTGATGGTTGCCCTTTGTTCCTCATGGTTGGCATAGCGTGATCTATAGATGTGTATCCGAATAGTTTCATCCCTTGAAGATAAGCCTCCATCCTTAGAGACCATGCTGGGTAGTTGTTTCTATCCTTTCCATTGTTGATGGAAATCATTCTTCCATGTTGATTGACTATGCTCTGATACCACTGTGAAGAGGGATGGTGGATTCAATCTGAAGATGAGTTGGTGCTGCTACAACCCGCTTCACACTAGCCAACTGAGACTTGAGAGTTGGTTAATAAACCCTTTGAGCTTTGTAGATCCATAGAAGAAAAATCGCGCAAGTTTTTTTGAACACGTATCTCAAAATTTTGAGTCAAGAAAGACTAGCAGTAGAATGAGAAGCTACCAAAACTTGCTATTTTTTGTACATACACTTGATAGAGAAGATGAGCAATGCTCTCAACCTGGTAGGAAATAGAAAAAATTATTTTGAAGATAGAAAATAGACTTACAGAGCATGCTAATCCAAGTTAAAACACATCAATCGATGAACTCAACACTAAAAACAAGGTTTAACAAAATCTTGAACACTCCCACAATTTTCAAGACTCTTCAAAGGTTCGACTAGTGAGGAGAAAGAGAAAGATTTCTCACAAATGGTAAATCCAAGGAAGAAGAATTTTGTGACATAAACTAGACTTGAAGAGCAATTCAATGCACTTTAAAACACTATAAAAGGTTATGTATAGCCCAAAATATGAGCCTCTGAAGTTACTATTCTAAGTGAGTATAATAGAGACTAAAATAGAGAAGAAGTAAATGATGAGTGTATTGATTCACATATAATTACAACCACATTGGCAATGAATCCTTGCACAATGAAAGTAGAATGATAGAGCTATGGAGTAAGATTTTCAAGCTCAACAAATGAACATAAAGTGGGCATGAATCAAGCTCTCTTTTGGTGACTTCCTTCTTGCTCTTTTTATAGCTACTTTGGAGGTAGTTTTGAATTTGAATCCAAATAACTTCACCTAAAAGTGATGGTAAGAATTAGGAGATATCTCTTAGTAGATCAATTGGTGGTTTTAGGTAGTTAGAGCCACAAATTTCCATTTTACATCATGGATGACTGAAGCCATTCTTTCTTTCATAATTACAAGAGATATAATATACTCCTTTACAAGAGCTGTTCATATGTCTTTACATATGACTTCAATGATCATAAATCAAATCATATGAAGCATGTAGGCTTGGGTAAATGCACCAACACGCTCGGTAATGATACTCTTCCGCTGGGCTTAGTAATTGCCCACAACTCTTGCATACTACCTCACTCTTCCAAGTCCTCCCTTTGTGCTTTGCTTTCTTTCTTTCTGAATCTCTCCCACATTCTTGAAAATATGCATCAGTAATAAACTTGAACATTCACCTTAACGAAGAAAATGATGCATCATCCACATAAGTATGCCTTACACTCACACCTCACGTTATTAGCATCTTGTACTTGTAACTCCCTTTTTCTTATCTATTTTCCAGGAGAGGTTACGGGTGCAATGTCGTTTGGGTCCACATGCTCATCAAGGGGACAATGGAAATGATAGCGTAGGTTTTGTAGTCCACTTTTATCAAAGGATCCATATTCTCTGACATGTGTAGTACAAATTCGTCGTTTTTGATAAATTTGATACTTGCACTGAGTGTAAGGAAATGCCATTCTCTCCTCCAGATCCAAACTAGCCATTTGATACAATATGGCCATTTTAGAACATTTGATTTTTCTTATTAGACCTAAAAACCATAATCTTAAAGACTTAAACTTGAATTATATATAGATTTAATTATATATTCTAATTTTTTAGTTTCATGTTTTTACTAAATTTGTATATTAAATGATATATATTTAATTGGAATACTGGCTATTTTCATATTTATATATCTATACTTAAATCCATTTTTTTATAGATCTAATTATATATTCTAATTTTTTATTTTCTTTTTCTTATATATATTTAATTTAATTAATTTTTTATATATTTGATTGTATATATTTAATTATAGATATTTAATCATATATATATATATATATATGTATATATATATCTATTTATTTATTTATACTAAAGACCTAACAAAACCTAAAACCCTACTAAGCCTAAAGACCTAGACCTAAAACATGTATATGTGTGTATGCATGCGTATATGTATATGTATGTGTACATACATTATGTGTGTATATGTGTATGTGTGTATGCATGTGTAAACAACATAGAAACCATGACCCTATTTTTATATATTTAATGTGACAAAAAAACCCCCAAAATCGTAATTTTTATATATTTAATTATATATATTTAAATGAAACACCAGCTATTCTTATATTTGTTTATCTATAATAAAATCCAATTTTTCTTTATATAGATGTATATGTGTATGTATGTATATGCACGTGTGTTTGTAATATGGTAAAATCCTAAACTCCTAGTTTATATATATATATATTAAACTCCTAAAAAGACCTATTTTCTATATATCATAAAAAACCTAAAAACTTTACAACCCTAATCCTATGTGTGTGTGTATATGCATGTTTGTTTGTAATATGAATATATATATATATATATATATATATATATATATATATGTATATATATATATATATATATATATATATATATATATATATATATATATATATATATATATATATATATATATATATATATATATATATATATATATATATATATATGTTATGTATGTACATAATATATGTATGTAGTAAATATGTGTATATGTGCATATGCCTATATATGTTATGCATGTGTAAAAACCCTAGTAAAACCCTAATCGTAAAGACCTAGACCTAAAACATGTATATGTGTGTATGCATGTATATATATATATATATATATATATATATATATATATATATATATATATATATATATATATATATATATATATATATATATATATGTATGTATGTATGTGTATACGTGTATATATATGTGTGTATGCATGTGTAAATAACCTAAAAAATCCTATATATATATATATATATAATTTGATAAAACATTTAAAATCCTATTTTATTCAAAACACTAGCCATTTTCATATTTATTTATTGACACTAAAATCCTGTTTTTTATATATATATAATTAAAGATTCTATTTTTTTTCTTTTTTAGTAATATATATTTAATTTAATTAAAAAACAATAAATCCCTATTTTTAAATATTTAATTATAAGTGTGTGTGTGTGTGTGTGTATGTATGCATATGTATCTATATGCATGTGTGTATATATGTGTGTCTATGTGTGTGTGTATATATATGTGTGTGTATGTATGCATGTGTGTATATGTGTGTGTGTATGTATGCATGTGTGTATGTATGCATGTGTGTATATACGTGTGTGTGCATGTATGTATGTGTGTGTTTGTGTGTGTATGTATGTGTGTGTGTGTATGTATGCATGTGTGTATATGACTGTGTGTATGTATGCATGTGTGTATATGTGTGTGTATGTATGTGTGTGTATATGTGTGCGTATATGTGTGTGTATGTGTGTATATGTATCCATGTGTGTATGTGTGTGTGTATGTATGCATGTGTGTACATGTGTATGTGTGTGTATGTATATGTGTATGTATGTATGCATGCATGCATGTGTGTATATGTATGTATGCATATGTATGTGTATGCATGGGTATATATATGTGTGTATGTATGCATGTGTGTACAAGTGTGTGTGTGTATGTATGCATGCATGTGTGTATATGTGTGTATGTATGTATGCATATGTAGGTGTATGTGTGTATATGGGTGTGTGTATGTATGCATGTGTGTATATGTGGGTGTGTGTATGTATGCATGTGTGTATGTGTGTGTGTATGTATGCACATGTGTATATGTGTGTGTGTATGTATGCATGCATGTGTGTATATGTGTGTATGTGTGTGTGTGTATGTATCCATGTGTGTATGTATTTCTATCTCTCTCTCTCTTTATCTCTCTCTATCTTTCTCTCTTTCATCTCTCTTTATCTCTCTCTATCTTTTTGTCCTTCATGTCTCTTTATTTCTCTCTCTATCTTCCTCTCTTTTATCTCTCTTTATCTCTCTCTCTATCTTTCACTAGATTTCTCTCTCTCTATCAGTAGAGAATACAACAATCACTTACAAGTATGTACCTCTTTTGTATCATTGTCTTCAAAGCCTAACATATGTCGTCTCGTGTCAAATTTCAAAGAATTGATGCCAAAAAATGCCTACAAAATCAAAAAGAAGAGAAATGATAAAACATAAAGCATAGAGAAAGAAAAAGGGTAAGAGTACACACACCACTTACCAAGATGTGAGATTTAGAGAGAGAGAGAGTGTGCGTGTAGAGAGAGAGAGATATATGTGTGTGTGCACAAGACAATGCGTGTCACAATTTGGTTCATGCATGCAAGTTCAACAGAAGCAAGTAGTACTCAGGGTAACGGACATGCAAAATGTTAAGTTTTGCTCTCGGGTCCCAATATGTTTAAAACATGGCACTGCTATAGGCATTGGTAAAAGCCTCGATATGAGCATCGGTAATTTCCAGTAAATTACCCATGCCTATACCGATGCTCATACGGATGCCTATACTAGCGCTTGTACTGGTGCCCATATGGATGGCCACAAAGCATCCCCACAATCCATTTTAAATGGTGATAATGATGGTCAAATGACCATTGGTATGCCTAATTGCATTTTTCAAATGTTCATACAAACATCGAGCATGACCATCAGTATAGGCAGCATCAGTATGCCCCTCATATGTTGTAGTGATTATCAATCACATTTATTCCAAGCTAGATAAAAGTCGAAGAAGAGGCTACCTCATCTTCAAGAAGAGCCCGGATTCCTATTTCTGTTCAACAAGAGGTCAGTGAAGAAGAAGGAACCACTTCATCATTAGGAGTTAGCGGTACTACTGTCAGATTACGTCCTAGAGAAGAGCAATCTAGATGGGATTCAAGGATGCAATAGCACATTCATATATTTTTATCACAGTCAAGAGGAATACTATACCTTGAATGAGGTCTTGCAAAAGCTATCGTTAGGGTTGATTGGAGTTAGAGAATCTCTATCAGAGCAGAAACCTTGCTAGGAATGTTTATCTAAGGAAACAACTAGCCAACACAAGGATGAAAGTTGGTGAATCAATTCAATCACATATTTTGAAGCTCAAAGATTTGCGAGATCCGTTATGAAATGTTTGAGTTACAAATTCCAAATCAAGAGATGGTAAGTACACTTCTACACTCACTTCCACCTACATATCATGTTTCTGTTACTTCTTTATCTCTCTGTAAAAGAGATAGAGAACTTCCATTTGAAGAGAAACTATTCCTATTACTTCAAGATCGAGATGAACAAAAGAGTATGGAAGAGAATGATGAAGCCATGTTATCATCATTGAAGGGAAAGAAGAAGGAGACAAAGAAGGAGAATAAGAGTCTGCAATCTATGAAGTAAGGTAAGTTTTCTAATCCTTAGTGTTCCGGCACTACCCTTAATGCTTCCTCTTCACCTAAAGAAAAGTCTTCGATTACATCTAGTTCAAAGAAATGATTATACCATTACTATACGAAAATAGGTCATCTCATAGAAGAATGCAAAACAAGGATTTTCAATGAGAAGAAGAAAGCATCAAGCAATAGTGGTGAAAATGATCCAAAACCTAAAACTTAAAAGGTATATCCATATGAATCTTTTACTATGGAAGAAATAGCTTTTGATCGAGGAGCATTAAATGCAATCATAGATAATCCTTGGATTTTTTATTCAAGAACTACTAAGCATATGAGAGGTTGCAGAAAGGCATTTTCTTCCCTTTCTAACTCTTCAATTAGAAGCTGACCATTGCAAATGCTCAAGATCTAGATGTCCTTGGTGTTGGAGAAGTGAACCTAAAGTCAAGAGCAAGTGGAAATATCACAGGTTCTAATGTTCTTTATCTTACAAACATGAAGAAGAATTTACTCTCTATCTCTACTTTCTTGTTAAATAGTTATAAGTTTATTTTCAAAAATTATTCATGTTAGATCCTCTCACCTATGAGGATCATCATATAATTTAAGCTGAAAACAAAAGTGGCATGTTTGTATTATCCAAAGTAATTCATGTTAATGTTCCTAGGTCTACCACACCTATGGAGAACATGAAGTTATGGCATGCTAGATTTGGTCATATCAGTTATGTAGCTCTTAAGCATATCAAAGATCAAGCTATGGTGGAGAGTTTACCTACTTTTCCTTTACCAGATGATGTAGAATCATGTGAAGGATGTCTTGAAGGAAAGCTTCACAAAATACCTTTCACAAAGCATGGATAATCATGGCCATAAGAAAGTTGTAGATGATACACTCAGATATGAATGGTCCGATGAGAACATATTCTATTCAAGGTTTTAGGTACTTTGTTATGTTTATTGTTGAATTCTCAAGATGTTCTTGGATTTATACTCTTAAAGTGATGTCAAAGGTTTTTCCTACTTTGAAAAAGTTTATAGCTATGGTTGAAATTGAAATTCAATCAAAGATCCATATTTTGAGAGGTGATAGAGAAGGAGAGTACATGTCTAAAGAATTTAATTCTTTTCTCAGAGACAAAGGTATCTCTTATCAACTCACTATTTCTTACACTCCAAAACAGAATGGTGTTGCAGAGAGAAAGAATAGGATACTTGTTGAGATGATGTGTAGTATGATGTCATCCAAAAATCGTACTCCCAACTTTTGGTTTGATGCAGTACATATAGGTAATCACATTTTGAATAGGTCTTCGACAAAAGCTTTAAAGATCATTACACCTTATGAAGCTTATCATTGGAAGACGCCCAATGTGAGTTACTCTAAAGTTTTTGATTCCCCAGCTTATGTTCACATTGAGAAGAAAGATTGTGCTAAGCTTGATGTAAAATCCATTTAAGCTATCTTTATAGGTTATGCAATTCAAAGAAAGGGATACAAATTTTATGTCTCAAATACAGGTGATATCCTACTCTCAATCAATGCATATATTGTAGAAAGTCACATTTATTATAAGAAGAAAGAAAGTCCAAATTTCATAAAAGGAGATGGCAATCCATTTTTTAGAAGGAATTTGGATTCTTAAATTCAGCCATACAAGAGGATGATGAACCTTCTAAAACCCTAAGAGATGTAGGTGAAGAAGAATTTCATTACCTACATTAATACCTAGTCCATCATCAGTACCTCTTAAAGTTCCAACTTATGAAGTTGGAGAAGGTTCGAGAGTTCCAAAAGAAAGAGATATTGAAGAACCATAAAAGATTCCACCACTTTTAAAGGATATGCTAAAGTGGTTATATCAAACCTGGAAGGATAGTGGTATGAACGAACACACTAGAAGAACTAGAATTCATATGAGATTCATAATATTTTAGCTCTTACCGAAGATGTAAATGAGCCAGCTCATGTTCAAGATGCACAACATAGTCTGATATGGAAGAAATCTATGCAAGAATACATTGATTTTATTCATAAGAATCAAACATGGAAGCTTTGTGAGTTACCAAAAGGCAAGAAAGATATTGTTATTAAGTGGATCTTAAAAATCAAAAGAAAAGTAGATGGTACCATAGACATGTATAAAGCAAGATTAGTTGTCAAAGGTTATGCACAAAAGAAAGGTATTTACTTTGATGAGATCGTTGCACCTGCATCTAGGATGATACTAGTTAGGACAATACTTTCTGTAGCTGCAATCTTTGGTTGGAAAGTATACCAGTTAGATATCAAATTTGCATTTCTTAATGGTGATCTCCATGAAGATGTTTATGTGAACCAGCGAAAATGTCTTAAAGAAACACGTAAACATCATTTAGTGTGCAAGCTTATCCATGCTTTGTATGGACTAAAGCAAGCACCAAGACCTTAATGGTGATCTCCATGAAGATGCTTTTGTGAAGCAGCCACAACGTTTTAAAGAAACATGTAAACATCATTTAGTATGCAAGCTTATCCAAGCTTTGTATAGACTAAAGCAAGCACCAAGACCTTGGTATGAGAGAATACATGTTTATCTTCTATCTATTGGTTTTGAAAACTTAGATGTAGATCCCTCTCTTTATGTGAAAGTTAAAAAGAATGTTTTGATTATTGTTATTATGATATATGTTGATGATATGATCATGACATGTCCTAAGGATTCAGACCCTTAATATTTTAATGTAGAACTTAATCATACATTTGATGTAAATGATTTAGGTATTTTGCATTATTATCTTCAGATTGAGCTCAAGTACAGAGATGAGTGTAGCTACATGACACAATAAAAATTCATTGAGAAATCGTTGGAAAGGTTTGAGATGATAGATTCCAAGCCTCTACAGATACCTATGGAAGTCAATGTATTATTATAGTCGGAAGCAGACACAAAACCATTTGTTGCTACATTATATAGTCAAGTAGTTGGTTGCTTGATATACCTATGTAATACATGCTCATACTCAATTTGGTGTTTCTCAAATATTCAAATTCATGCACACTCATCTCAGGATTTAGTGGAAATCTCTTAAGACATATTTGCAAACATCAGAAGTTTTGTAGATGATTGAACCTTGTACCATTGTGACAATAACGGGAGGATTATTGGAGTCAATGTCTAAATAGGTTCCAACATCCTTAGTAGCTACAACAAATGATATCTTCTTAACTAATTTCTCTACAACCAAATGGCATCACACGATAGATACGCCAAATGTCTCTCATGCTGTCTACCTGGGTTCAAGTATCATAGGGCTCAAATCGAAGGTGGTGACAGCATAGAGGCATGTTTTTGTTTGGAAAATCAAACGTAGATTTTTACTACATTGCCATTCTTGCAATAGATTTTCTGAGGAGATTTTTTCAATAATGATCATTAATTTGTGTACTTCAAAGCTATAGAACAAGGCCTTGAGATTAGTTGTGAGATATCTTCTCAAGGAGCCTTCTCAAGTGCTCAACATGAGGAGGAGATCTTGGAGGCCCTCTTGGAGGGAGATTTTCACATTGTTCGAGGAGGTGTGCTCTACATCTCGAGACATCTAGAGGAGTTCATGTCAGCAACATACTGTGAGTAACAAATCTAGATTTGTCCCCACTTGTTCATTCACTAGTTTCTTATTTAGATTGATCAAAATTTGGGTTTGCTATAAAACAGCTCTAAATTGTTCATATTCTCCATACACTCTCACACACACTCCATACCTCTTAGGCACACAATCTCTTGTATCTAGTTCCTATTTCTTCCTAGATTGAGATATTGTCAATTTGTATCATATTCAAACATTGTAATTTGACATTGGAATATAGATAGTGTAGGTGATCCTCATAGCTTACTGTTACACATAAAATTTTGCCTATTTAAGTACCTAAAACCCGTTACTATCATAAAAGCATAAAGGACCTAATAGACCACATATATAGCATCATTGTAATATAAGGAGTCACTTGTATATTATTTATAACATAATATCTTTTGTTGTTCTTCTCAAGAAAAAATATGAGAGCCATGTGTGAACCCTCTCTCTCTCTCAATGGTTGCATGTGAAATCTAATTGTTTCATATGAAATCTATCTCCACCATGAAATTTCAATGTATGTATGCATGTGTGTGTGATGCGTATGTATATATGTGTTTATATGCATGCATGCATATTTGTATGCATGAATGTATGTATGTGTGCATCTATCTGTATGAATGTGTGTATGTATGTATGGATGTTTCTGGTATATGTGCATATGTGTGTGAATCAATGTGTATGAGCATGTGTTTATCTATGCATGCACACACGTGTGTGTGTGTATGAATGTGTTTATGTATGTGTGCATGTATGTATGCACATGAATGTATGGATGTGTGTGATGTGCATGTACATATATGCATGTTTATGTGGCATGTCCATGTTTGTGTGACATATTCATGTGTGTGTGTGTGCATGCATGTATGCATGTGTGTGTATTCATGATTTTGTGGTGTATGTACATGTGTGCATATGTGTCTATCTATGGATGCATGTATGCATGCATGTGTGATGCGTTTGCATGTATGTTCATGTGTGTTTGATATATGTGTTTATGTGCATCCATTTACATACGGGTGTATGCATGCATGTACACATGTATTAGAATCAAGAAATTCTGGAGAGGAGATTTTTGAAATACACCCTAAGAGGGAGGAGGCAATGAGTTTGATTCCCCTTGGATTCAACAATTGGTATGAGCACCTAGAAAGTAATCATATGCACTTTGTGTAGATTCCACAAGGCTAATGGAGACCCGATGGCCTGAAGAGAATATGTTTGGGAAATTTCTATCTAAAACGGTACGAAAATGTAGCACCCTTTGATTTACAAAGTTATCCTAATAAACACAAGAGTCTATCTCTCAATATTTACGTCAAAACTAGATGTATAAGGTATACCTAGAAAGCTCTTGGAATGAAATTTCCAATAGAAGAAGTAGATTGAGATTGCAAGATATCTAGAAAGGGTAAGAACCACAATAAAGATAGAGAGGTTGAGAAGAAGGGCTGGAGACACCAATGTTTCCAACAAGAAGGTTCAAGACACCAAGTTTGAGAGCAAGGGTTCAAATATTAATGGTTGATAGAAAGAACTTTCAAGAAAGTTTGTAGCTGGGAGGACATAAATTCATAGGAAGATTAGGGACTGATCATTGACGACAATGATCTATAGAAGGGGAAAAGAGTGTTAGACTCAAGAAATACGATGCACAAGATTGTTGAATCACACCCTAAGAGGATGGATTGGGAAGTAATCCTCAATCATGGATTTTGGGGGAACTGGTTAGCCCATCATACTCCTAGATGATAGGTCATGAGTTCAATTCCCCTTGGATAAAAGAATGTGACTATAGAAGCATGTGTTAATGGATATATATGTGCACATGTGTGTGTGTGGTGTATGTATGTAAATATGTATGCATGTATGTATGTATGTGAATGTGTGTGCGATATAACCATGTATGAGTATGCATGCATGTATACATGTGTCTATGTGTGCATGTGTGTGATGTGTCTCTATGCATGTGGTGTGCATGCATGTGTTTATGATGTGTAGACATGTATGTGGATGTGTATGGGAATACATGCATGTGTGTATGTATGTATGCATGTGTGTGTGTGGAAGTATATATTCACATATGTTGCAAATGTGCATGTGTTCATATATGCATGTGTTCATATATGCATGTGTTCATATATGCATGTGTGCATATGTATATATGTAAATATGTGTGTGTGTATGCACATGTATATCTATGCATGTGTGTCTATCTGTGTGGGTTGTGTGATGTCTATGTATGTATGTGTATGCATGTTTAGTGTATGTCTCTGTATGCATGGGTGTGATATGTATGTATGTATGTATGTGCATGGGTGCAATATATACTTTTATGTGTAAGCATCTCCTTATGCATCTATGTATGTGTGCATGTATGTGTGTGACATATATCCATGTGTGTGTATATATTTATGTTTGTATGTAGGCATGCGTAAATGGAGATGTGTATGTATGCACACATATTGTCTCTCTCTCTCTCTCTCGTTCTACTACCTGTGTGTGGATGCTTCATTATAGAATGCATGGCCTTCACAATGTTTTTAGGGAAATTCATTTTTTTTCTCTTATTCCCTTAAGATCACTTATTCAATGCTTTTGCATTGCATGCAGTTTGCGAGTTTCATGAAACATGTCTCTAGAAGCTTTTAAAAAATAATGTTAAGCATCACTTACTTATAAAGTAAAAGGAAAACATTATATCTAAGAGTATGATTGATTTCATATTTTTATAGATTTACGTACATGGATCATTATAATTTTGAGGTGAAGAATTTTGGAAACTTATTCACAACTTAAAGGAAGTGATTATTGTTTAAAGAGAAAAATGAAAGTAGAATATTTTAGTAAGAATGAATCATCGATTGGGTTTGTGAAAAAATTCCTCTCTTATCTATATGTTGCTTTGATGCACCCTTTATGTTTTGTCCTCCTTTCATCTCCTCCCTCCTGAAGGATTTCGGTGCTTCAACTTCCATTGTTGAAGGTTTCTTCATCATGTAGGGCTCGCCTGATGGTATTATGGAGTCCCCTCTAATGGATAAGGAATGGGTCTCCACATTCATGATGGGATATCAAGGCATTTTCAAGACTTTCATGGATGCTATATACACCACATACTCCTTGATAAATTCTTTCTTTCATTAGATGGAAGAATATTGCTAAGGTAGCTTCATCCTTGATTGGTCCTTGTGACAAAGCAAATAATTTTTTTTTAAAGATGATTTCAATCAAGTGAATGTGGAATGAGAATTTGGAAATGAGGACTCAAATATTTTCATTAATAGCTCATGATTTGTGTTCTAATAGGATCGACCGTCAGAACGAGTGATTATTGATCTCTCTAAGGGACTAGGAGCCAACATAGGGGACTTTTAGAAGCTTCAAATAGTAATTGGAGATCATATGTTTTATTGCTAAATAACATGCAATATCTCCCTGATTATTTATGTTTCTAGATCTTACAAACACACATACACATAGAGTGTTAGCGTTAGTGTCCATGTGAAAGGGCAAATGGCCAGTGGACACTTCTTTGTATACATTCTTTTATAAAACATATAGTGGCCTGGTCAGTCATAGACTATAAATTTGAGCGCATTTGTAAGACCTAAGAAATCTCTCTTCCTGCTCCCTGTGTATTGTGTTTTTCTACATATTTTGCAGTCTCTGTGTGGAGTACCGTGTGCAACCTTAGGAGCTCCGTTTTCTACTCTAAGGATATTCTCATAGATTCCACGAGAAGGAGAGCACATTGTGCTCCATTGCCATCCAAATACTTCATTGGTATCAGAGGACTTCGATGCAAAAGATTTTTTCTTTTTCTGCAAGCAAAGCAAGCCCACCTCCTCCGCTTTCTCCATGGCTTATGACTAAGGCGGTGACCAAGGCATAGACCTTGGCATACCTTGTCATCCGAGTCACCGAATTCACCGTTGGCACCGTTCATTGCGTGCGAGGGAGGATCTCAATGATCAAGGAATATAGAGGTTCCCGGTACTTCTCGAGAGGTCACCCATCCTAGTATGGTTCCCATCGGAGCTCGCTTAACCATGGCAATCTCTTGCCACTAGGCTACACTCTTGTGGTGTTTGAAGAAGGCAAAAGACTAAGGTTGACATTACCTTGAACATGTTTTGGTCCCTCAAAGCTTCATTCTTTGCTTTCAAAGCCTATTTTTGAAGCATTTTTGGGTGTCTTTTGGAGCCGTTTTTGAGTACTTTTGCACATAGTTCTCTTCACACAGGTCCAAGAACATCAAGAAGAGTGTTCTTTCTACTTCTCTGAAAATAAATATCAACCTTTGGGGCTGTGTTTTCAGCCACACTCATAAAACTATAGGTTTCTTAAAAGGTTTAAGTTTTGGTGGGACCATCCGCTGCAAATTTATGCAAGTTTTTGAGCCTAAAACATTAGAGTTGAAAGACACTTGTAGGTGTTATTGGCTAGTTTTTGGGTTCTGCATTTAGTCTTTTAGTTTCATTTTACCAGATGTATTGAACACATACACACCGTGTATTCTTCTGTGGATTCCGCTTATGTACATCCATGTGGTCATTGATATAGCAGTTACATTCTTTGCATAAAGCCTTTTATGTTTGATAAAGAGGGTTGTGGTGAGGTTTTCCTAACTAGGAGACTGTCAGATGTCGGGGTCTCTTTGGTGATGCAGGTGGAAGACTTACCTAGCCTCTCCATAGGAGATGTATGATAGTTGTTCATAGGTGCTCGATTAGTCTAGTTGGCTTCTATTGGGTAACTGATTATATGTAGTGGAATCAATGATTCACTATGCAAGCAAACATGTCAACACTTGTAGTTGTATGATATTTTGACACTGGTCGTATGCTCATTTTGTAGAGGATACTATACAGTGATTGATTTACTCCTTGATACACTCATTCATTGGTGTTGTGACTCTTCTAGCTCCATTATCATTCTATTCTGTTCTTTATAGTCATGGCATCAAAGGTCTCAGTCACATCTAGTGGATCAAAATCTAGTGGATCAGAATCCAAAAATTTGATGGGACAAACTTTGCTCTATGAGAGAATCAGATTAAAGATATGTTGATTCAAAGGAGGCAATGGAAGCTAGTAAATGGAATTTCAAAGAAGCGTGCTGACATGGATGAAGATGATTGGGGTGAGTTAGATGCAATGGCTAGGTCTATCATTCACTTGCACCTGGCAGATAATGTTTACTTTACAGTATTAGACTATAAAAGTGCAGAGGAGCTTTGGAAGAAGGTATGCAATACATATAAAAAAGAGATGCCATCAAATAAAGTCTATCTGATGAGAAAATTATATGACCTTCGTATGAAGGACACTAATAGTGTTGTTGCTCATATAAATGAGTTTGATGCTATATTCTCTCAATTACATGCTCAAAAAATGGATATGGATAATGAAATGAAAGTAGTATTGTTGTTATGTACCTTTCCATCATCATGGGATATATTTTGCACAGCTATTAGCAATAGTGCACCTAGTTGTAATCTCTTCTATGATGACATATGTGGAGCACTCTTGAGTGAGGAGATTTGTAGAAAATCTATGATTGGCACTGAGAGTGGTGATGCATATAATGTTCATGATTCTTAACAAGTAAAGAATCAACAATGTGATAGGAGCAAGAACAAGGAAAAGAATGATCAACACAATAAGAGTAGAAGTAAATCAAGGAAGAGGGATATCTAATGCAATTACTGTCACAAGAAAGGACACATGAAGAAAGATTGTTATGCATTAAAGAATGCTAAAGGTAAAGGACAAGATATTGATGGGCATGTTAAAAAGTTACTCGCACCATCTACTTTGCTTGCGAAGATTGAAGAAATTAATGTTATTTCTGATGATGCTCATGTGTTGACACTTGATAGTATTGTGCCACCTCAGGCTCTTATGGCTGATTCTCTTTCACACACCTGGACCCTAAATTCTAGTGCTTAATTCCATGTGATACCATAGAGAGAATAGTTCTCTAATTATGCAACAAAATCTTTTGGTACTGTGCGACTTGGTGACTCTTACCAGTGTGATGTTGTGGGGATTGGAGATGTGCTTGTGTAGTTCATTGATGGTTCAAAATTTACTATGCATAATGTATTCCATGTACCTTAGTTATTATGTAGTTTCATGTGAGTTTGTAAACTTGATGACCTTGGTTACAAGGTGGTCTTCTATGCTCAATCCTTTTGCATATCAAAGGGAAATATGGTTATTGCAAAAGGAAGCAAAGTTGGCTCACTTTATCGTTAATTTGTATCACAGAAAGAATACTTGTTAGTTAGTGAACAACCTATGGCTTGTATTTGGCATGGTCATTTAGGCCATATATCTCATAGTGGAATGGAAATTTTTTCTCATTCTGGCTACTTACGTGTGTTATCTTTCTCAGATTTTTCATTTTATGAGCATTGTCAATATGAAAAAAAAAACTAGAAATGTGCATAGAACGCATATTGACTCCTCAATTCAGCCTTTAGATTTTGTTCATACAAATGTGTGTGGTCCTATGCTGACTAGGTCCTTAGGTTGTTCTCTTTACTTTGTCAGTTTCATAGATGATACTAATAGAAAAATTTGAGTATATCCTATCAAATCAAAGGATGAGGTATTCCCTACTTTCAAAAAATGGTTTGCTTTAGTTGAGACTAAAAAAGGAATGAAGCTTAAGGCTTTATGTTCAGATAATGGGGATAAGTATACCTCACATGAATTCAGCCTCATCTGTCAGTTTAGATGGATTGGTAGAGACTTTACAACTCCTTATAACCAGTACAAAATGGTGTAGTTGAGAGGATGAATAGAACTATTGAAGATAGAGTAGTCTCTATGTTGCATCATGAAAACTTCTCACAGGGTTTTTGGGCACACGCACTATTGACTGCAAATCCTGTGATTAACCTTTCACCTAGTACTGCCAAAGGTTTGAAACTAGCACAAGAGTTATGGACAAGGAAGCCAGCATATTATGATCATCTTCGAGTTTTTGGGTGTGAAGCATATGTTCATATACCCAAGAACCTTAGACAAAAGTTGGACCATAAGTGAAAGAAATGCATTATTCTTGGATATGCTTGAGAAGGACAATTTGGATATCGCTTATGGGATCCTAAAACATGGTAAATGATCAAAACTAGCGATGTCATTTTCAATGAGTCTACGATGCATAAACAACCCATTAAGGAGGTTGAGGATACTAGTCCTACGGTTAGCATGCATAAAAATGCTGCACATAGCGATGTTCAAGAGAATGTCCATTCAAATCAGTCTGCACATATTCATGTTCAGCAACGATTGAGACGTTATGCACGTGTCTCACATCCACCTAATAGATATGTTGCAAGTTTAGATTTTGTTATGCTAATAGATGCCGGTGAGCCTTGTTGCTACAAAGAGGCTATGCACATAGAGGATCATGTTAAGTGGGAGCGTTCCATGAAGAGTGAGCTCGATTCTATTCATAAGAATGGTACTTACGATTTAGTACCTTTTCCAAACACAAGGAAAGCTTTACCATGTAAATGGGTTTATAAGTTGAAACTCACATCAAATAGTGCTTCTCCAAAGTATAAAGCACCACTTGTTTCAAAGGGTTTTAAGCAACTGTTGGAGACCTCTTAATCTCCAAAGGTTTGATCTATACTGACTTAAGAACACTTCTATGTCAGTTGTAAACCAAACTTTACACAAATACTATCTTTCTTTACCAAAACTTTCACCAACACTTCTCTGAGTGAAGAAGTGTTCCATTCAGAAAGTCTGCTTCAGAAATCAACTTCATTACTGTCTTCCAGAAGTAGCGCCTTCGACATAGTCAACTTCTTAAGTTGATTTTTCTCAACACAAAACCCGTTTTGCTAAATGCTTTTAGCCATAGCTTCCTTATCTCTTAACTTAAATTTTAAGTGCTCACTCATCAAAAACTTTACAGTATACACTCAGATCTAAGCAAAACACTGAGACGGAAAAATGCGCTACTCTCAGACCTCAGTTTTCACATTCCACATATGAATGTTCCTATTGATCATTCTCACAGTAGGATAGGAATTAGATTCTAAAACTCTAGACATAGCTTCATTAGCTTCTCAATTAGATGTGTACAAAAGGAATTCTGATTCACATAATCAGACAGAGAGCACTCAGAGAAAAACCCGTCGCTATTTTTCGAGGAAAAAACTCTCTACACATCTCTAACATACTTGTCATCTATAAATGACTCTCATACATATTTCTTGTCAACATTAACTTATATATACATGACTTTTGACTCATCTCGCGTCTATGACATTGCTCCTTATCATCCTAAGGGTTTAGCTATACTCAGTTTACAAGATTCTTCACTTATATGTACATATGTGTACAAGACATCATTCTGAAATCTTCTTCACTTTCACAAATATCTTCCTTCACTTCATTCTGACCATAAGCTTTCTTCAAGATCTGTATAATCATCAATTTGTGATTGGCTTGTTCTAACAGCTCCCCCTCAATCACTAATTGTGATTATTCCATTCTTCTTCACTCCTGCCATCTCTTTGAATCTCTGTAGCTTAGGTCCATCCAAGCTCTTTGTCATCATATCTGCCACTTGTTCTTTTGTTGGAGTGTACATCACTTCAATCTCCTTATCAAGTACTTTTTCCCTCAAGAAATGATACTGAATCTCTATATGCTTAGTCCTGGCATGAAAAACAGGGTTAGCTGCCAAATACAAAGAACTCATATTATCTCCAAAAATAATTGGAGTACTATGATCAGTCTCAAAACTTTTCATCAAGGTCTTCAACCATATCACTTCCTTTGCAGCTTCTACCATCCCTTTATACTCAGCTTCTGTGGATGATAAAGCAACTGTATGTTGCTTCTTTGAACACCAAGAAACTAGTTTATCTCCAACATAACAAAGATACCCATGAGTAGACCTTCTATCATCTGAATCACCTGCCCAATCTGCATCACTAAACACTTTGATTCTTGTGTCAGAAGTGAAACCATAATACAAACCTTCACTTAAGGTTCCTTTGATATATCTGAGTACCCTTTGGGCTGCAATCCAATGAGTCTTCTTTGGACAATGCATAAATTGTGACAATACACCTACTGCATATGATAGATCTGGCCTTGTCAAGGTAGCATAGATTAAACTACCTACCAAACTCTCATATTTCTTCATATCATTGAATTCTTCACCTCCACACGTGCTTAATTTATGATTTACCTCCAATGGTGTAGTTGAGGTCTTGCAATCCTCCATGTTAAACTTGACTAGAAGATTCTTCAAGTATCTCTCTTGTGAAACATATACTCCATGTTGAGTATACACAATCTGCATTCCTAGAAAATAAGATAAGTTTCCCAAATCACTTATCTTAAACTCCTTCTCTATTTGCCTTTTGAGTTCATTGATTCCTTGAGCATCTGTTCCTGTAACAATAATATCATCAACATAAATGCACATGTAAATGTATCCATTTTCACTTGCCTTCATTAGCAAGCTACTATCTGCCTTTGATGCTTGAAATCCACATTCATTCAAGAACTTAACCAATCTGTAATTCCAAGCTCTTGGGGCCTGCTTCAACCCATACAAAGCTCTATTGAGCTTACACACATAATCTGATCCAATTGAATCCATAAAACCCTCTGGTTGCTCCATGTATACTTCATCTGCAATGTATCCATTTAGAAAAGCATTTTTCACATCCAATTGTGATAATTTCCATCCCTTACAAGCAGCAATAGCAATCAATGTTCTAATTGTAGACATTTTAGCAACAGGACTAAAGGTTTCATCATAATCTACCCCATAAGCTTGGGCAAAACCTTTGACCACAAGTCTCGCCTTGTATCTAGACACCTTACCATCTGCAAACCTCTTTGTTTTGTATACCCATTTACATCCAATAACTTTCTGATTCTTTGGTCTTGGTACTAATTCCCAAGTTTCATTTTCAAGTAGAGCATCATACTCATCCTGCATTGCATTCTCCCAATTTTGTTTACCTTTGGCTTCTTCATAAGTGGTTGGATCTTCTTCTGTCTTTACAATGTAAGCATAATCTTTTGTTGTTAGGAAAGATGTATCATAACTATACCTTATAGGCTCTTTCCTTTCCCTTGTAGATCTTCTGATTTCTGCACTTCTCGAAGTTTCAGCCTCATTTGATTCTGGATCAAATCTTGGCCCTTCTTCTACAAGATCCTGCAATCTACTTCTAGAGTCAACTTCATCAATACTTTCTTCATACACTTTTACTTTTGCCTTTCCTTTTCTTTGTATCTCTTCAACACCTGCATAATCATTTGTTGATCCTGTATACCATGTATTTTGCTCATCAAATGTCACATCTTTAGTAACAAGAAATTGCTTTGTAGATGGACTCCACAACCTGTAACCCATCTGTCTATCATCATATCCAATAAACACATACTTCTCTGCTTTTGGTTCTAGCTTATGTCTTAATTGTGAAGGAACATAAGCATATGCAATACATCCAAACACTTTACAATGATCAAGAGTAGGTTTCTTACCCCACCATGCTTCATAAGGGGTTCCTCCATCCAAAGCTTTACAAGGTAACCTATTCACAAGGTATGTTGCAGTGTTAATGGCTTCTGCCCATAAGTAATTTGGACAATTCTTTTCCTTCATCATGGCTCTTGCAAATTCTACAAGAGTCCTATTTCTCCTTTCTGCTACTCCATTCTGTTGAGGGGAGTACCTGCAAGTTACTTCTCTTTTTATACCTGCATTCCACAAATAGTCATCAAACTCTTTAGAGAAATACTCTCCCCCTCCATCTGACCTTAACCTCTTAAGCTTTTGCCCTGTGATCCTTTCTGCATAAGCATGAAAATGTTTAAATGTCTTGAAAACTTTTGATTTATCCTTGATTACATATAGAGTAATCCATCTGGTTGCATCATCAACAAACAACACATAATATCTGGATCCATTTATGCTATAGTCCCTTGAGGGACCCCATACATCTGTATGAACAAATTCAAGCATATTTGAATGCTTGTACCCTGATTTGTTGTAAGAACCTTTATGTGCTTTTCCTAATTGACAAGCTTCACACTTGTACACCATATGTTGCCCTTCAATATTTGGCAATCCAAGCACTACCTGATTCTTGGACATTTCCTTTATAGCTCTCTCATTGAAATGACCTAGCCTTTTATGCCATAGGTCTAATTCAGATACCTTTTGACTTCCATATGTAAATAATGCATGTCCCACATTACCTTGGACTTTGAGAGTAAACAATCTTCCTTCCTTTTTCCCTGCAATTATGTTTCTATATCCCTGATTTGGATCTTGCACATAAACACCATCATTTGTGAATCTTACCTCATATCCTTTCTCCACAATTTGCCCTACACTTATCAAATTTTTAGGAATAGTAGGAACATAAAGTACCTTGCTCAGAAGTGTACTTCCACTCTTTGTCTTCACTGATCCAATGCTCTCCACTTTATGTTTGGTATTATCACCTGTTTGAACTGTATGTCCATTCACCCTTGCTTCCATATCAGTCATCAAGGATAGATTCCCACTCAGATGGTTGCTACACCCTGAGTCAATATAAAACACTCTTTGATCTTCTCCCATTGATTCATTAGTTGCATTCAAGATAAGAGTCATATCATCTTTCTGATCTGATGCATAATTATAATAATTGTTGTTGTAGGACTGAGATTGGAAGTTTATTCCACCTCCTCTACCATATGATGTCCTACCACCTCTTCCTTTGAAGTTGCCTCTTTGGTTTCTACCTCCTCTACCTCTTTGATTATAATTCTGATTATTGCTTCCACCATTTTGATTTTTATACCAACAATCATTTGCCAAATGATTAGTTCTGCCACAAATCCAACACGCTTTAGCATTATCTTTGTTCTTACCTCCTCTTCCTTTACCTCTGAAATTCATCTTTCCTTTTGTGAAGTTGGCTTGACTTGAAGTCCCTTCATCATCAGTCGATTGCTTTCCCTTGCCATTCTTTTTCTTATCCTTGGAGTACATAGCTTGACTTGCACTTCTATCATTGTCTCCTTTAATGTCCTGCTCAAAAGTTAGCATGTGTCCTAGCAATTGATTAAGGTCAAGAGTAAAGTGATCAAGTGACAACTCTATGGACAATATGAAAGGCTTCCACTTCTCATCTCCTCTCAGACCTGTAAGTATTTTTCTTACCAACTTTTCCTCTTCAATGTCTTCATCCACTACTCCCAAGCTATCTGCAATATCCTTCATCCTTGCCACATAGTCAGAAATTGATTGTGAGCTCTTCTTCTTGAAGGTTGTGAACTCAGCCCATAGTGAGGACTTCCTTGACTTAGTTGTATTTTGAAAATGCTCTTCCAAGGCATTCCAAACATCTGTAGCACTTTCCAAACCTCTAATGTGAGGTAGCAGATAATCATTTACAGCCATGTAAATGATACTCCTTGCTTGAGCATCCTTTCTCATCCAAGTTTTCAAAATTGCAAGCTCCTCCCTAGTTGGAATACTAGGATCTGAAAATTCAGGCTTTTCTTCTTCTCCTGTTATGAATGCCATAAGGTCTTTGCTCATGAGATGTGCTTCCATCCTCATGGACCATGCTGGATAGTTTTCCCTATCTAGCTTATCAATCTGCAAGCTTTCTCCCATCCTTGACCTTCTGTATCTGCAATTACTATGGTTTATGAGGATAAAGTGTACCTTTGATATGAGATTTGTCCTTCTTGATTCTTTTCGAATTCGTGCTTTGAACTTCTGCAGGTTGTCTTCAATAATTTGTCCTTGTCCTCCTTTATTTATGAAGAATTTCAATATCTGCACCAGTCGGAACTTCGATTGTCTTTTCTTCTCTTGTATTGCACCTTCAGCTCTGATACCACTGTTGGAGACCTCTTAATCTCCAAAGGTTTGATCTATACTGACTTAAGAACACTTCTATGTCAGTTGTAAACCAAACTTTACACAAATACTATCTTTCTTTACCAAAACTTTCACCAACACTTCTCTGAGTGAAGAAGTGTTCCATTCAGAAAGTCTTCTTCAGAAATCAACTTCATTACTGTCTTCCAGAAGTAGCGCCTTCGACATAGTCAACTTCTTAAGTTGATTTTTCTCAACACAAAACCCGTTTTGCTAAATGCTTTTAGCCATAGCTTCCTTATCTCTTAACTTAAATTTTAAGTGCTTAGTCATCAAAAACTTTACAGTATACACTCAGATCTAAGCAAAACACTGAGACGGAAAAATGCGCTACTCTCAGACCTCAGTTTTCACATTCCACATATGAATGTTCCTATTGATCATTCTCACAGTAGGATAGGAATTAGATTCTAAAACTCTTGACATAGCTTCATTAGCTTCTCAATTAGATGTGTACAAAAGGAATTCTGATTCACATAATCAGACAGAGAGCACTCAGAGAAAAACCCGTCGCTATTTTTCGAGGAAAAAACTCTCTACACATCTCTAACATACTTGTCATCTATAAATGACTCTCATACATATTTCTTGTCAACATTAACTTATATATACATGACTTTTGACTCATCTCGCGTCTATGACATTGCTCCTTATCATCCTAAGGGTTTAGCTATACTCAGTTTACAAGATTCTTCACTTATATGTACATATGTGTACAAGACATCATTCTGAAATCTTCTTCACTTTCACAAATATCTTCCTTCACTTCATTCTGACCATAAGCTTTCTTCAAGATCTGTATAATCATCAATTTGTGATTGGCTTGTTCTAACAGCAACAACATTGTGTTGATTTTGAGAAAATCTTCTCTCCTGTGGTCAAGATGACTACCATGTGCATGTTGCTTGGAGTCGTTGCAATGGAGGACTTAGAGCTAGTCCAAATGGATGTGAAAATTGCTTTCTTGCATGAAGATCTTACAAATGAGATCTATATGGAACAACTAGAGGGTTATGTAGTTCTTGTCAAGGAAAGTCTAGTTTGTAAGCTTAAGAAGAGCTTATATGGACTTAAATGGTCCCCTAGACAATGGTACCAAAAGTTTGATGCTTTTATGAAGTCTCAAGGATATTCTCAAAGCAATGAGGATCATTGTCTCTACATAAAGAGATGCTCAGATGGCAGCTTGATATGCTTGTTACTTTATGTTGATGATATGTTGATTGCTGGTAAGTCCTCTTATGATTTGTCAATTCTCAAAAAGAAGTTGAATTAGACATTTGATATGGAGGATTTGGGGGATGCCAAACATGTTCTTAGCATGTGCATTACTCATGACAGGAGAAAAAGATGCATATAATTGTCTCAAAGTGAGTACATATCCAAAGTACTTCATAGGTTCAATATGCAGGGTGGAAAGGCATTGAATACACCTTTACCCACATATGTGAAATTGAGCAAAGATGATTGTCTCAAATCAGACGAGGAAAAGGAAATCATGACCAAAATTCCCTATCAGCCTACTGTGGTAGTCTCATGTATGCTATGGTAGCTACAAGACCAGACATTGCATTTGTAGTGGGAGTTGTGAGAAGATATATGTCTAATCTGGGCAAGAAACATTGGGAAGCAGTCAAGATGCTTTGAAGATATCTGAGTGGCACTAAGGACAAGTATCTATGCTTAGGTAGAGGAAAAGAATCCATTATTGGTTACACAGAGTCTGACTATGCTAGTTGCATAGATAATTGTAAGTCTACATTAGGGTACATTCTTCATTTTGCTGAGGTACTATCTCTTGGTGATCTCATCTTCAAGAATGTACACCTGTTTCCCCCAACGAAGCTGAGTATGTTGTAGCAAGTGAAACATGTAAGGAAGCATTGTGGCTCTCTCATCTTGCTTGTGATATGGGTTTACCTCAGCATGTACCTCGTTTGCTCAGTGATAGTCAGAGTGCCATTGCTTTGGCTAAGAATCTGGTCTATCATACAAAGAGAGAGAGAGAGAGAGAGAGAGAAAATGCCATAGCTTCACTTCATCACGTCGCCATGCTCAGGAATTCCAAGAATGGACAAGAAGAAGAACTAATTAACTAACTAAACAAGAAACACGGCATATGCCATGATAGGTGATGAAAAATGAGAGCAAAGTTTCATTATCTCGAAAGCCATATTTATACAAGAAAGTGGTCTTAAAGGGTCTTCACACTCAACCTTCTCCCAACCCTCCAAATGAATCTTAGTACAATCAATTACATAAATGACCATGTGCCCCTAACACTCGCATGCACGGTGGATTTGAACTACAACTATCCCTTGATAAGTAATACCCCCTCAACAAGATGAAAATTACATGGAAACCACTTATAGACTGGGAACCTTTATACAACATGTCATACAATCAAAGGGACACACCTAATCTCAAAGAGTGTTTCAATCCGCGAGCCTCCGCATCACTCATGCCCGAGGACACCAATTCCATCACACTCACCAAGACCAAATACATCAAGTCAAGCCCTCACATCAAAGCCAACACATATCCAAACAAAGTCGAAAAATAAGAACCCAGCCCATAGACAATCACCATGTACATCTTCATAATGCTAAAGTGATAGCACCGTTCTTGGAATAGAATAGTCCAACTCCATGTACATAACCAATGTAGTAGCAACATGTCAAACCAATTTTAAATATGCTCACATAAGTATGCTCTACCCTTACGAACAATACTTGCAAACCAAAGTGCATGGTTAGACCATGGTATGGAATGCAAGTAGGGCTCATAACATGTCCAGAACTATAAGCAATGTGCAATGCAAAGCATAGTGCCTGGAACCAAATCCAAGGTATGCAAATACATTACACACAACTTATAGACTACCCTCCTAAATATGTCATCATGAAGTGCAAGGGTGACCCATTCATATCATAGAACAATATGCCTATCTCATTACCCGTGTACAAAGTAAACATAGAGTCTGTCCAGACTGACTCGAAGATGGCCACTAGATTCTGCATAATCTTCATCACAAATAAAAGATTACCTAGTGATCAAAAGAACAAGCTCTCATGAATAAATATGCACCCCATGATAAAACGAATATACATTCGGTATCCACACATTACGTGCAATAGCTAAGGAGAACAAAAGAAGAGAAGGCCATGATGTGGAGATAACCCATATACTTGCGCCACATTTAATGTACCACTCGATTACATCAGAAAAAATCATAAATGATCCCAAAACCCCACAAATAATGACCGCATAGTGAAATCAAAATAATTACTAGTAAAGTCATGCAGAAATGGCTGCACAAGTTCAGCATAGAATTAGGAAATGGCAATCCTTTATGGGACCATAGAACTGAATGGGTAGCACCGAAAGAAAATAAAAACTCTTTCGCAATCAATAAACGGGCAACAAAAAAGTGCCAATAGCCCCTATTGAAAACTAAACATGTGTCAACGCCATGGAAGCAACAATAGGTTTTTGATGCAAAAAATGACCCTTCAATCAACGTGGAACCTATGGACAGTTTTACCAAAACTTCATACCATAAAATGACATTCATGCGCCAGGATGGATGCGTAGGCAAGATGAAACATCATGCAATAAACGGAAGATAGCGCTGGCCTCTTGGGGACCAAAAATGACCCCCACCATCATAGAAACAGAAGCACAATATCATAATCATTAAAAACAAACATACAATAGTATCCATGTGCCCATAAAACAATTAAGGTGTCACCATAAAAATCCACTTCCGCTTTACTACTCGAGTTTTGTGGCCGATAACGGCTTCAAGCATCAACCATAGTGAGAGTACGCACAAGTAGGTTCATAAATCATAGCAGATGTGGATTATGATGCATCGCATAAGGGCGTGAAGCGAGTTGTAAAGCATAACAACAACATAAAACAACAACTCGACATTCTTTTATGTCAGTAACAACAACGTAGGAGTAGTGCAACATGGGAAGCATGAATTTTGGAGCATTCAAATGATTATGTTACCGTGATCAGCACCACTTTGCCATACAACTAGACTACATCACCAATAGAGAACTAGCCAGCCAACCTTCCTTGTGTCAAAACGGAAACACCAAATCTGTTGTGTATAGTACATCAGAGTTAGTAGCGTTGGATCCGGTAAGGGAAGGGTCTGCATCGTTGGGGCTTCCATCCCGAAATTCTATGGCTGACATGATTTGCAACTGCCCTTCCGTGACACCGTGACATCATAGACCGCAGCCGGTAGAGCCATGGGGGGATCATCCAGATGGCACCAGTGTTTGGAGAGAGAGATATAAATAGAGAGAGAGAGAGAAAATGCCATAGCTTCACTTCATCACGTCCCCATGCTCACGAGCTCCAAGAATGGACAAGAACAAGAACTAATTAACTAACTAAACAAGAAACACAAAGAAACATGTCATATGCCATGCTGGGTGACGAAAAATGAGAGAGGAGTTTCATTATCTCAAAAGCCATATTTATACAAGAAAGTGGTCTTAAAAGCTCTTCACACTCAACCTTCTCCCAACCCTCCAAATGAACCTTAGTACAATCAATTACATAAATGAAGATGTGCCCCTAACACTATGCTAGTTGTGTAGACAATCGTAAGTCTACATCAGGGTACATTCTGCATTTTGCTGAGGTGCTATCTCTTGGGGATCTCATCTTCAAGAATGTACACTTGTTTCCACCAACGAAGCTGAGTATGTTGCAGCAAGTGAGACATGTAAGGAAGCATCGTGGCTTTCTCATCTTGCTTGTGATATGGGTTTACCTAAGCATGTACATCGTTTGCTCAGTGATAGTCAGAGTTCCATTGCTTTGGCTAAGAATTCGGTCTATCATGCAAAGACCAAGCACATTGAGGTGAGGTATCAATTCATTAGAGATTGCTTAGCCACTGAGTGCATTATGATTGAGAAGGTTCACACTCGAGATAACGTTGTAGATGCTTTGACTAAAGCTCTACCATAGGATAGCTTTCAACACTATTGTCACTTGATGGGGGTAAGTTGACTCATGTTCTTACATAGTCACTTGTATACTGCGTAACATGCCCATCAGGTGGGAGGTATAGTTTATATACTTACACTCAGGTATTCTTTATCATTCTTTATTTTTCTCCCATAGTTACTTTGGACATATCCCATAGTTACTTTCGCCATATTGGCCTTTAGTGGGAGATTGTTATCGTTAGTGTCCATGTGAAAGGCCAAGTGGCCAGTGGACACTTCTTTGTATATGTTCTTTAATAAAACATATAGTGGCCTCATCAATCACAGACTGTAATTTTGACCGCATTTGTAAGACCTATGAAGTCTGTCTTCGTGCCGCCTGTGTACTCTCTTTTTCTGCGTATTCTGTAGTATCTATGTAGAGTACTATGTGCGACCTTAGGAGCTTGATTTTCTACTCTAAGGATATCGACATGGATCTGAATAGAAGGAGAGTGCACTGTGGTGCATCACCATCGAAATACTTCACAGAGTATAAATTCTAAGAACACATAGAAACAAAGATGCACAATAGAAATGATAGTACATAATATTGGGTGCAATATGCCTCCATGCACTCTATTGGACAAGGGAGTGCATGCATTATCATTTTTTATTACATCCAAGCATAGAGGCTCTAATGAGGGTGAGGCTCTCAGAAGAAGGCATGTGAGTAAAATGTTGCTCACTTTCACTATGAGTCTTAGCATCTATTTAGAGAAGTCACATTCTACAGTGATTCTTATCCCAATCGCTATCTTAATGAATTCCTAGAGAAACCCTCTATGTGGGTCTTTTATTTAAATATATGGAAAATATAATCTTGCTTATTTGTGTCTAAAAATCCGAATAGACCATGATCCATCCACACCCTCAAGAAGCTTCAACTATTTTTTCAAAACACAAAGCACATTAATCTCTGTCTAAAATAAACTCCAATGATTAAGAATTACATAAGTCATAACATGCACCCATTTGGAAAAGCAATCAAGATTATTTGATAAGAAATAAAATAGACATGGATGGCAAGTTGCATGTCCCATCATTAAATAAAAATAAGCATGTTTCATGTAAAAAAACATATCTCAAAATGTATCTTGGTGAACATTAGGGGAAAAAATGAACCCCAAATGCGCCTTTTAGATTAAGGAGTGATAAGTGATGGATGAACGAGAAGATGATGGTGGACACAGTCTAGTCACTTAATCACATAGGCTAGCCATAGGGTTCCCTTGGTCCTGTGTGGTCAAAGATGCCAAAAACACTTAGAACTAGTGGTTTTGATATTATAAATGGTTTTGAAAGGCTCTCAAATCAATAATAGCCCTTGGATTTCTATAAAGACCAGAAGGAGAAGAATAAGGGAGAAAATTGAAGGTACCTTTGCACCTACACCCTTAGATTTGATTCATATTCAATGGTCACGATAAAACATGGAAGAAAAAGGGGCAAAACAACCTCCACTCTTAGTTTGGGGACTTGATCTTATGGGTATATCTTATGGTCCTCTTCTTTGGATCTATCCAAGATCGGATGGCTGAAAATGACCCATCAAAGTGGAAAGTGCCTTTGTACCTCCTTTGTTAGATCTAGATGCCATCCGATGATCCCAACTGGCTCCAACTTCAAAAGCAATCCCAAACGTTGTTCTCCATTGGACTAGAATGCATCCAAGGGCCCAAATAGGCTTCCAAAAGGAGATCAGCCCCATTTTTGGGGTATCATTATGTTGACATTTATCTAAGGCCCAAAAACGTTGTAGAGATGCTCCACAAATGCATGATATGCTCCACACTCCCAGGACTTGTCAGAGATTCTCTCTCTAATGTCTTATCTATTTGAACCTTATCCACTGGTTTCCAACATCCAAGGGCTATGAACTTTCACATATGCGGATTGGAATAAAATAGAATATAAACATTATTTTATTGGAAAAAACCACTAGTATTTAGTATGACCCCTTAACCTCTTGGATTTAGCTTTTCCATCCCTAAAAATTAAGAATCCTTACAAGGCCCATGAAATGTTCATTTTTTCCCAAATGAGTCAAATTAATAGGATTATAAATGATATATAGAAACTAGCTGATCATGAATGCAGCTCAATCCAATCTTATAGATCCAGTAACATTTGGTGTTGGAAGGTCCTCTTCTAAAATTGGGAAGTTCCATTGAGAATACATCCATGAAAGTGGAAGGATCTCAACCAGCATTACCTTGATATATTGCAATATACCTTCTATGTTGTACATCCACGAGATATACCCTATGACACTATACCATGATGGGATGTACAATGCAACATTGTACCCTAACAAGATGTACCGTATGATGCCATGGAAAGCATGGTTATTGAATTTAAAAAATTCAAAAATATGAAACTTATGTTAAATATAAGGAAAAATGGGTAAAGTAATAAGACACGTGAATGGTGTATCGGTAAAAACACTTGACTTGTGAATGTGAGCTTGTGGTCTCACATCCCCTCCTTGTTAAACAAGAGAGTCCTTATTGTCGATATTCAAGGGATCTAAGGAAGCCATGGGTGCTAGGGAAGTCAAAGATACAAAAGTTCTATGTCTTAGTCGATGCCTTGGATTAAGTCAAAGGAGTAAAAGTAGGTGTAAATGTAGATGTGAACATGCAATTGAAATAAACATAAGTGTAAGTTGTAGGCATAAACTGTAAGCATAAAATTTAAGTGGGAAACTATACACTACGGTTCAGGAAGGTGCAAGTGAAACAAAAACCAGAAACTAAAACAGAAGTAGAAACTAAAACAGAAGTAGAAACTAAAACGTGAAATTCAGACTTTTTCTTACTTGCATAGTTACTGGAGTATTTATCGTGCAGCAAATACTTCCATCCTGTTTGTCAATTTCTTTGTTAAGTTCGCTCTTCAAAGGGATAGAACATTATAAATTTCTTTGTTAAGTTCGCTCTTTGAAGGCATAAATTTATTTCCTTTTTAAGTATTAAGGTGAAAAAGAAGGCCATTATTTTCCACCACTTTTTCAATTTAGGTATTTTTCCTCGTTAGGCTTGGCCGCAACAATTTCTATTATAACAATTTCTCAAGGATTCGTGATCCTCTTTCTCTCGATCCCATTGGTTATTAGAACACTCAAAAACTTCAAAGTAGACTCAAACATGAAGAGCACCTTGTTGACAGTGGAACCGGTGCATCATCAAGAGGGATTTAGGAAGGCATGTTTCATTGATTCAAAACGAATGTTTTATTTGTTAAAAAATAAATAGAAGGAAAGAGCTTATCCACTTTCTATGAAAAGAGAATAGTGGGCATGCTTTCAATGCGAAGGAAAACATGCATGTGGTTTCTTTAGCGCTCCCAACAGAAGAGGGGATATCCAAAGATCCAAATCTATGGTTGTTCTAAAAGAGGAGAATTATTGTTTCTAAAGCAACAATATTTACCGTGTCTTGTTTTCTTTGTGGCTTGTTAAATGCTTCTCACTCACAATGAATTATGGATTTGCTCGAAAGCTCTCCAATATAATATCAACACATATGCAATTTGTGATGATGCTGTTGAAGATTTGCAACATCTCTTTACTGGTTGAAAAAAGGCAAACAATTTATGGAATCTTCTTAAGTGTTACTTTTCTTTAATAGCCCCTTTTGTGTGTTTGTGTGTATATAAAATGTATATATGCACATCTTGGTATATATCTATATGTGTATGTGTGTCTATATGCATGTATATGTATGTATCTATGTATAGATGTGCATGTATGTATGTGCATATGTCTATGTGTATCTACATGTATCTGCATGTGCATATGTCAGTGTATGTGCGTATGTATGTGTATGTGTATGTGCATGTGTATGTGTGTATATGTATGTATGTATGTGCATGTATATGTGTGTAATATGTGTGTGTACGTATGTGCATGTATACATATGTAATATGTGTATGTATATGTATGTATGTACATATGTATATGTGTATATGCATGTGCATGTGTAAGTGTATATGCGTATGTATGTTTATGTACATGTGAATGTGTATGTGTGTGTATATGTATGTATGTTCATGTGCATGTTGTGTATATGTATAAAACATGCATGTGCATGTGGATGCATTTCCATTTGCATCCATGTGCATGCATGTGAATGTACCTGCATGTGCATGTGTATTTCAGAATGTATTAATGTGTGTATGTGGATGTATATATGCAATAATGCATGCATGCAAGTCTTTTTATGTGGTTCTAGAAATGTCTATGCATATGCATGTGTATGTGTTTGTATGTGTAAGTGTATGTGCACATGTATGTGTGTGTATATAGGTGTGTGTATGTGCATGTGTATATGTGTATATGTGTGAACGTGCATCATCATCATGTATAAGTGTATATGTGCATATCAATAAGTGTGAGTATGCTAACTAATGAAAATAAAACAATTCAAATGATATAAAAAGAATGGAAATAGTACTTACAATAATTAACCATAGCTTTTTCTTCCTTAGCTTCTTGAATAACCTAGAATAAAGAGAGAGAGATAGAGAGAGACAGAGAGAGATAATTCAAAGAGAAAAAGAGGTAGAAAGAGAGAAACATAGAGAGAGAGACAATAAGATAGAGATTAGACAAAACAACAATTCTGCAAGTGATTGTTTCAGCTCGTAAGCAGAGTGCAATTGCGAACGTTGGTGAGCTCTTCGATTAGATGAATGTAGATGTTGATCAAAGAGCCTCCAATGTTTTAATTTTTTTCAACAAAAACCCATCATGTAAGCGATGCTAAACCATCATAAATGCCTGTGTAGCATACGTGATGATAATTAGCATCCCTTATGTGACACAAATTAGTGTTGCTTATGCGACGTGTTTTTTAATCATCACTTTAGCAATGCTCCATGAAACCTTCACATACCCCATAGTGCCACACATCGATAAAAATGCTGAATTTTTTGTCGTTTAACTGATGTTCCATGCTTGACGCTTGTTGCGATGCTTTATGCTATTTTATACCGACCAAATTGTGTTGTGTTAATCGTCGCTATGTGCTCGTATTCCTTGTAGTGTTGTGAAGAGAGATGGTGGATGCAATATGAAGATGAGTTGGTGTTACTACAACCAACCTCACACTAGCCAAATGAGACTTCAGAGTTGGTTACTAGACCCTCTAAGATTCCTAAATCCACAAAAAGAATCACCCAAGTGTTTTGGAAGAATTATCTCAAAAGTTTGAGTTAAGATACACTAGCTGCAAAATGAGTAGCTCTTAAAACTTGCCATTTTTGTTCATACACCTACTAGAAAAAATGAGCAGTGTTGTCAATCTGGTAGGAATGAAAAACAATCCTTTTGGATATAGCAAAAAGATATAGATTGCTTTCTAATACAAGTTAAAAAACTTCAATTGATCAACTAAACACTAAGAACAAGATCTAGCAAAATGTGGAACATTCCCACCATTTTTGAGGCTCTTCTGAGATTCAACCAGTGAGCCGAAAAACAATGATTTCTCACAAATGGTAAAACTAATGACCATGAAATTATGTGATCACAAACTATACTAAGAGAGCAGTCCAATCCACATTAAAGCACTGAAAAAGGTTACGTATAGCTTGAGAAATGAGCTTGTGAAGTTATTGTTCTAAGTGAGTATAGCAAAGACTAAAATAGAGAAGAAGTAAATGAAGAATCTATAGATTCACATATAATTACAACCCATTGGCAATGAGTACTCACATAATGGGAGTAGAATGATAGAGCTATGGATTAAGCTATTCAATCTTTGCAAATGAACATGAAGTAGGCACGAATCAAGCTCTGTTTTGGTGAGTTTCTTATTGCTCTTTTTATACCTACTTTTGGAGGTAGTTTTAAATTTGAATCGAAATAACCTCACCTAAGAGTGATGCTAAGAATTACGAAATAGTCTCTCTGCTCATGGATTCAAGGTTTTAGGTAGTTAGAGCCACAGATTTCCTTTTTACATCATGGATGACTTAAGCAATTCTTTCTTTCACAATTACAAAAGATAAAATATACTCTTTTACAAGAGGTGTTCATATGTCTACACATATGACTACAAATGAACATAAATCAAATCATATCAAGCATTTAGGTTTGGGTAAAATGCACCAATAGCTCCCCCTCAAGCCTAACATGCTTGGTCTCCAAATAAGTCTTCAATTGTCTTTGATTTTGTGCAAGCCAATCATCAACTTGAATCTACTCAATTTTGTATCTAGGATAGTTGAATATCCTTGATCATTAGCTTCTCCCTTACATAATGGTAGTGGACTTCAATATGCTTGGTTCTAGCATGGTATACCAGATTAGCTGCAAGATGTAGTAAGCTTGTCTTGTCACCAAAAACGTGAGGTGTTCAAGAATGAAGTCCAAGATCTATATACAAAGATTTTAACCATATGATTTCTTGAGTTGCATTAGCCAAACCTCTATATTTGGGTTTATTAGAAGATAATGCCACTGTTGGTTGCTTCTTGGATGACCAAGAAATGATTTTTGAACCTGCAAATGATACATACCCGGATGTGCTTCTTCTATCATCTCTAGATCCAGCCCAATCCGCATTTGAGTAGGCCTTTAGCTCAATATAAGAAGTAAATGGATAAAAAAAACCTTCATTCATGGTCCACTTTAGGTACTTGAGGAGTCTCTTGGCTGCTTCCATATGTGGTCTTCTTGGTTTATGCATAAACTGACTCAATATTCTAACACTATAGCATATATCCACCCTTGTGAGTGTTGCATAGTTCAAACTACCAAAAAAGCTTTGATAGCTTGTGATGCCTTCAATGGGCTCTCCTATATAAGCACTAAGCTTATGATTTTTCTCCATGGGTGTACCTACACACTTGGTGTTCTCCATCTTGAACGTGATGAGCATGTCATGCCTATACGTCCTTTATGTGATGTATATACCTAAACATGTGTAGATTAACTCCAATCCAAGATCAATTATTTTGAACTCCTCCTTCATTTGGTTCTTTACCTATTTTATTCCTTCAAGATCATTCCCTATGATAATAATATCATCAACATACACACATAGATAGATCACTTAAGATCCATTCCTCTTTATGAACAAAGAGGTATTCACCTTGCTAGCTTTGAATCCTTGGTCCTACAAATAAGTCAGCAATTGGAAATTTCAAGATCTTGGAGCTCGCTTCAATTTTGCCAACAGCTGGAAATTCAAATGACAACTGGTACCAATTGAAAAATCCAATGAACTTGAAACTTTGGTACTCAAACTAGAGACTTATAGCTTTCAAATGCGCTATCACACACTCAATTTTAATTAGTTTTGAGTTGGAAACTCTTTGCCTCAAAACAGGCTACCTGTCCACTCAGTTAAGCTGAAAATTGGAAAACTAATTAACTCACAGAGCATAAAGAATTTCAGTAAAACTATTCTAGAAAGAAAATTTAATCAAGATAAGCTTTCCAACGAATGTTTAAACTCTAAAATTGGATACATATATATATTGAGAGATATGACTCTCACAAGTAGACTACCCAGAAATGGGTATGCGGCTCAACATATTGTATCAAAGTGAACTGAACGAAATAACTCAAACCAAATGAACTAGCTAAAAAGGGACTTCCACGCCTTCTTCCTCTATTCTTGAGTGTCCTCCCTTGACTATTTTATAGCCAGGTGACTAAAAGCTCTCATGATGAGTTTGAGAGCTCTTCTCCATAACTTCTCCACTACTTTGGACAACCACTCCTCTTACAGTTCAGTTTTTGGATTTGATTCTCTTTTGATTGATTCTCTTTTGATTGATTCTCTTTTGATTGATTCTCTTTTGGCCTCCACTACTTGCTGAAGTAAATGCTTCCATTTTTCCTTTTTGTATTTTCCTTCTATTTGAAGAATATCCTTTTTGCAAAAATATATATGACCTTACTTCTTTCTTTTTAACACTCCCCCTCAAGCTCACATGCGAGCTTGCACCTTCAGCCATATCCTGCAAGCTGATGTCATCCTTGAACTTCTATACTTCGAAGCATCTAAGGACTTTGTAAACATCTCTGCAACCTCGTCATAAGTTCCAATGAACTTTATATCCACATCCTTGCTCAAAACTTTTTCTCGAACATAATGATAATGCACTTCTATGTGCTTGCTTCGTGCATGAGACATTGGATTGTTTGTCAAGTGAATGTCTGACATGTTGTCACCATAAATTGGAATGGTCTCCACTTGCACATCAAGATCAGCCAAGAGCTTCTTAATCCACATAGCCTCCGAAGTCGCAAAGGCTAATCCTCTATATTCAGCTTCTGTCGATGATAGTGCAACAGTAGGTTGCTTGTTTGAGCTCCATGTGATAGGTTTGCTACCTATCATGAACACATCACCTGAAGTGGATCTTCTATCTTCCTTCGAACCAGCCCAATCAGCATCAATGAAGCCTTTTACCTACAATTCTTCATCATATCTATAAAACAAGGCATGATTGACTGTGTGCTTCACATATCTTAACACTCGTTTGGCTAAATTTAAATGTTCACTTGTTGGAGCTTGCATAAATTCAGAAAGAACTCCAACAATATAACACAAATCTGGTTTTGTGATCGTAGCATAGATCAATGAACCTATAATACTCATATATGTAGCTACATCATGTAACTTCTCTCCATCATTTGAGCATAGCTTCACATTTGTGTCCATAGGTTGAGTGAGTGGTTTGCATTCACTCATTCCAAATCTGAAAAGAACATCCAACAGGTACTTTCTTTGCATCAAGTAAATGCCATCTTTCCCATAGACTATCTCAATGCCTAAAAATTATTTTAGCTCACCAAGATCTGAAATTTTAAACTCCTTACCGAGTTCTCTTTTTATCTCTTGTATTCTTGTAACATTACTTCCTGTTATGATGAGATCATCAATGTATATGCAAATATATACCTGCTTGCCTTCTTCTTTCTTCATGTAGAGAGAGAGGGATCTACATTATTTGGACTATACCCACACCTTGTGAGGTACTCAACCAATCTTTGATTCCAAGCATGTCATGCTTGCTTTAGCCCATAAAAAGATTTCTTCAATCTACAAACAAAATTTGGATGCTTCCTATCTTCAAATCCAATCGGTTGACTCATGTATACCTCTTCTTGAAGTTCACCATTAAGAAAATTATTTTTTATGTCAAGTTGGTACAATGGCCATCTCCTTCTTGCACTCACTGCAATCAAGGTTCTAATTGTTCCCATCTTTGCAAGCAGGCTGAAAATCTCTTCATAGTTGATGCCATGAGTTTGCTTCAATCCTTTTGCTACTAGACTAGCTTTATGCCTAGCTAGAGAACCATCAGCATTTCTCTTTATTTTAAACACCCATTTATTTGGAACAATCTTCATACCTTCAACCTTTGGAACTAGCTCCCATGTGTGATTGTCCTTGAGAGCTTGTATCTCTTCGTGCATAGCTTCTTGCCATTCTTTTTGTGTACATGCTTCTTCATATCCATCCAGTTCTTTGTCTTTGACCACCTGTGTCATATATGCAAAATGCTTTGCAATAAAACTATCATAGCTTAGCCTTTGAATTGGATACCTTGCTCTCGAAGACTTCCTTTCATTTCCTTTTGAATATTGCTTCTTCAACCGGTTCAATTTTACCTTTGGTGTAATCACCTCTTCACACTCTTCTTCACTTGCATTTGAATCACTATTTTGGGCAGCACTTTTAGCTTCAAATCTTTCATAACTTGATGTTGGTGATGAGGATTGACTTCTTAGTCTCCCCTTCCATGTTGAGCTTTCTCCAAGTGATGTAGAAGCTTCTGGACCTAACATTTGAGTGCTTGTTTGCTGAAATTCTTCTTGGACAGCACCTCCATCATCTTCGCAATCTTCTTCAAGAATCTTCTGTTTCTCTTTGTCTCCAAACCATGGTCTTAGCTCATCAAATACCACATCTCCTGAGACTTGTAGCTCCTTTGTCATCGGATTGTGGCACCTATATCCCTTTTGCTCCAATGAATATCCAATCAAAATACATTTTTCAGACTTTGCCTCCATCTTTGTCCTTAGTTCTTGAGGGATGTGAACATAACACACACATCCAAAACTTTGAGATGTATAAGGTCAGGTTTCTATTGATGGTTGTTGTGATGGTCCCCACACATCCGTATGTATCAAGTCGAGGACATTCCTTGCCACATTTTTCTTTCCTAGTTGGCATGCTTCACAAAACTCATGTAGTCCAACATCATCGAATCTTGGAAGACCTCTTACCACTTCATCGTTGCTCTTGTCCTTGAGCTTAGGAATGTTGATATGTCCAAACCTTTTGTGCCACAAATCGATTTCAACAATCCTCTTATTTCCAAACTGAATATACATCACCTTTTGTTTGTTGAATGTCCAAAGTGAATATCCTTCCTTCTTTCCTTCCTTGAGCAATGACCTTGAATCCTTCTTTTGGATTCTTTATAAAGCAGCCTTTTTCATTGAAGATAACATGACATCTTTTCTCTACCATTTGTCCTACTAAAATCAAAATCTTTGCAATAGTAGGAACATGAAGAACATCAACCAATACCTTCTTGTCGCCAAGCTTGATGTCTCTAACATGCTCAATTGCATGTTGAGTTTCGTCCCTGGTCTCCACACATCCTTTTCCACTTGGAGCTTGTAGCTTTGTGAATAAATCTCCTTGGCATGTAATATGGTTGCTGCAACCTGAATCTATAAACCATTTTTTATCATCACTTCTCGGGTTGTTGTCCTCATGCTTCATGGAAAGCATGGTTTGTTCTCTCCTTCACTTGATGTACTCGCATAGTTATTTTGGCTCCTTTGGTTGCTTCCATTCAGCCTTCCATTCTTTTGCCAACAATAATTTGCATAATGTCCTAGTTTACCACAATGATAACATGTTATACCTTTATGAGGATTGTATGAACCTTGACCTCTTCCTCTATTTCTTCCTCCACCTCTTCCATGTGTGTTGTCATTTGAGTTGTCCTTGTTGTCCTCCGAGTTGTGTTGGCTGAAATTTGTGTTGTTGTAGCTTCTTCCTCTTCCTCTCGAGCCTCCTCTTGAGTTCATTCCTCTACCTCATCCTATATATAACATTTGACTATGGTTGTCCTTACCTTTGTTGCCTTCTCCTTGTTGAGCAACCTCTTGAGCCACAAGATTTGGTATAATCTCATCGAATGTTGGTAGAGGGTCTCTATAAAGAACATTTGTGATCAGGGGCTTCCACTTTTCTTCACTCCTCAAGCCATTGAGGGCTGTTTGGATGATGTCTTCCTCTTCTATCTTGCATCCAACTAATGCTAGATGATCTCGAAGCTCCATGATCTTCAATGTATACTCACTAATGCTTTGGTTTGAGCTTTTCTTCATGTTGTTGAGCTCGTTCTTGAGTTGCATCCTCCGAGACCTTGTTGAGGTAGCATACACCTTCTCCAATGCTTCCCAAACTTCCTTGGCTACTTCTAAGCTTTGCACATGACCAATCATAGTGTTATAAATAATTTGTGAGATGAGGAACATGACCCTTCGATTCATCTCTTCCCAATCAACAAATTGTCTCCTTTGTGTCGGAGTAATGTTGGGATCTTGAAGGTCCACCGGTTGTGGATCATCTCCAGTGACTAGACTCCAAAAACCTTTACCTTTAAGGTAATTTGTCATTCTATACCTCCAAGACTAAAACTTGTCTTCGTCTAACTTCTCAACTTGTTGTCCTAAATCAGCCATTGAAAACTTCTAAGTTTGAAGTTTACCTCAAGTATGTTGTGGTTCTCTTCCTTGACTTTACGAGGCTACCCCTTGATTTTTAGCTTCTTCTTTGCTTCAATTCAGTTCCAATGCTTTGCCTCTTCAAAGTCCAATGCTCTGATACCAATTGTTGGAGAATTCCTCTCCTATTCAAAACGGAAAGTGTAGAAAACCTTCTAAGGATCAAAGCTTTTGCCAACAGCTAAAACGTAAATGAAAATTGCTACCAATTGAAAACTCCAATGAACTTGACACTTCCGTCACTCAGACTAGACACTTATAGCTTTCAAATGAGCTATCAAACACTCAATTTGGAGTAGTTTTGAGTTGGCAATGCTTTGCCTCAAAATAGGCTACCTGTTAACTCAGTTAAGCTAAAAACTAGACTTAACAAAAACCTAAATAACTCTTAGAACAAAAGAATATCATTAAACTATTCTAGACAAAGAACATAATTGAGATAAGATTTCCAACGGATGTTTAAACGCTAAAAGTGGATACATATATTGAGAGATATGACTCTCACAAGTAGACTACCCAGATATGGGTATGCGGCTGAACATACTCTATGAGAGTGAACTGAATGAAATAACTCAAACCAAATGAACTAGCTACAAGGGGACTTCCATGCCTTTTTCCTCTGTTCTTGAGTGGCCTCTCTTGCCTCCTTTATAGCCAAGTGACCAAAAACTCTCATGATGAGTTTGAGAGTTCTTCTCCATAACTTCTCCACTACTTTGGACAACCACTCCTCTTATAGTTCACTTCTTTTATTTGATTCTCTTTTGATTGATTCTCTTTTGGCCGCCACTTCTTGCTGAGGTAAATTCTTATATTTTTCCTTTTTGTATTTTCATTCTATTTCAAGAAAATCCTTTTTGCAAAAATATATATGACCTTACTTCTTTCTTTCTAACAATAATCAATACCATGGGTTTGAGAAAACACTTTAGCAACTAACCTTGCTTTTTATACTTCCATCTGGATTCCTCTTGATTTTGTATATCCATCAAGATCCAATTACCTTCATAGATGGCTTTTTAGGTTCAACCACCCAAGTGTCATTCTCCCTCAAGGCTTCAATTTCTTCATCCATTGCATATCTCCAAGCTTTCTTGCTTTGTCGTTCTTCAAATGTGGTACGTTCTTCATTGGTTAAACCCTTTGCAATGTAGATTGAGTACTTGGAGACCAAAGAAGTATCATAACCATACCTCTCTTGTTTCATCTTCTCCCTTGAAGACCTTCTAAGTGGTTGATTTGAGCTCTTGGGTCCATATCTAGCATCTTGCATCTTTGCTTTACCTTTGATCTTTCATAGCTTTAGTGTTTCCAAATCATCTAGTTCAATATCTAAATCACTTTCATCAATTTGCTTTGGCTCCTTTGGTGGAAGTGATGGAAAATCTTCATTCAAGTCATATGGCATATTCACTTTCCTATCATCATCAAAACATGATTTGTTCTCATCACAAGAATTACATCTCTACTCATAGAAAACCCTTTATTAGTTGGATTGTATAATCTATATCCTTTTTGGTTTTGGTCATAACCAATAAATATGCACTTCTCTGCCTTGGGATCAAATTTCCCTCTTACTTGAGAACGAACGTGAGCATAGGGTAAGCATCCAAAGATTTTACAATGCTATAGACTAGGTCTTCTTCGATTCCACACTTCATATGGAGTCGTTCCATCTAGTGCCTTAGACAGAAATCTATTTATGAGTTATGTGGTTGTAGACATAGCCTATGCCCGTAGGTAGTTTGGCAATCCCTTTTCATTGAGCATGGACCTTGTGGCTTCAACAATAGCTTTGTTTCTCCTCTCTAATACGCCATTGTGTTTGGGTGTATAGCTTGTAGTGAGTTCCCTTTTAATGCCTCTTTCATGAAAGTAGGCATCAAATTCAACAGAGAATTATTCTCTTCCACCATCAGATCTAAGTCTTTTCAAAGTCTACCTGTCTGGTTTTCAACAAGAGCAACATACTTCTTAAAGAAATTAAAAACTTCATCCTTGTGCTTGATGAAAAACAGAATGCTCCACCTCCTTCAATCATCTATAAAAGACACATAATATCTTGAGTGTCATAATATCTATGAGAGTTTGAGATCCATAGCTAAATAAAGCTATGTTCTTTGTATCTTCCACTTCAAAAGTGAAAAGCCTTCCTTTCTTTTCTCATTTTGCAATCCTTCTAAAGCCTTGCCTTGGGTCTTCAACATATGCTCCAAATCTATTGAATCTTACCTGCAATCCCTTTTCAACAATCTGCCCAACATTTATTAAATTTTTGGTAATTGTAGGGACATACAAGACTTTTCTTAAGAGGTTCATTTTCCCATCTCATGTCTTCACATTACCTATCTTTTCCACTCACTTCTTTGTATCATCTCCTCTTTGAACTTCATGTTTGTTGTGAGGATCTTTCACATTAGAAAGTAGAGCCATATTTCTTGCTACATGATTTGAGAATCCCAAATCAATGTAAAAGATGTGATCATCATCGTTATCCTTCTTCACTAATAGATTCATAATCAGTAATGAATCTTCTTGACTTTGGTCCCCTCCATAGTTATTGTAACTCTTCTTCCTATATGGACACTTTGATAGTTGTTGTTGTTGTTTTAATTTTTGTTGTAGTTGTTATTGTAGCACCCATTGTATCTGCCTCTATTTGATCCATATCCACCTCTAGTGAATTCTCTTCCTCTTGAGTTCCTCCAGTTCTTGAAACATTTTTCACTAGTATGATTAAATAATCCACATATATTGCAAGGTTGAGATGACTGGAATCTCCCTCTGCCTTGCTTTCCACCTTTGCCTCTTTCTCTAGCTCTTCCCCTGCATGCAAAGTTTGCTTGGAAAGAGCTACCTTCATCTTCATTCTTCTTATTCTTTGACTTGTCCTTGAACTTAGCTTTATCAAAATATAAGGCAGAAGTTTGATTAACTCTTGAGAACTCACCACCTTTGCTAATCTTTCCTTCATGAGTGAAGAGTTGGCCCATGAGTGCGTTAAGGTTGGGTACATGCATATCCATGTAGAAATCCATGGCTATTGTGAAGGACTCCCACTTGTCATCTCCTTTGATTCCATTTATGATTTGTATAATCATTTATTCCTATTCAATTACCTCTCCAATGCTTCCAAGTTGATCTGAAATCTTGTTCATCTTTGTGACATAATCAGTCACACTTTGCTTGGGGCTTTTCTTCATTGTTGTGAACTCCATCCACAATTGGTTCTTCCTTGCTTGAGTGTTGGGAGAGAAGAAAGAAGGAAGTGATTTCCAAGTCTCTCTTGATGTCTTGCATCCCTTGACATGAGGTAAAAGAAAATCAGAGATTGGGTTTAGAATAGAGGACCTTGCAAGTGCATCCTTTGAATACCAATTTGAAAGGCTTTCCTCTTCTTCGTGTGATGGTTGCCCTTTGTTCCTCATGGTTGGCATAGTGTGATCTATAGATGTGTATCCAAATAGATTCATCCCTTGAAGATAAGCCTCCATCCTTAGAGACCATGCTGGGTAGTTGTTTCTATCCTTTTCATTGTTGATGGAAATCATTCTTCCATGTTGATTGACTATGCTCTAATACCACTGTGAAGAGGGATGGTGGATTCCATCTGAAGATGAGTTGGTGCTGCTACAACCAGCTTCACACTAGCCAACTGAGACTTCAGAGTTGGTTAATAAACCCTTTGAGCTTCGTAGATCCATAGAAGAAAAATCACGCAAGTTTTTTTGAACATGTATCTCAAAATTTTGAGTCAAGACAGACTAGCAGCAGAATGAGAAGCTGCCAAAACTTGCTATTTTTTGTACATACACTTGATAGAGAAGATGAGCAATGCTCTCAACCTGGTAGGAAATAGAAAAATTTCTTTTGAGGATAGAAAATAGACTTACAGAGCATGCTAATCCAAGTTAAAACACATCAATTGATGAACTCAGCACTGAAAACAAGGTTTAACAAAATCTTGAACACTCCCACAATTTTCAGGACTCTTCAAAGATTCGACTAGTGAGGAGAAAGAGAAAGATTTCTCACAAATGGTAAATCCAAGGAAGAAGAATTTTGTGACATAAACTAGACTTGAAGAGCAATTCAATGCACTTTAAAACACTAAAAAAGGTTACGTATAGCCCAAAATATGAGCCTCTGAAGTTACTGTTCTAAGTGAGTATAGTAGAGACTAAAAGAGAGAAGAAGTAAATGATGAGTTTATCGATTCACATATAATTACAACCACATTAGCAATGAATCCTTGCACAATGGGAGTAGAATGATAGAGCTATGGAGTAAGATTTTCAAGCTCTAGTACAAATGAACATAAAGTGGGCACGAATCAAGCTCTCTTTTGGTGACTTCCTTCTTGCTCTTTTTATAGCTACTTTGGAGGTAGTTTTGAATTTGAATCCAACTAACTTCACCTAAAAGTGATGCTAAGAATTAGGAGATATTCTCTTAGTAGATCGATTGGTGGTTTTAGGTAGTTAGAGCCACAAATTTCCATTTTACATCATGGATGATTGAAGCCATTCTTTCTTTCATAATTACAAGAGATATAATATACTCTTTTACAAGAGTTGTTCATATGTCTTTACATATGACTTCAATTATCATAAATCAAATCATATGAAGCATGTAGGCTTGGGTAAAATGCACCAACACTCTTGGTAATGATACTGTTCCGTTGGGCTTAGTAATTGCCCACAACTCTTGCATACTACCTCGCTCTTCCAAGTCCTCCCTTTGTGCTTTGCTTTCTTTCTTTCTGATCAAAGTGTTCTCGAGAATCTCTACCACATTCTTGAAAATATGCATCGGTAAACCTAAACATTCACCTTAACCAAGAAAATGATGCATCATCCACATAAGTATGCCTTACACTCACACCTCGCATTATTAGCATCTTGTACTTGTAACTCCCTTTTTGTTCTCTATTTTTCCACAAGAGGTTACGGGTGCAATGTCGTTTGGGTCCACATGCTCATCAAGGGGACAATGCAAATGATAGCGTAGGTTTTGTAGTCCACTTTTATCAAAGGATCCATATTCTCTAACATGTGTAGTACAAATCTGTCCTTTTTTATAAATTTGATACTTGCACTGAGTGCAAGGACATGCCATTCTCTCCTCCAGATCCAAACTAGCCATTTGATACAATACGGCCATTTTAGAACATTTGATTTTTCTTATTAGACCTAAAAACCATAATCTTAAAGACTTAAACTTGAAATATATAAAGATTTAGTTATATATTCTAATTTTTTTAGTTTCATGTTTTTCTTCAATTTGTATATTAAATGATATATATTTAATTGGAATACTGGCTATTTTCATATTTATTTATCTATACTTAAATCCATTTTTTATAGATCTAATTATGTATTATAATTTTTTATTTTCTTTTTCTTATATATATTTAATTTAATTAATTTTTTATATATTTGATTGTATATATTTAATTATAGATATTTAATCATATATATATATATATATATATATATATATATATATATTTATACTAAAGATCTAATAAAACCTAAAACCCTACTAAGCCTAAAGACCTAGACCTAAAACATGTATATGTGTGTATGCATACATATATGTATATGTATGTGTACATACATTATGTGTGTATATGTGTATGTGTGTATGCATGTGTAAACAACATAGAAACCCTGACCCTATTTTTATATATTTAATGTGACAAAAAAACCCCCAGAATCCTAATTTTATATATTTAATTATATATATTTAATTGAAACACCAGCTATTCTTATATTTTTATATTTATTATAACATCCAATTTTTCTTTATATAGATGTATATGTGTATGTATGTATATGCACGTGTGTTTGTGATATGGTAAAATCCTAAACTCCTAGTTTATATATATATGAAAACTCCTAAAAAGACCTATTTTCTATATGTCATAAAAAACCTGAAAACTTTACAACCCTAATCCTATGTGTGTATGTATATGCATGTTTGTTTGTAATATGAATATGTATATATATGTTATGCATGTACATAATATATATATGTAGTAAATATGTGTATATGTGTATATGTCTATATATGTTATGCATGTGTAAAAACCCTAGTAAAACCCTAATCGTAAAGACCTAGACCTAAAACATGTATATGTGTGTATGCATATATATATATATATATATATATATATATATATATATATATATATATATATATATATATATATATATATATATATATATATATATATATATGTGTGTGTGTGTGTGTGTATATATATATATATATATATATATATATATATATATATATATATATATATATATATATATATATATATATATATATATATATATATATATATATATATGTATGTGTATAAGTGTATATATAATGTGTATGTGTATATGTGTATGCACGTGTAAATAACCTAAAAAGTCCTATTTTTATATATATTTAATTTGATAAAACATTTAAAATCCTATTTTATTTAAAACACTAGCCATTTTCATATTTATTTATCGATACTAAAATCCTGTTTTATATATATATATATAATTATAGATTCCGTTTTATATCTTTTTTTGTTATATATATTTAATTTAATTAAAAAACAATAAATCCCTATTTTTAAATATTTGATTATAAGTGTGTGTGTGTATGTATGCATATGTTTCTATATGCATGTGTGTATATATGTGTGTGTATGTGTGTGTGTATATGTGTGTGTGTATGTATGCATGTGTGTATATGAGTGTGTGGATATACATATGTGTGTGTGTATGTATGCATGTGTGTATATATGTGTGTGTGCATGTATGCATGTGTGTATATGTGTGTGTATGTATGTGTGTGTCTGTGTATGTATGCATGTGTGTATATGACTGTGTGTATGTATGCATATGTGTATATGTGTGTGTGTGTATATGTGTGTGTCTGTGTGTATGTATGCATGTGTGTATGTGTGTGTGTGTGTATGTATGCATGTGTGTAAATGTGTGTGTGTGTGTATGTATATGTGTGTGTGTATGTATGCATGTGTGTATGTATGCATGCATGCATGTGTGTATATGTATGTATGCATATGTATGTGTATGCATGGGTATATATATGTGTGTATTTATGCATGTGTGTACAAGTGTGTGTGTGTGTGTATGTATGCATGCATGTGTGTATATGTGTGTATGTATGTATGTGTATGTGTATGTGTGTGTATATGGGTGTGTGTATGTATGCATGTGTGTATATGTGGGTGTGTGTATGTATGCATGTGTGTGTGTGTATGTATGCACATGTGTATATGTGTGTGTATGTATGCATGCATGTGTGTATATTTGTGTATGTGTGTGTGTATGTATCCATGTGTGTATGTGTGTGTATGTATTTCTATCTCTCTCTCTCTCTTTATCTCTCTCTATCTTTCTCTCTTTCATCTCTCTTTATCTCTCTCTATCTTTCTGTCCTTCATCTCTCTTTATTTCTCTCTCTATCTTCCTCTCTTTTATCTCTCTTTATCTCTCTCTCTATCTTTCACTAGATCTCTCTCTCTCTCTATCAGTAGAGAATAAAACAATCACTTACAAGTATGTACCTCTTTTGTAAAATTGTCTTCAAAGCCTAACGTATGTCATCTCTTGTCAAATTTCAAAGAATTGATGCCAAAAAATGCCTACAAAATCAAAGAGAAGAGAAATTATTAAACATAAAGCATAGAGAAAGACAAAGGGTAAGAGTACACACACCACTTACCAAGATGTGAGATTTAGAGAGAGAGAGTGTGCGTGTAGAGAGAGAGAGATCTATGTGTGTGTGCACAAGACAATGCATGTCACAATTCGGTTCATGCATGCAAGTTCAACAGAAGCAAGTAGTACTCAGGGTAATAGACATGCAAAATGTTAAGTTTTGCTTTCGGGTCCCAATATGTTTAAAACATGGCACTGATATAGGCATCGGTAAAAGCCTTGATATGAGCATCCGTAATTTCCAATAAATTACCCATGCCTATACCGATGTTCATACGGATGCCTATACTAGCGCTTGTACTGGTGCCGATATGGATGGCCACAAAGCATCCCCACAATCCATTTTAAATGGTCAAAATGATGGTCAAATGACCATCATTTTGACCATTTAAACGTTCATACAAACATCGAGCATGACCATCAGTATAGGCAGCATCGGTATGCCCCTCATATGTTGTAGTGATTGTCAATGACATTTATTCAAGGCCAGAAAAAGTCAAAGAAGAGGCTACCTCATCTTCAAGAAGAGCCCGGATTCCTATTTATATTCAACAAGAGGTGAGTGAAGAAGAAAGAACCGCTTCATCATTAGGACTTAGCGGTACTACTATCAGATTACTTCCTAGAGAAGAGCAATCTAGATGGGATTCAAGGATGCAATAGCACATTCGTATATTATTATCACAGTCAAGAGGAATATTATACCTCGAATGAGGTCTTGCAAAAGCTATCGTTAGGGTTGATTAGAGTTAGAGAATCTCTATCAGAGTAGAAACCCTACTAGGAATGTTCATCTAAGGAGACAACTAGCCAACACAAGGACGAAAGTTGGTGAATCAATTCAATCACATATTTTGAAGCTCAAATATTTACGAGATCTGTTATGCAATGTTTGAGTTACAAATTCCAAATCAAGAGATGGTAAGTACACTTCTACACTCACTTCCACCTACATATCATGTTTTTGTTACTTCTTTATCTCTCTGTAAAAGAGATAGAGAACTTCCATTTGAAGAGCAACTATTCCTGTTACTTCAAGATCGAGATGAACAAAAGAGTATGGAAAAGAATGATGAAGCCATGTTATCATCATTGAAGGGAAAGAAGAAGGAGACAAAGAAGGAGAATAAGAGTCTGCAATCTAAGAAGTAAGGTAAGTCTTCTAATCCTTAGTCTTCCGGCACTACCCTTAATGCTTCCTCTTCACCCAAAGAAAAGTCTTCGATTACATCTAGTTCAGAGAAATGATTATACCACTACTATACGAGAATAGTTCATCTCATAGAAGAATGCAAAACAAGAATTTTCAATGAGAAGAAGAAATCATGAGGCAATAGTGGTAAAAATGATCTAAAACCTAAAACTTAAAAGGTATATTCATATGAATCTTTTACTATTGAAGAAATAGCTTTTGATCAAGGAGCATTAAATGCAATCTTAGATGATCCTTAGAGTTTCTATTCAAGAGCTACTAAGCATATGAGAGGTTGTAGAAAGGCATTTTCTTCCCTTTCTAACTCTTCAGTTAGAAGCTGACCATTGCAAATTCTCAAGATCTAGATGTCCTTGGTGTTGGAGAAGTGAACCTAAAGTCAAGAGCAAGTGGAAATTTCACAAGTTCTAATGTTCTTTATCTTCCAAACATGAAGAAGAATTTACTCTCTAATTCTACTTTCTTGTCAGATAGTTATAAGTTTATTTTCGAAAATTATTCATGTTAGATCCTCTCACCTAATGAGGATCATCATATACTTTAAGCTGAAAACAAAAGTGGCATGTTTTTATTGTCCAAAGTAAGTCATGCTAATGTTCCTAGGTCTATCACACCTATGGAGAATATGAAGTTATGGCATGCTAGATTTGGCCATATCAGTTATGTAGCTCTTAAGCATATCAAAGATCAAGCTATGGTGGACAGTTTACCTACTTTTTCTTTACCAAATGATGTAGAATCATGTGAAGGATGTCTTGAAGGAAAGCTTCACAAAATACCTTTCACAAAGCATGGATAATCATAGCCACAAGGAAGTTGCAGATGATACACTCAGATATGAATGGTCCAATGAGAACATATTCTATTCAAGGTTTTAGGTACTTTGTTATGTTTATTGTTGAATTCTCAAGATATTCATGGATTTATACTCTTAAAGTGATGTCAAAGGTTTTTCCTTCTTTGAAGAAGTTTATAGCTATGGTTGAAATTGAAATTCAATCAAAGATCCATATTTTGAGAGGTGATAGAGGAGGAGAGTACATGTCTAAAGACTTTAATTCTTTTCTCAGAGACAAAGGTATCTCTCATCAACTCACTATTGCTTACACTCCAAAACAGAATGATGTTGCAGAGAGAAAGAATAGGATACTTGTTGAGATGATGTGTAGTATGATGTCATCCAAAAATCGTACTCCCAAGTTTTGATTTGATGCAGTACATATAGGTAATTAAATTTTGAATAGGTCTTCGATAGAAGCTTTAAAGGTCATTACACCTTATGAAGCTTATCATTGGAAGACGCCCAATGTGAGTTACTCTAAAGTTTTCGATTCCCCAGCTTATGTTCATATTGAGAAGAAAGATTGTGATAAGCTTGATGTAAAAGCCATTTAAGCTTTCTTTATAGGTTATGCAATTCAAAGAAAGGGATATAAATTTTATGTCTCAGATACAGGTGATATCCTACTCTCAATCAATGCATATATTATAGAAAGTCACATTTATTATAAGAAGAAAGAAAGTCCAAATTTCATAAAAGCAGATGACTATGCATTTTTTAGAAGGAATTTGGATTCTTAAATTCAGCCATACAAGGGGATGATGAACCTTCTAAAACCCTAAGAGATGTAGGTGAAGAAGAATTTCATTACCTACATTAATACCTAGTCCATCATTAGTAGCTCTTGAAGTTCAACTTATGAAGTTGGAGAAGGTTTGAGAGTTCCAAAAGAAAGAGATATTGAAGAACCATAAAAGATTCCACCACTTTTAAAGGATATGCCAAAGTGGTTATATCGAACCTGGAAGGATAGTGGTATGAACAAATACACTAGAAGAACTAGAAGTCATATGAGATTCATAATATTTTAGCTCTTACCTAAGATGTAAATGAGCCAGCTCATGTTCAAGATGCACAACATAGTCTGATATGGAAGAAATCTATGCAAGAATACATTGATTTTATTCATAAGAATCAAACATGGAAGCTTTGTGAGTTACCAAAAGGCAAGAAAGATATTGTTATTAAGTGGATCTTAAAAATCAAAAGAAAAGTAGATGGTACCATAGACATGTATAAAGCAAGATTAGTTGTCAAAGGTTATGCACAAAAGAAAGGTATTTACTTTGATGAGATCGTTGCACCTGCATCTAGGATGATACTAGTCAGGACAATACTTTCTGTAGCTGCAATCTTTGGTTGGAAAGTATACCAGTTAGATATCAAATTTGCATTTCTTAATGGTGATCTCCATGAAGATGTTTATGTGAAGCAGCGAAAATGTCTTAAAGAAAAACGTAAACATCATTTAGTGTGCAAGCTTATCCAAGCTTTGTATGGACTAAAGCAAGCACCAAGTCCTTAATGGTGATCTCCATGAAGATGTTTTTGTGAAGCAGCCACAACGTTTAAAGAAACATGTAAACATCATTCAGTATGCAAGTTTATCCAAGCTTTGTATAGACTAAAGCAAGCACCAAGACCTTGGTATGAGAAGATACATGCTTATCTTCTATCTATTGGTTTTCAGAACTTAGATGCAGATCCCTCTCTTTATGTGAAAGCTAAAAAGAATGTTTTGATTATTGTTATTATGATATATGTTGATGATATGATCATGACATGTCCTAAGGATTCAGACCTTTAATATTTTAATGCAGAACTTAATCATACATTTGATGTAAATGATTTAGGTATTTTGCATTATTATGTTCAGATTGAGCTCAAGTACAGAGATGAGTGTAGCTACATGACACAATAGAAATTCATTGAGAAATTGTTGGAAAGGTTTGAGATGATAGATTCCAAGCCTCTACAGATACCTATGGAAGTCAATGTATTATTATAGTCGGAAGCAAACACAAAACCATTTGTTGCTACATTATATAGTCAAGTAGTTGGTTGCTTGATATACCTATGTAATACATGCTCGACACTCAATTTGGTGTTTCTCAAATATTCAAATTCATGCACACTCAGCTCAGGATTTAGTGGAAATATCTTAAGACATATTTGCAGACATCAAAAGTTTTGTAGATGATTAAACCTTGTACCATTGTGACAATAAAGGGAGGATTATTGGAGTCAATGTCTAAATAGGTTCCAACATCATTAGTAGCTACAACATATGATATCTTCTTAACTAATTTCTCTACAACCAAATGGCATCGCACGATAGATATTCCAAATGTCTCTCATGCTGTCTACCTGGGTTCAAGTATCAGAGGGCTCAAATCGAAGGTGGTGACAGCATAGAGGCATGTTTTTGTTTGGAAAATCAAACGTAGCTTTTTACTACATTGCCATTCTTGCAATAGATTTTTTGAGGAGATTTTTTCAATAATGATCATTAATTTGTGTACTTCAAAGCTATAGAACAAGGCCTTGAGATCAGTTGTGAGATATCTTCTCAAGGAGCCTTCTCAAGTGCTCAACATGAGGAGGAGATCTTGGAGGCCCTCTTGGAGGGAGATTTTCACATTGTTCGAGGAGGTGTGCTCTACATCTCGAGACATCTAGAGGAGTTCATGTCAACAACATACTGTGAGTAACAAATCTAGATTTGTCCCCACTTGTTCATTCACTAGTTTCTTATTTAGATTGATCAAAATTTGGGTTTGCTATAAAATAGGTCTAAATTGTTCATATTCTCCATACGCTCTCACACACACTCCATACCTCTTAGGCACACAATCTCTTGTATCTAGTTCCTATTTCTTCCTAGATTGAGATATTGTCAATTTCTATCATATTCAAACATTGTAATTTCACATTGGAATATAGAGAGTGTAGATGATCCTCATAGCTTATTGTTACACATGAAATTTTGCCTATTTAAGTACCTAAAAACCGTTACTATCATAAAAGCATAAAGGACCTACTAGACCACATATATAGCACCATTGTAATATAAGGAGTCACTTGTATATTGTTTATAAGATAATATCTTTTGTTGTTCTGCTCAAGAAAAAATATGAGAGCCATGTGTGGACCCTCTCTCTCTCTCAATGGTTGCATGTGAAATCTAATGGTTTCCCATGAAATCTATCTCCACCATGCAATTTCAATGTATGTATGCATGTGTATGTGATGTGTATGTATATATGTGTTTATATGCATGCATGCATATTTGTATGCATGAATGTATGTATGTGTGCATCTATCTGTACGAATGTGTGTATGTGTGTATGTATGTATGGAAGTTTCTGGTATATGTGCATATGTGTATGAATCAATATGTATGAGCATGTGTGTATCTATGCATGCACACACGTGTGTGTGTATGAATGTGTTTATGTATGTGTGCATGTATGTATGCACATGAATGTATGGATGTGTGTGATGTGCATGTACATATATGCATGTGTATGTGGCATGTGCATGTTTGTGTGACATATTCATGTGTGTATCCATTTACATACGGGTGTATGCATGCATGTACACATGTGTTAGAATCAAGAAATTCTGTAGAGGAGATTTTTGAAACACATCCTAAGAGGGAGGAGGCACTGAGTTCGATTCCCCTTGGATACAACAATTGGTATGAGCACCTAGAATGTAATCATATGCACGTTGTGTAGATTTCCACAAGGCTAATGGACACCCGATGGCCTGAAGAGAATATGTTTGGGAAATTTCTATCTAAAACGGTACGAAAATGTAGCACCCTTTGATTTACAAAGTTATCCTAATAAACACAAGAGTCTATCTCTCAATATATACGTCAGAATTAGATGTATAAGGTATACCTAGAAAGCTCTTCCAATGAAATATCCAATAGAAGAAGTAGATTGAGATTGTAAGATATCTAGAAAGGGTAAGAACCACAATAAAGATACAGAGGTTGAGAAGAAGGGCTGGAGACACCAATGTTTCCAACAAGAAGGTTCAAGACACCAAGTTTGAGAGCAAGGGTTCAAATAATAATGGTTGATAGAAAGAACTTTCAAGAAAGTTTGTAGCTGGGAGGACATAAATTCATAGGAAGATTAGGGACTGATCATTGAGGACAATGATCTATGGAAGGGGAAAAGAGTGTTCGACTCAAGAAATACGATGCACAAGATTGTTGAATCACACCCTAAGAGGTTGGATTGGGAAGTAATCCTCAATCATGGATTTTGGGGGAAGTGGTTAGCCCATCATGCTCCTAGATGATAGATCATGAGTTCAATCCCCCTTGGATAAAAGAATGTGACTATAGAAGCATGTGTTAATGGATCTATATGTACACATGTGTGTGTCTGGTGTATGTATGTAAATATGTATGCATGTATGTATGTATGTGAATGTGTGTGCGATATAACCATGTATGTGTATGCATGCATGTATGCATGTGTCTATGTGTGCATGTGTGTGATGTGTATCTATGCATGTGCATGTGTGCATGCATGTGTTTATGATGTGTATGCATGTATGTGGATGTGTATGGGAATACATGCATGTGTGTATGTATGTATGCATGTGTGTGGAAGTATATATTCAAATATGTTGCAAATGTGCATGTGTTCATATATGTATGTGTGCATATGTATATATGTAAATATGTGTGTGTGTATGCACATGTATATCTATGCATGTGTGTCTATCTGTGTGGGTTGTGTGATGTCTATGTATGTATGTGTATGCATGTTTAGTGTATGTGTGTGTATGCATGTGCCTATGTATGCATGGGTGAGATATGTATGTATGTATGTATGTATGTGCATGGGTGCAATATATACATGTATGTGTTAGCATCTCCTTATGCATCTATGTATGTATGCATGTATGTGTGTGACATATATCCATATGTGTGTATATATTTATGTATGTATGTAGGCATGCGTAAATGGGAGATGTGTATGTATGCACACATATTGTCTCTCTCTCTCTCTCTCTCTCGTTCTACTACCTGTGTGTGGATGCTTCATTATAGAATGCACGGCCTTCACAATGGTTTTAGGGTAATTCATTTTTTTTTCTTATTCCCTTAACATCACTTATTCAATGCTTTTGCATTGTATGCAGTTTGCGAGTGTCATGAAACATGTCTCTAGAAGCTTTTAAAAAATAATGTTAAGCATCACTTACTTATAAAGTAAAAGGAAAACATTATATCTAAGAGTATGATTGATTTCATATTTTAATAGATTTACGTACATGGATCATTATAATTTTGAGGTGAAGAACGTTGGAAACTTATTCACAACTTAAAGGAAGTGATTATTGTTTAAAGAGAAAAATGAATCATCGATTGGGTTTGTGAAAAATTTCCTCTCTTATCTATATGTTGCTTTGATGCACCCTTTATGTTTTGTCCTCCTTTCATCTCCTCCCTCCTGAAGGATTTCGGTGCTTCAACTTCCATTGTTGAAGGTTTCTTCATCATGTAGGGCTGGCCTGATGGTATTATGGAGTCCCCTCTAATGGATAAGGAATGGGTCTCCACATTCATGATGGGATATCAAGGCATTTTCAAGACTTTCATGGATGCTATATACACCATATACTCCTTGATAAATTCTTTCTTTCATTAGATGGAAGAATATTGCTAAGGTAGCTTCATCCTTGATTGGTACTTGTGACAAAGAAAATAAATTTTCTTTTTAAAGATGATTTGAATCAGCTGAATGTGGAATGCGAATTTGGGAATGAGGACTCAAATCTTTTCATTAATAGCTCATGATTTGTGTTCTAATAGGATCGACCGTCAGAACGAGTGATTATTGATCTCTCTAAGGGACTAGGAGCCAACATAGGGGACTTTTAGAAGCTTCAAATAGTAATTGGAGATCATATGTTTTATTGATAAATAACATGCAATATCTCCCTAATTATTTATGTTTCTAGATCTTACAAACACACATCATGCCAATGCTTCAGCATAAGTAGTGGCATAAGATAAAACAAGAATGCAAAGTGCTTCAATGGGCCACCGAATAAAGTTGCTTAGATCTTTTCCTAATGCATGCCTGAGATGCCTGAGAATAAGGTTGGAGACCTCGTGATAAAACAAAAAGCAGCAATGAGCCAGAAAAAAAAATGTCCAAGGTACATTGTTGTATCTCCAAGATGGGAACGTGTATGAGGCACCAAGAACTGTGAAAAAGTAGTGCGTCCAAAAAAAGTTACGAACATAACTGAAGATAGAAATCCATAGGGTAGCGTTGTGTTATAGGTACTCCCTTGTCTCCCTTCCCAACAATAAAAATAGGCAGTCTCTCTCACTCTCAGTCATTGCAAGAGGAACTATGCACTAGGGTTATTTTTTGGTGTCTCTCCTTCTCTGCGAGTCCCTCCCCTCAGTCGGGAGGGCACTCGCCCGCCTTCACTCTTCGCCCTCGAGTGGGGGGGGGGCAGCTCTGCCTTCCTCGGTTCTTCTGCCTCATCCTCTTGGTGTTGCATGGCACTCTTCGAAGCTTTGCGTAATGGAATCCCAGTGCTGGATGCTCCGCTGAAAGTGGGCTCTGAGATGAATGCTCTAGCTCTACCTTGCCCATCGAATGGAGTTCCACAGGTAAGCTCTTTCAACCACACTGGGATAAATGAGTCACCCAAGGTCGGTGCCTCTACTGGCAGTCATTCTGCTCTACATGTACCTGGAATTCGCTCTCCTCAGAAGACATATGCCGACTCCATTAAACAAACAGGTATTCACCTTTCATCCCCTTTCATTTCTGACCGATGCACTAGGTCACCTTGTAATGGTATTGATCGTGGGAAGGAGAAAGCCAAATGCTCCGAGAACCCTCACACTCTGCATATTGATGATATCCCTAGTGACGATGACGAAGAAACCTTTATAATAGACAGGACGTCTTTAGATAGCTGGCAAGAGCATGTATTAGGGAGGGTTGTCATTGGGCTCTGTCACGGCCCTAGACCACCTCATGAAGTCCTTAAAGCTTGGATAAAGACGCATTGGGAAACTAGGGGTCTAATGGTATAATTATAGGTCTGGTCGGCCTCACATTGACTACAGTTTGCTCAAGATCCCTAGTATCCTGTCTCGTACTAAGGAAATTATCACCTATCATTTCAAGGCTGAAAGTTCCCCTACCATAGCTTGGAATCATGCTGTGTCTGAAATTCAAAATCTTTTCACCACTTATAGGAAGCATGCCTTGGAGTTGAGGACTCAGAGGAGACTCTCGCTTATGAATCAGTTGAACTCCCTCGATGTTAACTCTCAAGAGTATATTGATTGCTCTATGAGGATGTGTAAAGAGAGGTATCTAGAAGCTAGGAACACCCTTGCTGTTTCAAGAGAGTTTTGGAGTGAGAACATGGATCGGAACAACAAACATATGTTTTCTCTTATGAAAAAAAGGAAAGTGAGGGCTTTTGTCCCCCCTATTAAGAAAAAAGATGGAGGTGTCACCTCCAATATTGAGGAGACCTTACAGGAGGCCAAGTGCTTCTTTATGGATGTTTTCTCTGTTTCTCCCAAGTGGGGGCAGGACATTCAGAGGGTCAAGGCTACTATTGCCATGAAAAGGAAAAAAATGATTCCTCAGAGCCTGGTTCCCATTCAGGACCTGCCCCTCACTGCCGGTGAGATCAAAGAAACCATCAATAAATTGAATCCTTGTAAATCTCCTGGTTTGGATGGCTTGCCTAATGAATTCTTTATCATTCTTAAGGATTTTCTCACTCCTTACATTCTCTTGATATGGGAAGAGGTTTCTAGTAAAGGATTTCTCCCTTGTACCATTAACACTGGGGTTATCAAGCTTATTCATAAGAGAGGTCCCAAGGAGGACCTTAACAACTGGAGGCCCATCACCTGCTTAAACACCATTTACAAAATTTTTGCTTCTATCCTGGCCAGGAGACTTAGCCCCTTGATGAACCATCTCATTCTCCCTGAACAAAAAGGGTTCATAAAAGGTAGATTCATCCTTGATGCTATCATCTCCCTTTGGAAAGGTATGGACTTTGCTAGAGAATCTGGTCAAGACTACTTCTTCTTTAAAATTGATTTTGACAAAGCTTATGACAGGATTGAGTGGGACTTCATCTTGCAGTCTCTCCATGACTTAGGCCTAGGAAGAAGGTTTATTAAGTTTGTGAGTACTCTGTTTGGAAATGCCTTTTCTAGAGTTTCTATTAATCGGCATATGTCTGAACCTTTCAAGTTGGCTAGATCTATAAGACAAGGCTGCCCTTTGGCCCCCCTTCTTTTTGCCATAGCTAGTGATGCTTTGGGTTGGCTTGTGAAGGATGCTCTATCTGCTGGTAATATTGAAGGTGTTAGCATTCCTAATTCCCCCGCCCCTCTTTGTCTGCAGATGTTCGCTGACGATACCAATGTTGTCTTAAAAGATGATGCCCATTCCCTTACCAAGTTCTTGGAGTGTCTTGACATTTTCTGCTTGGCGAGTGGCTCTAGAGTCAACCACAACAAAACAGGTTTTAAAGCCTCCAACAATGTTATACCTGACCTTATTACTCATCTTGGCTGTAGTATTATAAAAGAAGGGGAGATCTTTAGGCTGCTAGGGATCCCCATGGGATTTAATGTCTCTTTTGCTCAAAGGTGGGATTGGGTGTGTGAAAAATTCAAAAAGGGGATGGCTCTTTGGTATGATGCTAACAGCTCCCTTCCCAATCGTACTTTTATTCTTAACCATTATTTAATGCCTAAACTTGTCTATTTTCTTTCTTGTTGGACTCCTTCCAAAAAGCAACTTAATCAGGTGATCTCTTTGGCGAAAAGGTTCTTATGGGGAGGTTCGGCTAATAGAAAGAGAATTGCTAAAGTTTCTTGGGATACATGTTGGTTTCATAAAGAAAAAGGGGGCGTGGGTTTAAGGTGCCCTCAGAAAATGGCTGACACTCTGGCTGCTAAATGGATTCTCAGAAGTATTGGTAACACTGAGATATGGTCTACTCTTATTCAAAGGTCTGTCAATAAATTCTTTTTGACAAATTATAGGTCTTGGAATAACCTTAACCTGTGGGACATTATTACTTGCCCTCACCCCATCTCCCCTGTTGGGAGTCCTCTGACCTGCAGGTTCTGGAATGCCTGGTTCAAAGCTAAAAGTGTTTTCCTCCCTTCTGACAGCTTGTGTGCTATGGCTAAATTTTACTTGTAGGAATCGCCCTGGCTGGGATGGTTGTCACATTGGAACAATGGGAACATTACTATTAAGGAACATAAATGTCATAGGAAATATGGCTTCAAATCTTGGAAGAGTTTCCTGTCAAATGGGAAGGTATTGGCTGATAATGATCTAGCTAATATGACTAATGCCTCTGTTGCCTGCCTGCAGGTTTTGCTGGCCCACAAGGATCTGCTAGCTGACCAATTGACCCGGTGCAATTGGAAGGAATTGAAACTCTTTGATGTTGCTGATTCCATCTACAAGAACTTCAAGAAGAAGAAAGCCTCGATGGAGTGCATCACTCAGAAATTGAACAAGTTGTGGAATCTGAATTGGTCCTCAGCTCAGTGGTCTTATAGGTTTAAATCTCTGTGGGCTTACCCTGACAACAACAAACAGTCTTTTCTTCAGTGGTTGATCATACATCAAGGTCTTTGGGTGGGCCCCAGAGTCAGGAAAATATTTATTGATGGTGGTAAATGTGCATTCTGTGGCAGGGTGGAGGATATTTATCACCTCTTCATTGAATGTACTCATGCTAAGCCTTGATGGGGGAAGTATCTCAACCCCTAAGCAACGACGAAGCGTGAATGACCTCCACAGGTATCCTTCTTTGACCTCTGCACACCACAAATGCTCTTACTCAGAGCTTATGCATAGGACTCCAGTGAGCTTTTGTAGACCTGTAGTAGACACCAAGAGCTTTCCAACAAAACAAATTTCACTTCAAATGGATGCTTACACAAGGCGAAACAATATCTACAACATGAGCTAGTTGAATGCTCACAACTGCCAGTCAAGCAGATACCTCACTTCACTCCAGCAAGCTTTTCTCAGAGATTATACAGAGAATGAATCTCAAACTTGAGTCAAGTTTAGAGGACCTTAATAGCTACCCAATGACAACAAAATCATAGCAAATGGATACATAGAGAAGGAGAACCAGCCCTTACAACAGAGAGCAAAATATTTCCAACAAAGCCTACACGCCAAGAGAGATATCAATCACACAACTTCACTAAAATGAATGTTGCTCCCAGATTACTCAGAGAATTATCCAGAAACTTTGTGAGCATAAAATAGACTCTAATAGCTATCCAATGAGACAAGAATTAGATCAAATGGATACAATATGAGGGAGAACCAATGCTAACAACTTAGGGGTAGAGAGTTGCAACACTGCCTGCGCACACACATAGATATGCCTACTAAAAGAAAACAAACAAGCAAGCAAGGGGCTTGCTTATCACAACTCCAGCACTTAGTGCTCACTTTACATGAGCTAAAACTCCAAGAATATGGGGCCAAAAGAAGTCGGGATACATGCTCCTTTTATAGTGAGAAGTGTGCCCCTAAAATCTAGGAACTACCTTTCCAAATCAGCCTCCTAACTTGAAGGACTTAGTTGAGATGACTTGAGGAGTGGTTGAGTGACTTTTCTTGATGGAATCTCGTGGCTTTTGGCTTCCTTTGATTGCCCCACATGTCCATAAAAGATTCCCCACAAATTTGTAGCTTGAAGCTTGACTTTTAACACTCCCCCTCAAGCTTCAATTCTTCGTCCTCATCCAAGCTCCTTCATGTTGATGCATTGCTTGAATTTTGAAATCTTCATCCCATCCAAAGCCTTTGTAAACATGTCCGCAACTTGGTCCTTGGTACCAATATGATGTACTGAAACTTCCTTGGATATCACCTTTTCCCTTATGAAGTGATAGTGCACTTCAATATGCTTGGTTCTAGCATGATAGACAGGATTTGATGCTAGATGAATGCTACTCATGCTATCACAAAAAATTGGATATGTGTCAACCTGCAATTAAGCTCCATAAATAACTTCTTAATCCACATTAGCTCACATGTGACTTGAGCCAAAGCTCTATACTCAGCCTCCGTGGAAGATAATGCCACCGTGGGTTACTTCTTTGAAATCCATGAGATGATCTTGCTACCTAGCATGACTAGGTAACCACTTGTACTTCTTCTATCCTCCTTCGAACCGGCCCAATCGGCATCAGAATAAGCTTTGACCTGCATATCATCATCAAATGAATAGAACAATCCTTCATTTATAGTGGCCTTGAGATATCGTATTATTCTTCTTGCAGCTTGCAAGTGTGTAGTCCTTGGACTATGCATAAATTGTGATAACACTCCAACTCCATATGCTATGTCGGGCCTTGTTATTGTGGCATAATTGAAAGATCCTACAATAGATCGATACAAGGTTACATCCTCTAATGGCTCTCCATCAATGGAGCTTAGCTTTACATTAACTTCCATGGGATTTGAAATAGGCTTGCAATGTAGCATCCCAAACCTCTCAAGTAGGTCTAGAATATACTTCCTTTGTATGAGCATAATACCTTATTCTTTGTATACAACTTCGATGCCAAGAAAATACCTAAGATCTCCAAGATCAAAGATCCTAAACTCCTTTCCAAGCTTTTCCTTGATCTCCTCAATGCCCTTTGTATCATTACCAGTAATGATAAGATCATCTACATACACTCACATGTAGACTACAAGTTCTCCTCTTTGTTTGATGAAGAGAGATGGATCCGCCTTGCATTGATTGTAACCACATTTGATCAAATAGTCCACCAATCTTTGGTTCCAAGCCCTTGGAGCTTGCTTTAGGCCATAAAGTGCCTTCTTCAACCTACAAACATGATGTGGAAACTCTTTATGAACAAAACCTAGTGGTTGCTCCATGTATACCTCTTCTTCCAAGTCTCCATTGAGAAAGGCATTCTTGATATCCAATTGGAAAAGCTTCCATCCTTTGCTAGCAGCCATTGCAATGAGTGTCCTAATGGTGCTCATCTTTTCCACGGGGCTGAATGTCTCTTCAAAGTCCACTCCATAGGTTTGTGCAAAACCCTTGGCCACCAATTTTGCTTTGAACCTAGAAATAGATCCATCTGAATTCCTCTTTACTTTATACACCCACTTATTACCTATTACCTTCATGTTATACTTCTTGGGCACTAGAGTCCATGTTTGATTCTCCTCAAGTGCGTCGATCTCTTCTTGCATTGCCTCTTTCCATTCGGTGTACCTGCTTGCATATTCATATCAATCGGGCTCATGATCTTCTACTACTTTGTTCATATATGCATAATGAGTTGCCATGTATGAATCATAAGTAAACCTTTGAGTTGGATGCTTAACTCTAGAAGACTTCCTTTCTTCACCTTTTGGAGGAATAAACCTCCTTTGCCTTGGGAACTTGATCTCTTTCTTTGACATGGCTTCTTTCTCCATCATGTGTCCTTCATCATCTTCAACTTCATTACCTTCTTCATCCAACTCCACCAATGTTGCTTTGCCTTTGTTGATTGATTGTGCTTCATAGCTTGATGAAGATCTCCCCCTCCATGGTGAGTTCATGCTTGAACTATCTTCATTGATGGAACACCTTGGGCCGCTTAGCTCTAGGTCGATTTGTTCTTCATCATGTCCATGCTTTTCTTCTTCATAGTCCTCCATACAATCATACTTCTTATACCAAGGGAGTAGCTCATCAAATGCTACATCCCTTGATATCCTCAAGTCCTTTGTGTTTGGGTTGAAGCACCTGTAACCTTTATGATCATTTGAATATCCTAGAAACACACACTTTTCTGCCTTTGGTTGTAGCTTGTGCCTCAATTCACTTGGCACATGTACATAACAAGTACATCCAAATATCTTCAAGTGGGAAAGATCAGGCTTCTTACCATAATAGGCTTGATATGGTGTCAAGCCATGGATCCCTGAGGTAGGAGCCCTATTCATAAGATACACGGCGGTATTTGCTGCATCACTCCAAAACATGTTAGGTACATTCATCTCATTAAGCATTGCTCTAGCGATCTCGGCAATGTATCTATTCTTTCTCTCTGCTACTCCATTTTGTTGGGGTGTGTACCTGCATGTTACTTGCCTCTTCATGCCTTGATCCATTAAAAAATCAGAAAACTCATTTGAGAAATATTCTCCCCCTCCATCGGACCTTAGCTTCTTGATATATGTACCTGTTTCCTTCTCTACCATTGCCTTGAATGCTTTGAAACATGTAAACACATCTGATTTGTTTTTGATGAAATAAACCCAAACCATCCTTATGCAATCATCTATAAAAGTGACAAAGTACTTGTTACCTCCAATGGATTGCTCTTTGGTTGGCCCCCACACATCTGTAAGTATCAACTCCAATGGATGTTGGCTTATGTAGCCACTCTTCTTGAATGGAAGTCTCGCTTGCTTCCCTAGTTGACAAGATTCACATAAATGCTTCATACCTTGTCCTTGGAAGTTGGGAAGACCTTCAACCAGCCTCTTGAATTGCATTTCCTTTATTCTTTGTATGTTGATGTGACCTATCCTCTTGTGCCACAAGTCCACCTCCGAAATCCTCTTGTTTCCATATGTGAAGTAGACATGTTGAGTGGAATGAGAATTTACCTCCAAAGTGAAGAGTCTCCCTTGCCTCTTTCCTCTTGCTATGAGCTTGTAACCTTGCTTAGGGTTCTCCACAAAGCATCCACCTTTGTTGAACCTTACTTGATAGCCTCTTTCAACCATTTGCCCAACGAACACCAAGTTCTTTGTGATAGTAGGTACATGCAAGACATCCTTGAGACATCTTCCTTCCTCCTTGTCATCCAAAGCTACATCTCCAACATGGGAGATCTCATGGGCTGTATCATTACCTGTTTCTACATGTCCTTTACCTTTGGGAACATGTAGATTAGTAAACCAAGAAGCATTGCAACTCATATGGTTGCTACATCCACTATCAATATACCAAGTGTTATCTACTTTGCTTGAATTCCCATTCATGTGCATCATCAAGAGATTGTCATTTTCTGAACTTGTAGAAGCATAATTACCTTGGCCTTTGTATGAAGAACCTTGATTATAGCTCCTTTGGTTTCCTCCTTGGTAGCAATCTCTAGCATAGTGGCCAAACTTGCCAGATATGTAACATCCTTCACCATCTTGATTCCTGTTTTGTTGATGTCGTCCTCCTCTTCCTCTTGTTCTTCCTCTCCCTCTTTGTGATGAGGTGCCTTGGTCATGTCCTTGATTGCTTGAGTGGCCCTGCCTTCCTCCAAACCTTCCTTTGCCCCTTCCTTGTCCTTGTCTTCCTTTGCCCCTTTGATTACCTGCATAGAAAACTTGTGCATCCTTGCTTTTAGTTGAACTTCCACCTATGTTCATTTCTTCGGTGACCATGAGAGCAACCAATTGCTCAAAATGGGGAAGATTATCCCTTACATAAATTGAAATGGTAAAGGGTTTCCACTTCTCATCATCTCTCAAACCATTGAGAGTATAAGCCACAAGATCGTCATCATCTACGTGGCTTCCAATGGATCCCAATGCATCTGATAACTCCTTGACCTTAAGTATGTAGTCATTTATGCTACTCCCTGAGCTCTTCCTAAGGTTGTTGAGCTCATTCTTGAGTTGGATCTTCCTTGCTTTGGTGCTTGTTGAATAAAGCCTTTCAAGTGTCTCCCATACCTTCATGCTTGAATCCAAGTCTTGGATATGGCCGATCATGCTATTGCTAATGTGTTGCGAAAGGATAAAGATAACCCTCTTGTCTCTTTCATTCCATTCCCTAAAGGCCCTTCTCTGGTCATTGGTTGGATTCTCATCCAACCTAGGTCTTGGTTCACTTCCACTAATCAACCCCCAAAGGCCCTTGCCCATAAGATAGTTGGAGACCCTATATCTCCATGGTTGATAGTTCCCTTTGTCTAGCTTTTCAATTTGAGTGTTGAAGTCTCCCATATCTAGTCTTTGATACTTGACCTAGCCCTTGGCTAATGCTCCAATGTGTTTAAAATGAAAATGAGGCTCTGAGGTTACCTCAATCCAAAGCTTTCCTTAGATGGACACCTTGTGCTCTTGAAACTTTGAGTAGAATAGCTCCCGCTTGATGTGAGCTACCTCCAAGAAGCTTTTGTTGATGCAAATCTTCAACCACCAACTCCAAGAGGTCTTCTTGCTTGTATGTGATACCTCCAAGATGCCCAAATGCTCTGATACCACTGATGGGGGAAGTATCTCAACCCCTAAGCAACGACGAAGCGTGAATGACCTCCACAGGTATCCTTCTTTGACCCCTGCACACCACAAATGCTCTTACTCAGAGCTTATGCAGAGAACTCCAGTGAACTTTTGTAGACCTGTATTAGACACCAAGAGCTTTCCAACAAAACAAATTTCACTTCAAATAGATGCTTACACAAGGAGAAACAATGTCTACAACATGAGCTAGTTGAATGCTCACAACTGCCAGTCAAGCAGATACCTCACTTCACTCCAGCAAGCTTTTCTCAGAGATTATACAAAGAATGAATCTCAAACCTGGGTCAAGTTTAGAGGACTCTAATAGCTACCCAATGACACCAAAAGCATAGAGAATGGATGCATAGAGAAGGAGAACCAGCCCTTACAACAGAGAGCAAAATATTTCCAACAAAGCCTACACGCCAAGAGAGATATCAATCACACAACTTCACTAAAATGAATGTTGCTCCCAGATTACTCAGAGAATGATCCACAAACTTTGTGAGCATAAAATAGACTCTAATAGCTATCCAATGAGACAAGAATTACATCAAATGGATACAATATGAGGGAGAACCAATGCTAACAACTCAGTAGTAGAGAGTTGCAACACTGCGTGCGCACACACATAGATATGCCTACTAAAAGAAAACAAACAAGCAAGCAAGGGGCTAGCTTAAGCAAGGGGCTTGCTTATCACAACTCCAGCACTTAGTGGTCACTTTACATGAGCTAAAACTCCAAGAATATGGGGCCAAAAGAAGTCGGGATACATGCTCCTTTTATAGTGAGAAGTGTGCCCCTAAAATCTAGGAACTACCTTTCCAAATCAGCCTCCTAACTTGGAGGACTTAGTTGAGATGACTTGGGGAGTGGTTGAGTGACTTTTCTTGATGGGATCTCGTGGCTTTTGGCTTCCTTTGATTGCTCCACATGTCCATAAAAGATTCCCCACGAATTTGTAGCTTGAAGCTTGACTTTTAACAAGCCTTACTCGAAACATGTTGACAACTTTCTTCATACTTCTAAAGCCCCCAAGCTGCAGAGATTGGATGCTTTGATTGGCTGCTGCAAGAACATGGATATTCTCGTGTGGAATACCTGGCGGGGACACATATTGTGGACCATCTGGTTAAGTAGAAATAATCAAGTTTTTGGCCATGTGAGAAAGAATTTCCTTATTCCACTCCATCACACTCTAAGAAGAGTCTCTAATAATTGTATTAAGGGTATTTCCAAACCCTCTATGCCCCCTCATGAACTCCACTGTATTCTTGCAGTTTACCATTACACAAGATGGAAGGCTATGTTGAGCCAGTTGTATTCCCAGCTCAGGTTTGCCATGTTGGAATCACTGTGATTCCCTGAGTCTTTGGTGCTCCTGCCCCCTGCACAAATGTAACTTACCTTGTTAATTTATATTTTCCTATTTTCTTAAAAAAATAAAAATAGGCAGGAGCAATGATGGAGATTTGCTTTTGTTTTTTTAAAATAAACTAATTTACAAAAAAATACTTTTTTTGACTACTCCTCTCTCTTCGGATCATAAGTGACGTGGACTAGAGCTTCCGCCATTCTCTCTCTCTGGTGACAATCTCTGTAGCATCTACCACCAATAATCCACTGTCTCTCTCTCTTTCTCTCTCGGTGGCGCTGCTACGCGGAGACTGCTGGGAGGGAAGGAGGGAGAATTAATTTCTATTAATTAACTTTCTATCACTCTCTCTCTATGCTCTCTCTCCAGCGTCGACGCTCTCTCAGGTGCTCCATGCCTGAGAAGTTACTCTCTCTATGCGCAGCACTCTCTGCGCGTGAGCCACCAAGGAATTAATGCCCTTCATCTGTAGCATATACAAAGGACAGGTGGAGAAGGGAGAAAAGTTTCTGCTAACAGAACTCTAAAAAACTCTCTGCGCGTGAGCCACCAAGGAATTAATGCCCTTCATCTGTAGCATATACAGAGGACAGGTGGAGAAGGGAGAAAAGTTTCTGCTAACAAAACTCTAAAAAACTCTCTACGCGTGAGCCACCAAGGAATTAATGCCCTTCATCTGTAGCATATACAGAGGACAGGTGGAGAAGGGAGAAAAGTTTCTGCTAACAAAACTCTAAAAAAAAATAAGTGTAGATACAAAACACTTCTTGTCTCTCACACTATATGCACGCGCGGAGAAGAAGATGGTTCTCATTTAAACTTTCTCTTACACATACAGAGCAAGATGAGAAGAAGAAAGAGAAAATACCTCCAAAGACATTAGAATAAAACTAGCACAGCATACTCATATATATGCACACACAGAGAGTCATACCTACCACTCTTTTTAATCTTACTTTAATTTCTCATCCACTCTTTTACCCACACACATACACCACTCTTTATCCACATACTTTTTGCACTTTAGATCCATAATTTATTTATACCACTCTTTTAACTTTTCACTTTAACCACTTTAGTTACACACTTAATTCACACCACACTTTAAATATTATTCACATACACCACTAATTAATTATCCATTTAATTTATCATTTTAATTTAATTATCCTACATTTTCATAAATAAATAATTCATTCCATTTATGCTGACTTTAAGATTTTAACTAATTAATACCTTGAGGTTCCAATTGAGAAGGAAGCTAGCATCCATGTGAGAGCGTCGTCACAGCGGGTTCATAGCTCCGTTTCCGCTGCAAGACTAATCAAGACAATTGAATGGAGGAATGAAACATCATCATCACCACATCATCGTCACAACGGGTTCATAGCTCCGTTTCCGCTGCAAGGAATAAGAGATTCCAAGGGAGACGACCTGCACTCGATCATAAAGGATGAGATGGTGAACTCCGTGTAGCACGCAAAGAAGGGAGGCGATCTGAGGCACTGAACTTCGTGGAGTCTCTTTGTCATGGTGCTGGGGCTGTCGGACTTTTCTATAGTCGTTTGTCTCCGTAGTTGCCAGTCTATCGTGATAGTGTCTTGTTGGAGTGTCCCGACAGTGCCCATTGGTCTATCGCGACAAGTGACTTTCGTGGGTCTATTGCGACAGCGTGTGTCGAGAGTGAGGTCTATTGCGATAAGTGGCCTCGGGTCCATCGCCTCGGCTGGGTGTCTGTCACGTAGGTGTTTGCTTTCTCGAGGTTATCGCTTTGTGACTCCCCTGGCCTATGAGTGATTCTATCTCTGTCCATCGCGGTGAATTCTGGCCAAAGCGGTCATTGCGGCGTCAAAATTCAACTCTGATTTTGATTTGTGTCGTTGCCTCTCCCCAATATTAATCGTCTACTTCATTGTCTCTCTCTAGTAGTCCCTTTGGGTGGGCTCTTCAGCGCTTGGAATTTAATTTAAAAGGAATAAGAAGAAGTAAAAGAAGGGCAAATTGTAGCAAAACAAAATTTTGGTTTAGAAAATTAAAACAAGCTAAATCTCATGGTAATGGAGGGATAGCTTAAAAGGCTTTTTTTCTGCGCATTCGCGCTTCAAAGTGGTTTATGGGGGGAGGGGGAATTTTAGTCATTAAGATGCCGACCCGTATTCCCTCGTTTGTCTTGAGCAATATGGCTCCCCCTCAGTCCATGTGCCCCCTTGAGATGGATTCCGTCCCAACGGATGTCGCACCACCAGTGGTCTCTTTATGCAAGGAGTTTGTGGCGGCAAAGCAAGAAGAACTGATGAAAACCTGCTTGATCGGTCAAATGTTTGGCCTTAGGTCCCCTCTTGAAAGTGTGAGAACTTGGCTTCGCAAGGAGTGGTTCCCGTGCGGCTTAATTGTGAGCAAATGTCAATTCTTGCTGGCGAATCACCTGCTTCTAGTATTTGAGAACGAAGAGATGGCTTTCCAAGCCCTGCAGGTCGGCTCCTGGCAAGTGGGCCAGTCCACCCTTTGCCTTTTTAAGTGGACCCCAGACTTTGTTCCGAACAGATCGAAGCCTCTTCATTACCCCCTTTGGGTGGAGCTTCCCAATCTGCCTTTCTTTTTGTATGGATTTCTTCGTGAAATCGTCTCACCGATCGGTCGCCCCATGGCCTCAAGGGAGGATGTTGGGTGGTTAATCTATGATGGTGCTCAACATTCTTTCAACGCAAGATGGCATCCACAGATCTGCGCTCAAACAGACCTGAATCAGGTCCTTCCCTCAAAAATCTCCATAAACTGTGGAGATGGTAAGACCTGTACACAAGAGGTTACTTACAAGAATTTGCCAACCGCATGCTTCGGATGCAGGCATCAAGGTCATAGGATCAAAGACTGCCCCCTAAAGAAAAGTACCAATAAAAGCAAGCTTAATGCAGATGGGACCCTGGATCCTTTCCCCTTAGACGACACTCGGGGTCATCCCCCTCCGATGGAGGAAGAAGAGGGAACTCGTGTTGCTGAGATAGATTCAAAAGGATTCACTGAAGTAAGATGCAGGAGGAAAGTTAGCCCTCAAAGATCAACAGCAAGGAACGCTAGGACAATTGCCCCCTCGAATAACATATACTGTAACCTAGAAAAAGAGATTAATGAGGTCGACTTCCCAGGGGACAACCACTTTGAAGAAGACCCCACTGATAATACCCTTGGGTGCTCTACTAGCAAAGAAGACAACCAAGAAGGTTACACCACGAGTAAAGAGGAAGGCTTCACTACTAGCAATGAAGACAACCCAGATAGCGAAAGCTTCTCTCTTGGTCCTACCCTTCCGGTATGCTTTACAAGTTTACCGCAACAAAACTCAAAGCTTAAAGGAAAACAACCTTCGGGCATGCCTTGCAAGAGCCCCCTCAAGAGTAGGATCCTAAGTCAAGAAGTTGAGAGGAAAAAAGAAGATCACAAGAAGAAAAAAGATCGGGTCCCTCCCCTCAAAGAGGGCAACCATCATTAATGAAATTCACATCACTAAACGTGACGGGTCTGTCTGACCCGTCAAGAGCTACGGTTCTTGGCCAGTGGTTCAAAGACAAGTGCTTCAGCCCTGACTTTATTTGCTTACAAGAGATTAAAATCGACGGAGAGGATCTCCAGAAACGGCTTAAATGCATTTCTCCAAACCACCTTTGGTTCTCCACTTCTCACCGTAGGGGGGCGAGGGGTGCTTCTATCAGTATTAGTCACTCCCTGTCTGGCAATGTGACCTCGACTTTTGAAGGTTGGAATCATCGTTGGATTGCTGTCTCTATCGGGTTCCCTTTCCAGTTCACTGTGTTCTCAATTTATGCCCCTAATGGAGAAGGAGATAGAATGGATACTTGGGCTTCCCTTGACTCCCTTTCACATAATGTTCTGATTTGTGGAGATTTCAACATGGTTGAGTTTCCTGAGGACTGTTGGTGTTAGACGTCTGCGGAAGCACGCGAACAGCACAAGGAAGAAGAAGAAGCTTGGAGCACAACACACAAGACTGAATGTATTACTAGAGAATGTACAAAGATAAGTAGCCCATTAGGGCAATAGGCGTACATACAAGCCGGGGAAAAAAAACCTCCTAAAGAGGGAAAAAAGTGCCCCGGCGGTCCTAGAGTGTTCACACACATCATTATCTAAATATATCAACAAATCCCCCCTAGGAGTGATGCGGTGAACAAGGAGCTGGCACTCATGTATAAGGAAGTGCCAAGCTATGTGGAAATCACTCCACAAAAGGAAGTAAGCCCAAATCTTTGCGGAAAGCTTCAAACTTCTCCCTAGGCAGAGCCTTTGTGAAAAGGTCTACAATGTTCTCCTGCGTGGGCACATATGCCAAGCTGATCTCCCCAGCAGAGAACCTCTCCCTGACATAGTGATAATGCACCTCAATGTGCTTAGTGCGAGCATGGAACACAGGGTTCCTCGCAAATGCCAATGCGCTCTGACTGTCAGTGAAGATGGTGGTGGCAGAAGACTGGCCAACACCCAAATCAGCCATAAGGCGTCTGAGCTACACACACTCAACAGTCGTTGTGAAAGCTGCCCTATACTCAGCCTCACAACTGGAAGTGGCCATAGTAGGCTGCTTCTTGCTCAACCAAGATATACATGAGCTACCAAGCATGAAGCAAAAACCATTGGTGGACACACGAGTGTCATAACAACCAGCCCAATTTGAGTCAGAAAAAGCATACAAATCTGGTGGTAGTGATCCCCCCTTGGGATAAAACAACCCAAGTAGCCGAGTACCACTCAAGTAGCGAAAGATGGGCTTAACCGCCTTCCAATGCGTGACTCCTGGGCAATGCATAAACCTGCTCATCTATGAGACAACAAACTGAACATCTGGCCAAGTAATGCATAAGTAAATAGGGCATCCAACAGCCTGCTGATAGAGAACAGCATCAAATGCATCTCTAGCATCATGAAGACTCAATCGTAAACCTGTCTCCATAGGAGTGGCAATAGGCTTACTGTCTTCAATGCCAAAACGCTGCAATAATGTGTCAATATATTTTATTTGACACAAAGCCATTCCACCATCAACTTGCATAAAATGAATGCCCAAATGGTGATGCAAATGCCCCAAATCAGACATCTCAAATGAGGCATGCAAATCAGCCTTAAAATCAGCAATATGCTTCTCAATAGGACCAGTGAGCAGCATGTCGTCTATATAGACAACAATGATTAGAAGCACATCATTAGCACTTAACATATAAGGTGCTTTCAGTTGGATTGTTCTCAAAACCATGTGCAATGAGATAGGCATGTATCTTCTCATACCAAGCACGTGGTGCTTGCTTTAAACCATATAACGACTTCTTTAACCTGCACACCTGGTTTTCATGCCCTTTCTGCACAAAGCCACGGGGCTGAAAAACATACACTTCTTCATGCAAGTCACCATTCAGAAATGCTGTTTTACTCTCCAACTGATGTACATTCCAACCATGATGGGCTGCAAGTGCACAAATGCTCCGAACAGTAGTCATACGGCATGCAGGTGCAAAGGTCTCATCAAAATCAATGCCTATTTCCTGCGCATAACCCTTTGCAACAAGCCTAGCCTTATACCTATCAACTGTACCATCAGGTTTACGCTTCAGCTTGTATACCCACTTAGTGCCAATGGCCTTCTTGCCAGGAGGCAAGTCACATAAAGACCATGTACCATTCTTCACTATAGCATCATATTCAGATTGCATAGCAACCATCCAATTTTCTGAATTCTGTGCTTCATCATAAGAAACAGGCTCATTCTCATCACATAGACTAGATGCAGCCATAGCATAGCAATCTGATGCAAAAGAGGCACTATGAGAGCCTGAACGAGTATGGTATGACAAAGGTGCATCTAATTTGCTGTCACACAAAGTTTGCACTAGCACTTTTGGCATAGTTTTTGCCTGCTCAATATCAGCTCTCTCGTCAGCAAGTGCATCATGTAAATTTGCATCAGAAATGGAATGATCTGCATCATCATATGAAACCTGCAAAGGCTGAGAAGTTGCCTCATTAGGACCAGCACTAGACTATCCACCTGTAAAAAGAGGCATCAAAGTATCATACATGTCTTTGGAGCTAACAGATGTCTCCTTAGTACATGAAAGCAATGGCTGAATAGCATCTTCCACAAATACAACATCACGGCTAACCAGAATGCGTTTATTCTGTGGATGATACAGGCGATAGCCTTTACTTTCAGAATTGTATCCAACAAAAATACCTTTAACTACTTTATCATCCAATTTTCTGCGATGTTGTTAAGGCACTAATGCATATGCCAAACAACCAAAAACACGCAGATGAGCAACAGATGGCTTGCGGTCATGCCAAGCCTCATATGGAGTGATAGACTGAAGTTCCTTAGTGGGACACCTGTTCAGTACATATGTTGCACACATGACAGCCTCAAGCCAGAAACTATGAGGTAAAGCCTGACTCTTGACCATACACCTCACCATCTCCATGAGAGACCTGTTCTTTCGTTCAGCAACTCCATTCTGTTGAGGTGTATACGGCACTGTACAATGGTGTTTTATCCCATGTTCAGCCAGAAATGCATTAAAATCTGAAGACATATATTCCCCTCCTCGATCAGAACGGAGGGTGCCCATTTTACATGCTGACAGATTTTCAGCCAAAACCAAAAACTGTTTGAAGCACATGAACACTTCGGACTTTGCTTTGAGTGGATATACCCATGCATGCCTGGAAAACTCATCAATGAAAGTCACGAAGTAAAGATAATTTCCAAAAGAGGGTGTCTGCATAGGACCACAGACATCATTATGTACAAGCTGTAATTTCTGCGTAGCCCGAACTGAACCATCTTTTGGAAAGGAAGAACGCTGCATTTTGCCCAAAATACAGCCTTCACAAACATGTTTTCCAGGTGCCTCAAGTATGGGCAAAGAGGACACCATTTCAGATTTGTGCAGGCGTAGCAAATTAGCAAAATTCAGATGACCAAAGCATGCATGCCAAAGCTTTGCATCTGACATAGCTTGAGAATCTTGAACTGCACATGCCGAATCATTCACAGATTTTTCATAGTCTATGAGCTTATACAGCCCACGACATAAAATTCTTGAAGCAATAATCACATCGCCATTTGAGAGATCATGAACTGTACACCTGTCAACAACAAATTTCACAACCAAGCCAATCTTGGCTAATGCAGAAACTGATAACATTTTTTTTTTAATCCCTGGCACAAATAAAGCATCTGACAAAGTGAAAGAACAACCATCAGTAGTAGTCAAAATGATCTTACCAACTCCCATAACAGGATAAGAGGAGTTGTTGGCGCATGTAACAGTATTCCCTGTAGGGGCAGGCTCGAGTGAAGAGAAGAAACTACGCTGCGAGGTAATATGTTTGGTCGCCCCACTATCGAAGTACCAAACATCTCAGTCTACTACAGACATGCACTGATCATGAGAAGATGGGTCAAAAGTGCAGACAGTAGTAAACGCCCATTCTTCTTCCTGCACAAGATTTGCAGACTCTGTTTTTGGTGTCGAGGCCTCTGCAACAACCATTCTAGCCTCTTTCTTCTTTGCCTCTTTAGTAGCCAGTTTTGGACAGTTCTTTATGATATGATTATTGCCTTTACAGTACTTACTCTGCTTTTCTGATTTTTTCTCATCTTTGTCTTGGTTCTTTGAATGTGCTGCATTTGCAGATTTCTGCTTACTAGTAGAAGAGCTCCATTTTCCTTTGCCCTTCTGACTAGCCGGGAAAGCTTGATCTGCAACTCGCATAATGGACCTGTTCTGCCTAGACTGATCTTCCTGCAACAGAACAGAGACTAACTCCTCAAATGATAAGGCATTCGGATTGGCTTTCATCATCAACCGAAGAGTAGAAGGAAAACTCTGATATGAGTCAGGAAGACCATTCAGAACGGTCTGCACAAGTGAGCTATCTAGTATAACCTCATCAACAGAAATCAACTGTTCCTTCAAATCTTTGATCTTCATTAGGAAACTGTCCATAGAATCACCTTCATTCATGTGCTCACTCTCCAAGTGTTTTCGGAGATAAGCAACACAAGCCTCATTCCTAGCTTGGTACAATGTGGTAAGTGTATCCCAAGCATCCCTAACTGTTCTGCAAGAGCATATGTGAGGAATAATGGCACGTTTGACAGACAAAGCTATCAATGCATGTGCTTGGGCATCTCTGCCATCCCAACGAATCTGCTCTGTAGTAGGTGCAACAGAAACAATAGCACGAACAGGAATCTGCACAATATCATCTTCGACACCATCTTCATCAGCTCCAGCACCTCCACCACCTGTATTTGTAGTACCTATAGTCGCAGGTGTAACAGGACGTCTTTCAACACCCTGCACAATGTTCCACAGTCCTGTTGGAGTTAGACGTCTGCGGAAGCACGCGAACAGCACAAGGAAGAAGAAGAAGCTTGGAGAACAACACACACGACTGAATGTATTACTAGAGAATGTACAAAGATAAGTAGCCCATTAGGGCAATAGGCGTATATACAAGCCGGGGGAAAAAAACCTCCTAAAGAGGGAAAAAAGTGCCCCGGCAGTCCTAGAGTGTTCACACACATCACTACCTAAATATATCAACAAATCCCCCCTGGGAGTGATGCGGTGAACAAGGAGCTGGCACTCATGTATAAGGAAGTGCCAAGCTATGTGGAAATCACTCCACAAAAGGAAGTAAGCCCAAAGCTTTGCGGAAAGCTTCAAACTTCTCCCTAGGCAGAGCCTTTGTGAAAAGGTCTGCAATGTTCTCCTGCGTGGGCACATATGCCAAGCTGATCTCCCCAGCAGAGAACCTCTCCCTGACATAGTGATAATGCACCTCAATGTGCTTAGTGCGAGCATGGAACACAGGGTTCCTCGCAACTGCCAATGCGCTCTGACTGTCAGTGAAGATGGTGGTGGCAGAAGACTGGCCAACACCCAAATCAGCCATAAGGCGTCTGAGCCACACACACTCAACAGTCGCTGTGAAAGCTGCCCTATACTCAGCCTCACAACTGGAAGTGGCCACAGTAGGCTGCTTCTTGCTCAACCAAGATATACATGAGCTACCAAGCATGAAGCAAAAACCACTGGTGGACACACGAGTGTCATAGCAACCAGCCCAATCTGAGTCGGAAAAAGCATGCAAATCTGGCGGTCGTGATCCCCCCTTGGGATAAAACAACCCAAGTAGCCGAGTACCACTCAAGTAGCGAAAGATGCGCTTAACCGCTTTCCAATGCGTGACTCCTGGGCAATGCATGAACCTGCTCATCTGTGAGACAGCAAATTGAATATCTGGCCGAGTAATGCATAAGTAAATCAAGCATCCAACAGCCTGCTGATAGAGAACAGCATCAAATGCATCTCCAGCATCATGAAGACTCAATCGTAAACCTGTCTCCATAGGAGTGGCAATAGGCTTACAGTCTTCAAGGCCAAAACGCTGCAATAATGTGTCAATATATTTCGTTTGACACAAAGCCATTCCACCATCAGCGTGCATAAACTGAATGCCCAAATAGTGATGCAAATGCCCCAAATCAGACATCTCAAATGAGGCATGCAAATCAGCCTTAAAATCAGCAATATGTGTCTCAATAGGACCAGTGAGCAGCATGTCATCAACATAGACAACAATGATCAGAAGCACATCATTAGCACGCTTAACATATAAGGTGCTTTCAGTTGGACTGTTCTCAAAACCATGTGCAATCAGATAGGCACGTATCTTCTCATACCAAGCACGTGGTGCTTGCTTTAAACCATATAACGCCTTCTTTAACCTGCACACCTGGTTTTCATGCCCTTTCTGCACAAAGCCACGGGGCTGAAAAACATACACTTCTTCATGCAAGTCACCATTCAGAAATGCTTTTTTAATGTCCAACTGATGTACATTCCAACCATGATGGGCTGCAAGTGCACAAATGCTCCGAACAGTAGTCATACGGCATGTAGGTGCAAAGGTCTCATCAAAATCAATGCCTCTTTCCTGCGCATAACCCTTTGCAACAAGCCTAGCCTTATACCTGTCAACTGTACCATCAGGTTTACGCTTCAGCTTGTATACCCACTTAGTGCCAATGGCCTTCTTGCCAGGAGGCAAGTCACATAAAGACCATGTACCATTCTTCATTATAGCATCATATTCAGATTGCATAGCAGCCATCCAATTTTCTGAATTTTGTGCTTCATCAAAAGAAACAGGCTCATTCTCATCACAGAGACTAGATGCAGCCATAGCATAGCAATCTGATGCAAAGGAGGCACTATGAGAGCCTGAACGAGTACGATATGACAAAGGTGCATCTAATTTGCTGTCACGCAAAGTCTGCACCAGCCATTTTGGCATAGTTTTTGCCTGCTCAATATCAGCTCTCTCATCAACAAGTGCATCATGTAAATCTGCATCAGAAATGGAATGATCTGCATCATCATATGAAACCTGCAAAGGCTGAGAAGTTGCCTCATTAGGACCAGCACTAGCCTGTCCACCTGTAAAAAGAGGCATCAAAGTATCATACATGTCTTTGGAGCTAACAGATGTCTCCTTAGTACATGAAAGCAATGGCTGAATAGCATCTTCCACAAAGACAACATCACGGCTAACCAGAATGCGTTTAGTTTGTGGATGATACAGACGATAGCCTTTACTTTCAGAACTGTACCCAACAAAAATACATTTTACTGCCTTATCATCCAATTTTCTGCGATGTTGTTCAGGCACTAATGCATATGCCAAACAACCAAAAACACGCAGATGAGCAACAGATGGCTTACGGTCATGCCAAGCCTCATATGGAGTGATAGACTGCAATGCTTTAGTGGGACACCTGTTCAGTACATATGCTGCACACATGATAGCCTCAAGCCAGAAACTATGTGGTAAAGCCTGACTTTTGACCATGCACCTCGCCATCTCCATGAGTGACCTGTTCTTTCGTTCAGCAACTCCATTCTGTTGAGGTGTATACGGCACTGTACACTGGTGTTTTATCCCACGTTCAGCCAGAAATGCATTAAAATCTGAAGACATATATTCCCCCCCTCGATCAGAACAGAGGGTGCCCATTTTACATGCTGACAGATTTTCAGCCAAAACCAAAAACTGTTTGAAGCACATGAACACTTCGGACTTTGCTTTGAGTGGATATACCCATGCATGCCTGGAAAAATCATCAATGAAAGTCACGAAGTAAAGGTAATTTCCAAAAGAGGGTGTCTGCATAGGACCACAGACATCACTATGTACAAGCTGTAATTTTTGCGTAGCCCGAACTGAACCATCTTTTGGAAAGGAAGAACGCTGCATTTTGCCCAAAATACAGCCTTCACAAACATGTTTTCCAGGTGCCTCAAGTTTGGGCAAAGAGGACACCATTTCAGATTTCTGCAGGCGTAACAAACTAGCAAAATTCAGATGACCAAAGCGTGCATGCCAAAGCTTTGCATCTGACATAGCCTGAGAATCATGAACTGCACATGCCGAATCATTCACAGATCTTTCATAGTCTATGAGCTTATACAGCCCACGACATAAAATGCCAGAAGCAATAATCACATCGCCATTTGAGAGATCATGGACTGTACACCTGTCATCAACAAATTTCACAACCAAGCCAATCTTGGCTAATGCAGAAACTGATAACAGATTCTTTTTGATCCCTGGCACAAATAAAGCATCTGACAAAGTGAAAGAACTACCATCAGCAGTAGTCAGAATGATCTTACCAACTCCCATAACAGGATAAGAGGAGTCATTGGCGCATGTGACAGTATTCCCTGTAGGAGCAGGCTCAAGTGAAGAGAAGAAACTGCGCTGCGAGGTAATATGTTTGGTCGCCCCACTGTCAAAGTACCAAACATCTGAGTCTACTGCAGACATGCACTGATCATGAGAAGATGGGTCAAAACTGCAGATGGTAGTAAACGCCCATTCTTCTTCCTGCACAAGATTTGCAGACTTTGTTTTTGGTGTAGAGGCCTCTGCAACAACCATTCCAGCCTCTTTCTTCTTTGCCTCTTTAGCAGCCAGTTTTGGACAGTTCTTTATACTATGATCATTTCCTTTACAGTACTTGCAGAACAATTTCTGCTTTTCTGATTTCTTTTCATCTTTATCCTGGTTCTTCGATTGTGCAGCATTTGCAGATTTCTGCTTACTAGTAGAAGAGCTCCATTTTCCTTTGCCCTTCTGACTAGCCAGGAAAGCTTGATCTGCAACACGCATAATGGACCTGTTATGCCTGGACTGATCTTCCTGCAACAGAACAGAGACTAATTCCTCAAATGACAAGGCATTCGGATTGCCTTTCATCATCAACCGAAGAGGAGAGGCAAAACTCTGATATGAATCAGGAAGACCATTCAGAACGGTCTGCACAAGTGAGCTATCTGGTATAACCTCATCAGCAGAAATCAATTGTTCCTTCAGGTCTTTGATCTTTGTAAGAAAATTGTCCATAGAATCACCTTCATTCATAAGCTCACTCTCCAACTGTTTTCGGAGGTAAGCAACACGAGCCTCATTCCTAGCCTGGTACAAAGTGGTAAGTGTATCCCAAGCATCCTTTGTTGTTCTACAAGAGCGAATGTGAGGAATAATGGCACGTTTGACAGACAAAGCTATCAATGCATGTGCCTGGGCATCTCTGCCATCCCAACGAATCTGCTCTGCAGTAGGTGCAACAGAAACAGCAGCATGAACAGGAATCTGCGGAATATCATCTTTGACACCATCTTCATCAGCTCCAACACCTGTATTTGCAGTACCTGTCGTTATAGGTATAACAGGACGTCTTTCAACACCCTGCACAATGTTCCACAATCCTTTTGCAACCAGTACATGTCGCATCATATAAGCCCATAATGGGTAGTTGGTACCATCCAACTTATCCTCAACAGCCAACATACGGAATACATCATTGCTTTCAGCCATGGCCGGTGACTAAAATACCTTGATGCAGAAAATTGACTGTATCTAAAAAAGTTGAACGGAACTGCCCAAACGAGTTCTGCTAGACCTGTAGCAGACTTTGAGACGCTTAAACTGGCGAACAGAAACTGGTATATACCTTTGGCACAAAAGGACGAAATAGCCTGCACAAGCGCTGCGATAGTGCGTTCGGAGGCCGAAACGAGCTCAGATCGCGATTTTGGCACCACAAAGCAAAGCTTGTTTGATCTCGGAAACACCCTGAGTATGCTCACCAAATTTCGTGCGAATATGAGACTGCAAACGGAGGAGTGTCGACGGCGCCCTAGAAGAAGCGACGACCTGCTCTGATACCAATTGTTGGAGTTAGACGTCTGCGGAAGCACGCGAACAGCACAAGGAAGAAGAAGAAGCTTGGAGCACAACACACACGACTGAATGTATTACTAGAGAATGTACAAAGATAAGTAGCCCATTAGGGCAATAGGCGTATATACAAGCCGGGGGAAAAAAACCTCCTAAAGAGGGAAAAAAGTGCCCCGGCAGTCCTAGAGTGTTCACACACATCACTACCTAAATATATCAACAAGTCCTTTTGCAACCAATACATGTCGCATCATATAAGCCCATAATGGGTAGTTGGTACCATCCAACTTATCCTCAACAGCCAACATACTGAATACATCACTACTTTCAGCCATGGTCGGTGACTAAAATACCTTGATGTAGAAAATTGACTATATCTCAGAAAGTTGAACGGAACTACCCAGACGAGTTCTGCTAGACCTGTAGCAGACTTCGAGATGCTTAAACTGGCGAACAGAAACTGGTATATACCTTTGTCACAAAAGGACAAAATAGCCTGCACAAGCACTGCGATAGTGCGTTCGGAGGCCAAAACGAGCTCAGATCGCGATTTCGGCACTAGAGAGCGAAGCGGTTTTGATCTCGGAAACACCCTGAGTATGCTCACCAAATTTCGTGCGAATCTGAGACTGCAAACGAAGGAGTGTCGACGGTGCCCTAGATGAAGCGATGACCTGCTCTGATACCAATTGTTGGAGTAAGACGTCTGCATAAGTAGGCGAACAACACAAGGAAGAAGAAGAAGTTTGGAGCACAACACACAAGACTGAATGTATTACTAGAGAATGTACAAAGATAAGTTACTGTAGCACATTAGGGCAATAGGCGCATATACAAGCTGGGGGAAAAAAACCTCCTAAAGAGGGAAAAAAGTGCCCCGGCGGTCCTAGAGTATTCACACACATCACTACCTAAATATATCAACAAGGACTGATGGAATAACAAAGGAAAAATTATTGACACTCAGGAGAAGAGATATTAGGAATTTGTTTAAAATGCAAAATATTTAAAGTAGCAGACAAAAGATAAACAGTCATTTTATCTAAATTATGAACAAGATTTTGCGAGATTTCGAACCAAAGTCCACTGTCATCTCGCTCAATAGTGGCATTTACTCAAAATCTTGATCTAAATGTCTTAAAGGAGTTTTTCTTAGGGACCTACAATTAGGAGGATGGTTAATACAAAGCGTCATGAATTGGACAGCTTTAAGGCCATCAAATGAACGTATTCTTGCAAAAGCACTTTCATCGTCCAATACTTTTGTCTCCATTCTTTTTTCACAAATGAATGGCTGCCCCAAAATAATTGGGTACGAGCAGTCATCATGAACGAAGAAATTATGTTCCTCTTTAACATCTCCAATAGTAATAGGAACATTTGCACAAGCTCCTAGTAAATATCCAGAAGCATTGTTGGCTTCCTTTATTTTCCACCCATGGTCCCTATCTATAGGCCATTTTCCTTCGTTATATAACTCCCTTGAGACTACATTGATTTCTGATCCTGAATCTATTAACGCTACTTGCGGTTTATTATTATTTCCTATCTTAACCATAGTTTGAGTGGTACCCCTAGCCCAATGTTTCTGAGTACAATGACTATTTGGGTCTCCATTTCCTTTCTCTAAATGTCCAATTATGGGGCCCAAATAATTTCTATGTTCAAAAGATTCATGATACTCAGATCCATTAACTTGCACAATACTCACTTTCCGTTCATCCTCTTCTTTCCTTTCTTCCATTTCTATATCCTCTAATTTATATTCTATAGGTTCTCTTCGTCTTTTGATGATACTCATAAAATCTTCTTTCACATCAGTTCTTGAAAATGCTAACCATTCTTCTAATGTCATGGTTATCTCTGCTTTCATAATTTTTTCATCCATAACCTTCCGAATGTCAATTTGTTTCTCTATTTGAGGGATGAATCGGAAGGTAGGTGGTTTCTTTTTTTGTTTTTCTTCCTTACTACCTTCTTCACGTATGGGTTGAGTTTCATTAGATTTATCTTGTCTTCTATCTTCATTTGTTGTTTTCTTTTTTAAATTTTCTACCACTTTCTTTATTTTCCCCTTATTCTGAGGCTTCTTATCTTGTTCTTGTTGTTTAATTTCTTGACTAGGCTCTGTCCTAGGTCATTAATTGACTCAGTAGTTTCACTCTCTTTTCTAGCCCTAGTTGTTCGTTTAGACTACCCCTCTTCATCACGTTTCCTTTTCTCATCTACATTAATTTCATGAGCATAAACAGAGAACATATCTACTGGCTCATTCAACCATGTCTTTGCTTTGATATCTGAGCTTGTAGCATATAAGTTCTCAACTAATAACTTCCCCTTACTAGCCATATCATAAACTTGATTCCAGAAATCACAATTAGAGTCATCACTTTCAAGCCTACAAGCATATGTATTTTGACTTGTAGAGGCTTCAAAGAAACTCTTCATACCCCCTTTCCCATAATTTGATGCCAAAGGCCTTTTTGTTACATAGTCACAGATCTTTCGATCAACTTCCATGACCCAATTCCTATCCTTGGCCTCTTTAAATAGGTTACATGTCCAGTGTGGGTGATGTACATCATCACACCAGAGACATCTGCGGGCTTCGTTAAATGGTCTCCTAGCTGGCATCTCAATCCTAGGATTTTGCTCTAAATCTCATGGTTTCTCCTGATCTCTCAATCTAATATCTTGCATACTTTTAATAGTTGCTATTTCAGTTGCCAAAGTCTCCATATGCTTGGCAATTGATTCTATTGCTGAAAAAAGAGTAATTTCGGATTCGTCCTTACTAGGGTTATGAGAAGTCTGATCATTTTCTATCTTTCCTAGTGCATCTCTTTCATTTATTCTTTGGTTTTGCATTTGATTGCACTCTTGTCTTTGAGCTAACCCATGGACAACCACTCAAACGTTATCCCAATTTCCAGTTAACCCACTCACAGTCGCTCCGTCCTCAAGCATTGGTTCTAGCTCACGTCTAATAGAGGGGTCTAACATGCTTAGAAAACTTCGTAATTTATGCGATTCTAGAGATGTTCGGTCTGCTTGAGGCATTTGGTTAAATTTTACATCAAACTCAGTTAATCCTTGGGTTATATGTTGGTCTAGTTTCATAGTTCCTACCCATCTCATGAATGTAGCCCTATTATTCTTACTATAATCTTCATGTGAAAATTTAGTAAGAAGCTGAGTTTTAAAATTCGTCGAAGTCGTGTTAGGTTGAACTACTCTCAATTGGATTCTTTCCTGAGTAAAACCATGAGAAATACGTATAAATGTGTCTTTTTTATTGTCTTCAGGTAATCCATACTGGATGGATGGGAAAAAGTATATGTACTGAGAGTATGATGTATGGACTTCTTAGGAGAATCATTAGATTCATCAAAATGATAAGTTAAGGAGAACATTTAGTTCCTCAAAGACCCCCTTCTCGCACTTTTTGAAAAAAATTTTAGATGTTAATTCCTCTCAAACTCCACTTTTGGGAGTAGGAAAAAAGACAATTTAAGAGGCTTCCTAGGGATCAATGCATACACACATGACGTATGGTGTATGAATCACCTTGGAGAAGATAAAATCCAAGAAAAATCCACATTAAGAGTAGATTAGAAGCTTGCTAAGAGCTCCCATTTAAGTTTTTGCATAAAAGCAAAAATCTTGATTTAGGCCTATTTTGGGGAGCGAATTAGCATGCACGAAGGGAGGATTTGGAAGGGTGAAAATAGGCCAAATCATCTTCATATACCACTCTCTGAGGTTATGGAGAGAATTTTAGCATTTCCTTGATGGAAGAATTCTTTGGGGCACCCCAAAAATCACATGTTCACACTTTTTCCAGCCCCTCCAACAGTCCACTAGTTTGGCATGTCCCGCTTGGAATGGCCATATCTTGGGCTAGAAAACTCCAAATTGGATGTGCTATGGCTTGTTTTGAAGAGCACAACTTCTTTTTTGAGTTTATGAGAAAAACGTTTGGAAAAAAAGTAGTTTTGTAGGTCTGAACAGGTCTGCAAAGTCTGAACAGTTTTTGGCCACTACCTTCCGGGAGCCATATCTTTCAAACCGGGAAGGCGATTTGCGTAATTTCACTTCGAACTCCTTGCACATGATATATATTTCAGTTTTTGATTTTTTGCAGGTCCTAAAATAATTTTTGAAGGTCTCAATAGGGATTACAAATGCGTTTTTGAGTAAATTTTGCATTATTCTAGTAATCATTTGACCATGCTATATGTTTTGGGAAGTGATCCGATGTTTTTGGACACTTCAAAGCTTATTTTAGGATCTGAGGAAGAAGGTGCACAGGTCTCGAAGCTTGTTGAGAAGGACTGGATGCATGCAACTCCAAAACAAAATCATTTAGGGTAGTATGCTTTATGCTTTCAGGCATCTTATTTTAAGTTATGGCATGTTTGGTATCTACATGCATAAATTGGATTGCATACATCAAATGTTGATCATTGTTTAAATTCTTAAAGTATGGATCGACAGAAAAGAAGTATACCTTTTGATTGTTTGCAGGAAAGAAGGTTATAGAAACCATATGGCTATGCAACACAGGGAATGGTTGCTAGCAATTACTCTTATGTATTTGCAGGTTATGGAATTCATATTTGAGTTTATGGCGTGCATGCCATGTGCCTGTCAAGCCCTATGTTTTTGGGTGGCCTATGTGCCATTGAGCTATTGGTTATATATTTTTTTAGGATTCCATTTCCTAGGGATATGCTGTCGAAATTTTTCTTACCACATGGCGTTATATACGCACTTACCTTTAGGTAAGAATGTTATGGCATAGTAACATGCCTTTCTGCAAACATCAATAAGTTTTAGGCATGCTTATAAGCATGTATTTGATGGACTTAGGACCATCATAGTAGTATACATAAGGAAACTTCAGTAGTAACAGAATCCCTATACATAATCCTTATGGATTTAGACCATAGGATTGCTAATGGAAGGAGCTACACCTTCACCATTAGTAATGTGCACAAGCAATCCTATAGGTTTAGGAAGTTGCATAGAGGCATGGGAGATACAGTTTGATAATCTCCAAGGTAGTGAAGATTCACTTATCTTCACAAGAGTCTCACATGATGATTAGGAGACTATGGGGTATTTTTAGGAATACCCAAAGAGTGACTAATTTCATTTATGCACATCACTTGACCAAGTAATGAAGCATTTCTGCTACACTACTAAGAAAACCAAACAGATGGGATCATAGAGATAAGTTTCATGAGATAGCATCGACGGGTGCTTATGTGATTCGAGTGATGGTTAGGAAGGCCAGAGGTATGGCACTAGCTCTATGACTCTGAGCATAGATCCCTTAGTCAAAAATAGTTGGGGTACCCAATACATATATGTATATCGGGATCTACAGAGAGGTACTTAGAGCTAGTCTTTGTACCTAGGAACAAGTTGGTTTGGAACACAAAGGGATATCCATTGTCACTTGCTGAGTAGAGCCAAACTAACTAATTCGAGGACATGGGACTCATTTGAGTCCACCGATATGATTTTAGGATATGGGATCCATTAGAATCCACCTATATATTCCATTACATATATATGGAATATATATCCGGTTTAGTGTAGGTATGACACCATGAATTGGAAGAAGTTTTCACTGGTATGGGACGGTGGAAACAACTTCCCTTTGAGCACTCTTCTTCTATGGCCAGGAAGAAAAGGACTCATCATTCATGTCATCATATCTCACTAGATCAGAGGAGAGCTCTTAGTAGACATCTCCTTAGGATTGGGAGTTATCCTTCATAGTTTAAGGAAGACCTATTCTTCTAGTAGAGAATGTGATAGGTGATTTTATCACCATTGGTATCACATTCTCATTTTCAGGTTTTTAGCAAGGATAATTGCATGAGTTTTATGGGATCGTATAGATCCATGCACAGAGTATGGTTGGCAGAGATAGTTCTTTACGATGGATACACATGTGTTTACAGTATCATGTCACATCATCGCTGACCTTTTTTAGTAGAGGGCTTTGACCCTTATTAGGAATTTATTTTCTCCACTCTTCACTACATACACCTTCATTATTTAGGGGAGATCTGTTCTCCATCTTCATAGGAATATGTGTAATGCGGGATTATGCATTAGTTATGGAAGAGAGGACTAAATAAATTCATTAGTTTCTCTTTTAAGGAAAGGAGAAAGTGGGAATCAGCTCAGACATCGATGAGAGATCTCATTTTAGCTCAGAGGTCTCACTTTAGCTCCTATTCTTTGAAAGAGAAAGAAGGAAAGGAAAACATGATTTCTTCATAAGAGAAGAATACAATATGTTTTCCTTTACACAGAAGAGGTGTTTGGAAAATATCTCTTAGTCTTTATTTTAGAAGGAATTTATTTACTCTACCTTTCAATGTAATTTTCCTTCACATGGGAGTCTCTCTCTCCACTAGTTTTGAAGGAAAAGTATGGAGAACTTATATGCATGTTCTCAGCTATAGATGAGTAGAGAAAATGGATTCAATAGAATCTCTTTCAAAGCAAAAGGGAAAGTGGAATAGGTTCGACTAACAGAGCTCTTTTCCTTTGAGGAGATTATACAAAGAGAGACATGGAGAGAGTTTCACTTTCTCATTTTGGTTGTCTAGATAGAAGTAGCACTCTTCTATCAAAGACAATAGGGAGATCAGTTAATCATGATGGTTAGATTGTGTAACATAATCCTGGTAGGAGATGGTTGAACCACACCCTAAGAGAGAGGATTAGGAAGTAATCCTCAACCATGGCTTTTGGGGCAAGTGGTTAGCCCATCACATTCCTAACCAAGAGGTTGTGAGTTCAATTCCTTGCATTGGTATCAGAGCCTAGGAAGTAGGCTTGGGCAAGGTGGAATGATCCAATGGCCTCTAAAAAAGGCGCTTGGGCATCCTCTATGTGAAAGGGTAGGAATTGTGGAAGGCGCGTGCGCCGATTTCAAGGATGGACCTTACAATGATTGGGGTGTATCTCTCAATCCGTAGGTCGGATTGAGGCGTATAATATACCGTTGGAAAGCTCTCGGAACGAACTTTCCAATGAGCTAGCTTGGAAGTGTGAATTCCTTGGGAATCCTTGGGTGGCACTTGATTGAGTGTTCAAGATACCAAGCATGGGTGAGAACAAGGTTCAAGACTGAGGTTGAGAACAAGGGCTCGAGACACCAAGGTTGCGAACAAGAAGGTTCAAGACACCAAGGTTGAGAGCAAGGGTTCAAGAGACCAAGGTTGCGAACAAGGTTCAAGAAACTGTGCGAGGTTGAGGAACATCAAATCAAGGGCACCTAGGGAGTTCAAGGGATTGATCACCGAGGCTAGAGGGATACAAGAGCAGATCATTGAGGACAATGATTGACCAAAGGGGGAAGAATGTAACATAATCCTGGTAGGAGATGGTTGAACCACACCCTAAGAGAGAGGATTAGGAAGTAATCCTCAACCATGGCTTTTGGGGCAAGTGGTTAGCCCATCACATTCCTAACCAAGAGGTTGTGAGTTCAATTCCTTACAGATTGAGTCTCACATGGCGACTCTAGAGAGAAGTAATTATGATGTTCCAGTGATGGTCTCTGACTAGATGAGATGATCTAGTTATTGACATTAGTTAGACTGGGAGTAGAATTATGACTCTTCTCTTTAGGGTTTCTAGGAGATAGGGAGATATCTAACCTATTGAGGTACCAAACTCTTAGTTGGTGTTACATCATGAGTATGATGAGTAAACATTAGTTAGGGTACTTAGGGATTATCTGAATCTCAAAGGGAATGCTTTCTACATTTATATGGCAAACTACAGGGAAGAGAAATATTAGAGTTTGCACAAGTGCCGATAGATGCTCTTTCAATAGAACTTAGTCCACAGGTAAGGAATGAAAAACCACATACATCTTGGTTGGTGAAATGTAGAGATTGCATTTTACTACCATGAGCTAGATGATGGATTTGCATAGTTCACAAGGTAGTTTGGGAAACTATTACTTGTGAACATACTCAAGGTTAGCAAGACCTGAAGTGTTATGAGGGAAATTTATCATTTAGTTTTAGATGGGTTTGGAGTCACTTGTTATGAGACTTTGTTCTATACTTCAGAGGATTCTATGGTTTATTATCTCCATTATGTTACGGTCAAGCTTATAAGTTTTGCACTTTACAATTGCTTCTCATATTATTACTCCATAGAGGATACATCATATGGACTTAGGTCATTTGGATGATGTTGTATGTCATGGGAGTGATAGTTTGAAAAGTGGAGTGTATATGGGAGATAGTAGGCACCAATTAGACGGTTTCCCACCTTTGAGATGATCTCATAAGAGACTTCTTAAGGGGAAGGATACGGGGAAACAACACATAGAGATGACCATGTACATAGTGCATGGGGTTCAAGGGAGTCCGAGCACTTTCTTCTACCATTACGGACATTTCATTTACATTTTCAAGGACGAAAATGCTTTCAAGGGGAAGGAAATGTCATATGATATTATATGGGAGTTTCTTAGAGAATGACACATCGCATTTCTATGTATTACTCCACCTTGGTAGAAGAGGGGAGAGAGGAGTCTTAAGAAAGAGTGAAATTATTATCACTTTATATGAGAGTCTCACTATAAGAGACGAGAGAGCTCGGCGGTCGGGGGGATGATCAATCATGAATCTCTGTGTGTCTTAGAGAGCAGCGAACAGCCTCGAATTAATCACTATAGCAGTGTGCGGCAGTAAAAGGGTTCTAATATGATTGAAGACTGAAGTAAAGAGTAATCTCGGTAAATAGAAGCAAAGAAGTAAAGCAAAGAAGTAAAGCAAAGAAATGATTACAGAAAGATAGAAGCAAAGAAGGAAAGCTTGGACTGCAAAGACCAAAGCCGAGACTCGTGGGCATCTTCTCGCACTATAGTGGGAGGTCTACCTTATATTTGACCGATCTGCACTATAGCGGCGGCATATCATATCACCGTTCTGCACCGCAGCAGTTTGCTATGTCCCCGACCCGCACTGTAACGGAAAACATTGTATCACTGAGGTTTCATTGGACGACTTCAGTTGCATTTACGTTGTATTTTTGAGCTTTTTCTACACATTGATCCGGGGACTTCCGTGTTTTAAGGTGGTATTTGGATTTTTTCGTTCTCGATGCCTACGTTCCACGCACTGTCGTAGTGTGATTGCACTCAAAATTTTGAGGTTGACATTCAAATGATAATAGTGGTTATGCATATGATGATTGAGAAGGGAGCTACGGCAATGGAAATACAGTTATTTTTTTGGAAAGAGCAAAGGTACATGGAAGGGAAACTATGACGGGCATCACATGGTCAATACAATGATTATGGCTAATACCAAATTGGACGATAGTAATGTGATAATGGTTTGAAGAATGCATGAAGAAATTAACCAATGGATAGCGCTCATCTACGCTTTGGAGACACTTTTCCACGAGAGAGTTTGGTCGATCACCGAAGCAAGACAAAAATAGATATTATGTGGGCTGTTGCTAAAAACAGGTGCACATGCGAAGGACAAAATGGAGGCATGCAGGACATCGAGAGGGCTCATTTCTAATTGCAGAGGTGTGTAGAAAGAAAGATCGTCATCTGCCAAAATTAGACGGGGGGGGGGAGGGAGGGAGAGAGAAGTGTGGTAGGGAGAGACATTAGGACCAATGGAGGGGATACATGCGATGACGGTACCTAGTGCAATTATGACTGGAAAACCCGTTCACAAACCTAATAGCGTACCAGAGTCTTTCCGATTGGTAGTTCGAGAGTGATGCACAGAAGGTTCAAAAGGGTGCTGGAGGGCCTGTTACCTGGAGACATAGCTTGAATATCTAGGCAGAGGTTCTGGAAGCAAGGGGGGCAAAACAGGAAGGAGCTTCAGTGGAGGTCTTCAGGTGCATACGATCATCTATTGTAGACGGAAGGGAAATCAGAGAGCGCAGAAGAGCAAACGGAATAGCCAAAACAAATTGTAGCTATGGAGAGAAGACGATTCCTTGGAAAGTTGCGTTCACATCGAGGGATGTTCATACTGTGTTCTCTTGCGGCAGGCAGTCGGTGTACTTAATATAAGATGTCACGTTGGACTCTGAACTGCGTTCAAACTATGAATTTGATTTAATTCGGAGTGCAAAGCACTTTCACTCCAAAGTATGAGTGCTGGAGGAAGTATATAAGAGAAGGTGCACTAGCATGCCGATCTAAAGGGGAATAGCGAATTACATTTTTATGAGCGCTGTTCAATGACTCAGTACAAGTTACTATCGGAAGATGCAATAATTTGTGAGGCTGCTAATTCAAAGATAAATGCAGTTTGTGGCAACTATAGAGGCAGAGAATCTTATGGAGTTGATCATATTCCTCTGAAGACGTTTCCAAGTGCTTGCGGAAGTGAGGATTGCTATTTGAGGGAGAGCATCTGAGCGGAGAGAAAAAGAACATTCAACGTATAATAGTGCTAAGGAAGGAGAGAAGCGAAACCTTTCGATTGCGCATCTGTGGTTTCCAGTAGTGACTTTCACAAGCGATGATGGTGCATCATCCTTGAATTTGCTGCTTACGATGCATACATAGGAAATCGATGTGTAAGAAACTACTGTTTCCTTTCTAACCATTTGAAATGTTAGTTTAATGAACATCGGGGGAAAACATAAGCCTACACCACAGGAGTTTGCCTTCGCTGCTTCAATTTTTATTGCCCTTCGTATTCCTTCTCTGTGATTTGTATATGCGCCTTAAACCAGATCTTTTAAAGTAATATTTCATTAAAATATTTGGAGTAAGTTTGCTGATCTTAAGTTATAGAAAGTTTGCTGATCTTAAGTTATAGAAATTTGTATAGCGATTTAACTGTTTCAACGAATATGTGGTTGATGAATGTTAGGATGGCTAGACATTATTGCAGGTAGCTTAGCTTGACAAAGATGTTGATCCTTAAATGGACTGCATAGCTCATCGTTTAGGAGCATGAACTTTCTCGTTGAATGACAGCATGTACAAATAGAAATCCAAGGCGGCTGCAAGCTGGTTGTTTGCATTTTTCAGATTAAGATATTCTGCGTACTGTCTCATGAACACTGCTAACTCTGAGTTTAGACCATAGTAAATATATGTAGTTTATTATGGCATGCGTCGTTTGCAATACGTTCATAGAGATTTTGTAGTCCCTTTCATTATTAGAAACTGAACTATAACTAAAATGGTTCGTGTTATCTTTAAAAATTTTCTTTTTCCTCTTTTCCCTTTTCTGTAAGAGGAGTTTTGATTTATGTCAAAAAGTGTCCACCGTACTATGTTTCCCTGAAATGTTTAATGTTACATTATGAGAGGACTTCTTCAAAAAGAAAACGAATGTAAAAAATTAAGTGAGCTCAGATACTTAAAAAAATTACTTCTTCTTCGTCTGCTCTTATGTTCTACGATTGATCTGTGCTTGCTGAACTGAAACCCACATCTTCATTATCAAAATTGGCAGAGGATCTTGCAATTAAAGTGTGAATTTATTCGCTTGTAACACGTAAGGTGAAATTTCTAACTCTTATGAAAATCTCACTGATCCTCAGACTTAAATAAAGAGAAAAATCAAAGAAATATCGATTGACTCACAAGTTAAAACATCTTCCGAATGAACATATAGACGTAATCACACAATTATAGAATATCATTAGCTTAAAGTACTCGTTAGTTTCAATTTGGGAGCTTAAGAGAAGATGAACATTTGTCGATTAAATGTTGATATAATCAAAGATCTTAGCCAAAGGAAACCATTTTTTTATGGAAATTGTCTTACTTGAAGTTCAACAAGTGTGAAAATAAGGGAAACGAAGAGAATCTTGTTAGCCTATTATGTTGGACTGTAAGCTTTCTCTCTCCTTTCTATGAACAATGCGACATACCTGGTGAACCCGACGTGAGAGGAGGGGGGGTTGAGAAAATCATAGAGTTAGTGAGCTAAAGAATCAAGTTAGCATTCATAAATAGAGCCGTAGAATGTAGCACTTCAAATATGGAAGATCTCCTAGCTACTGACATCTGTCTAGCTGAGATACTTTCTTGGCAATCTATGTGCACCCCTAAGCGCACAAGAACCCGATGATAGTGCGCCACCATTCGCTCGTCTCTTTTGAGGGTTACACGCCTATGATGATCGCCATACCAGAGAGAGGGCGAGGTGCCCAATGCGTAGACGCCGCTCGCCAGATGTGGGAACGGTGCACACAAGGGCCTGATCCAACAAAGTAGATATATGTGTGGACACCAACCAATTTATCCACATACAAATATGAACATCCAATTGGAATAATGCCAAATTACAAACATTTCAATTGATATCCAAGAAAATAAACTAGTTCCTACCAAAAAACAAGAGCCATGTACATATAGAATCAAAAGAATATATAGTTCTAACATATTTAGTAAAATATTCTTTTGATAGTTGTTATATGCATAAACACACAATCCCTTGCACACATCAACACATATTAAAAAACTGGGTCCTCCTTTCTTCTATTTTGATGATTCCTACTCTGATACGAGTGATGGAGAGTGCTAGTCTCCAAAAGACAAGCTATCCTTGATGTTAGAGCACCTCTATATCAAGAATAACTCAAAACTTCAACCAATATTGGAAGACACTCATCACTTCTTCACATAGAAATGTTCCTAGACATAATTCTCTTAGCTTGTTTACAATTAGGCTCTCAAATCTTAACCATAGAAGGATTAATTATGGAATTAGACATCTAGAAAAGGATTCCTGAAATGATCAAACATAGGAGAACAGAACAAAATATCAGGTGCAACTTTTTCTTCTATTCAGAAAGTTTACATCTAAATGATGAGAGAGATCTCCCTCGAATCTAAAGTGTCGAATGACTCTTACAACTTCTAATTAT